>OY855915.1:20403221-20748221 GCA_963693305.1 Meandrina meandrites
GCGTGTTCGCTTCCGATATTATTGTGCTGGTTTGAAATTTTAGCCCTGCAGAATTTACAAGCCTTCTCCAAACATGAGGTAACAAACGTAAATGTATGCACTAAGCATTAGCCTTTTTTGTTGTGCATGAGAATCTGTTTATACTTCATTTGTGAGCGAATTTGAAGTTGTGTCGGTTTCGCATCTTTTCGTAAATATTTACAATTCAATTATTAATGCTGCTCTCAAACTTGTTCATGTTTGTACATTTTATACAGACATTGTTTATTAAATATTTCATTTGGACTAATTGTTTGGTGTTTTAGTAAGTCGAGTTAACTGTGATGTTCATTATTGGATTTTGAAAACAATATTAAATTATTAAGCTTCGAGGATCAAAATCACGATTTCGATTTGTAAAAATCCTGCAAACAAAAGCGAGTAAAACTACTCAGCGATACTGCACACCAAGATATTTTTAAGTGATCTATTATCCAACTGCTCTTTTTGATACTCGATTACATTTGTTTTGTTTCTCTTATCAGCGAGTGCGTTGAAATGATCTTGAAATCTTGTACGGGTAAACCAATATATATTTCGCCGATTTCGTTGCGAGTTACCCGTGTTTGGCTCAGTGAGTTCAGACTACCTCCCGGGCTTTCCCTACCGCATATTTGCTTACCAGAAATGAAGAAAATTGAATCAGTTCTCTGCGTAAAATTCCTTTAGGTATTTAGCAACGCATACGATAAAACAGAATTAGATTATTATCATGCAAATCAAACCGCAGCGAAAAGACAGAGGACGGTTCAAAACAACATTGTAAGCTTTATTCTAAGTTAGCGTGCACCACTTCGCAAATCACAAACTGTCACAATTCTTACACAAAATCTGACTTACAAAACCGGCACCATCAATTTGCAGAGTTTGTTTTGCTGCGGTGATTTTCTCAGTTTGCCGTGGTGTGAGTTCATTTGGTTTACTGTGTTTAGCAGCGATTTACTTTGTTTTTCTGTACCTTTTTTTTTTGCCTTGAGTTGAGTTTTTACCCTTACTGTTTTGTATTAAATCAAAACAAGATCAAGGTCCTTTTTACATTGAATAACTCATAAAGGTGTATTAATTAGTGTACAGTAAACGTTGTAAAAAGTTTTACAAAGATATCTGTTGTGTGCTCCTACGTGCGTACGTGAGGAACCCAATAAAGTGCACTCGTCAATTTCGGTTTACCTCGAAATATGTTGACATCGCTTTCGTCAACAAAACCGTAAGAGGTTTTTACATGTAAGATATTTTATACTTAAAAGTTTAACCACGAGCGATTAAAAACTAATTTATTTTGTACCACTGTATAAGCTTAGAAATAGTGTGGCTACTTATTTGCTAATGATAAATGGGAGCTCCGCTTTTAGGCCTGCCTAAATCTATATATTACTACAATACGTTAACAAAATGGAAGCAATGTCCTTTAAAAGTGATGTCTCGAATTTAATCACATCACAAACTTGTAATAAGTATAGCGGTCAGACTTCAAATTAAAGATTATTTTATTGAGAATTTTGGACATGAATGCTCACTAATGTGCAAGCTGCTTTAGGCCATCAATTGACCATTCTCTTAAGCAAATAGTCGTTTAGGCTCGCTATGTGTTCATGATTTTCGTTTAGAATGAAAACAATCTATCATTTAGTACAAAAAGAATCGTGAAACGTCTTAAAAAGGCTTACTGAGAAATAATTTTGAAGTGATATTTAGGACGTGCAAAGTAGTTTCTAGTTATAATAAACACAGCAGTTCTTTTGATAAAAGTGACTCGCTGAATTGTATGAAAAACCGTCTAATGGCTATTGATCCAAAATTTCCATTACAAACAAGATTGGGATTAACAAAGCTTGCATTTCATTACCTTAACCTGTCACCTGGCGTCTGAGAAAAATAGTTTGTGATAGTCTAAAGGTGATATGCAAGAAAGCCCGGGAGCAACAGGTGGTATTGGAAATATCGACGCGGTCGCAGCCTTAGAGATCTCCTGGTATACACCGCTGACCAGTGCCAAACAGAAGTACCAGGAACTGTCGCTTGTCGACACCTATGCTGTCGCACCTGCAAGAACACCACGTTTAACGTACATGAACGCGGGCCAAAGAGCTCAACCACCATTCGCAAGCACTTCACTTACAAATCAGAGAACGTGGTATACTGTGCATCTCGTGCCGTCGATGCCCCAAACTATACATCGGGGAAACCGGACATAATCTACGCGAACGATTCAGCTAACACCTTCGTGGCAAATACACAGTACAGTCATCTAGGCCTCTGAACCATTTTTTAGTTTTAGTTTTTCAGATTATGCTCCGCCTTGTTGTCGGCTAGCCTTAATTTTATTTGTAAAGCCTCAGTAGGAAGGGCTACCAATCGTTGGAGCATGAGCCATGGTTCCTAACCAGATTTCCCTGCCTTTTTTTGCCCACGGTTTTTTTTATGGCAGGTGTTTTTCTAGCCCCCGTGCTAATCGCATTTTCATTGTATGCGGTTGCTCAGCTCCGTTAGTTTACTTATTCCAACGTTTTTTTGATTCGCTGTTATAGCAGGGATGTTATAGTTTATATTATTCCCTTAGTGACTCACAGTGTATTATGGCATTGTACGTCGGTATGAGTTGTTTATTTATTGCAGTTTATAGTCACTCTGTAGCCCTATCGACTGTTCGCAAGGAAATTTGTATCTTCTGTAGTTATTAATGATTAGTCTAACTGGTACTATTTGCTGTATTTTGGGGTTTTGGTCCAAAGTTGTGGACTACCCAGCAGTTTACTCAAATTAAAGTTTGCAACTTTTTATGCCTTATTGGAACAATATGTTTGTATTCAGGAGATTTTCGTCCAAAGTAGTGGGACCTCAGCGTAACTGGTAGTCAACACAAAGTTTGTTTGCCTTGCAAGTTTGTTAGCCTATTGTAGCTGACATGGTGATTTTGTATATGGGTTTTTTCGGCCCAATGTAGTGGACTCCCCAGCCGTTCATTTGCATCATCGATTTTATTGCTTCATTACCTACCTAAACAGCATCCATCCCACTATGAAATTCACCAGTGAACGTTCAACCACTTTTATTCCCTTCTTAGACGTCAATATCCAACTCGAGAATGGAAAAATCGAAACTGATCTCTATTGGAAACCTACTGACAAACACCAATACTTACTACATTCCTCAAGTCATCCGTACCACACCAAGGAGTCAATCCCCTGCAGCCTCGCTCTCCGCTTACGCCGTATTTGCTCCAAAGATGATTATTTCGACAGCCGATCTACAGAACTACAACAGTACTTAACAAAAAGAGGATATAAACCTCGTTTCGTAAGAGGCCAAACTCATTCCTAGAAATGACACTCTGAAAGAACAAAGTCATGACATCAAAAAAACCCAGCAGAGTCCCATTCACAATCACCTATAACCCAGCCTTACCTAACATTAGCAAAATACTGCAGAAGAAATAACCCATTCTCAATTCAACAGCACGCTTACAAAAACTCTACAAAGAAACACCTGTTGTAGCTTATCGGTGTTCACCAAATCTCCGTGACCTATTTGTTCGAGCAAAACTCAGGAATCCAGCAAACACTGCAACCAACCAACCACATGGCACTTTCCGCTGCAACTCCAAACACGGATGTCTCACCTGCCTCCACATAGAAGATGGTAGAACAACGTACACATTCAGCAACACGGGAGAGGTACGGGAAATCAAGCAACATATAACTTGCAAATCCACAAACTTAACGTACATGATAGAATGTCACAAATGTAAGAAACAATACATAGGGGGGACTAAGCGTACACTTTGTGAACGATTCACCGAACACAGACAAGCCACAAATAATCCTAGGCACGCTAATGCTACAGCAGCAGTACCTACACATTTCAACCTGCCGGATCACTATATTAAAGACATGAAAATCATTCCTCTCGAACTTCAACCCACGAACAATGCTTCTCGTAGAAAAGCTAGAGAAGCCTATTTTATAGAAAAAGGTCAAACACTCACACCATATGGCATCAATCGACGGAACGAACATTAACTAGTCAATTTATTTTATTTTATTTTCATTTCTATTTTCATCTTTTATATATTTGCATGTTAGTCCCATTTTCTTCAATTTTGTTTTGGTTATTCTGGTATTTTTACAGAGGCAAGGGTAACTCGGAAATGGCCTATTTGCATGAAGACAGAAGAATAACAAATAGGCTGCAATAGTTCAATTGAAAAAGCCATCGTGGTCTTGTGAAGCACTGCAAGTTTAAATCAAATCGTGTCAGGACTACTTTTTGCGAGATCTCGCAAATATATCAACGTCGCATCCAGTCTGCCTTTTTTTCTTTAATGCTTGTCTCAGTGCATCGTTTTTAACTGAAATTTTACATTTTTGTTACTGGGTACTAGTTAACTGACGGGGCATTAGCGCACGAGCTGGTGGCAGCTAATGGGGAGCCTGGAGCCGATTACTACGTTCTCCTCGGAAGGTTGAGGATTCAGCAGAAATCTTTCATTGAGGCTGAGGAGAATCTTAAACAAGCCATCGTGTTAAAGCATCAGGTAGGTCGGTTGGGGTTAAATATATCCTTGAGCTCTCTTGCAGTTGTGCATAAGCAGTGTTCTTTTCCGTTCTCGCGATGAAAAGTATCATTTCGGACGAACTGGCTAGAATCGGAGAGTCTCCGTGAAGCGAAAAATCTTCGGGAAGCGGAAATTGGAAACTTGTCGAGATTCGTTAACTCTTTGAAAATCGTAGTTAGTACGAGATGGAGAAAACAAGTGAGCTCTTGACCGCTAAATGTATGTTATTTTATAACAGAACCCAGACGCGTGGGGCTTGATGGGACATCTTTATTACTTGACAAGCCGAACCGAGGAAGCCCGGGACTGCTACGAAAGAACGCTTGCGTACACGACAGAAGCCTCAGATATGCACGCCATCTATCTGAGACTCGCGTCAATCTACCTGGAGAAGGGCGAGGTAATACTTATATGTGTCAGACCTAACTGTAGGACCAAACAGATGTCTTGAAATGACTGAATTTGAATCCGAATCCTCTATACTTCTGAAACAGGTTTTCCTTTCTGGATTTTGTGAACTAAATTTGCAAAATGGGTGACAGATATCGAAAAAGCTAGTCACGATTTGCTTTTTTTTCTCACCTCTGTTTAAAGCTTTGAATGGTGTAGATTTTTTGAACATTATGTTGTACCCTGTGGAAGATGCAGTGTCATATAAATGGCTGGTACGCTGGACTCCGGATTGGGTTGTTCGGGTTTCTACCTTAATAGGGATTACTAGGCAAGACACTTTACTCCCATAGTGCCTCAGTCCACACAGAAGCATTAATGGGCGAAATACTGCTTGGGAGTAACCTGCGATAGACTAGCATCCCATCCAGAAAAGAGTAGCAATACTCCTCGTCGCTTAGCGCTACAGAAACAGGAGACAAGCGCCTGTCATATTGGCCACCGCCATGTTCCTTGCCCACATAAGTCCGTTTCCTTTGTTGACGACGGTTGTACAAGCTTTTGTTAGGTAAGGTACCTTTTCCTTTGTTTTTCATCCACTGATCTTGCAGGGTTTTTTTTTTCAATGCCTTTAGTTTGATAAAGCAAAGACAACGTTCCTGAAAGCTTGCATTCGCTCACCTTCCTGTGTCTCTTGGCTTGGAGCAGGAATTGCTTGCTATAGGGTAAGTGATTAGTCAAGTCCCGCATCAAATACAACTTCTCCTTTCTGACCTCCATACATTTCTTACGGCACAAGTCGGGAGAATTTGGCTATTCATCGAGACACAGTTCACTTACTCTCATAACATGCGTAGCTCTTTTTTATCGATTTTTACAGAGAGTTTAGATGTTAATCACTTGTATTTTTGTAGCTGGGTGACTTGGCTGAGGCTGAGGACGCTTTACCTGAGGCGAACATATTAAACAATAAAGATGCGGAAGTGTGGTCGTACCTGTCGCTCGTTTGCTTGCAGGTAAGGTTAAACTTTGATAATTTTATCAGTGAAATCTTCGGCTCAGGAATGTAGATAAGATTGCGCGCGCGAAATCATCTAATGCGCGGGTTTTGCAATGCATTGTCAAAAAGCCAGTCCGAACTCCGAAGCATAATATGTGTTATATAATTTAAAAACAAGAGTAAAACAACAGACGGAAATATTGTCTGTTCGGACAAAGCTGGCGTAAGATATCTTTAAGGTGCATGTCTACAAAACCTTTCAAATAGAGGAACTGTTAAAGTGATGCAAACTAATGCTGGTATGCCGATGTTTATTGTGAATCGTCTCTTTTTGTAGACTGGTCGACAACTGGAAGCCGAGCAGTCTTACAAATACGCTTTGAAGGTTGGTAACAGCTTATTCCATTTTATTAGGTCTTTTTTGAAGCATTTTTGAGTAGTT
This sequence comes from Meandrina meandrites, assembly GCA_963693305.1. NCBI lineage: Eukaryota > Metazoa > Cnidaria > Anthozoa > Scleractinia > Meandrinidae > Meandrina > Meandrina meandrites. The sequence continues at coordinate 20,409,648 of OY855915.1, forward strand.
GTAGACCGTTACGAGCTTGTAAATTACGATCCGAATTGAAGTGATTATAATAAAGCGTCGTTGAACCTTTCGAGGCTCCAAACCATTTGAACTCAGGTTCACGAGATAAAATGAAAACAATAAAAAAGTTTATAAATCATCTGCAGGCGAGTAACGTACTAATCATTTCTACCGTTATCGTTGCCCAATATCGAGGCGTAATATTTAACACTTGTCGACGTAAAACGAAACCTTTCGGAAAAGTCTTTTAGCTGGTAGCTGATCCAGTTCCTAGCCTGTTCTAGGCGTTTGGTCAGTTTATAAGCAGCGCGAAATTCGGGATTAGTGAAGGACGGCGAACCGATCGGAGAACCGAACCCCTGGAACGGGCTAAGCCACTTGTTGGACAATGTTATATCGAGCTGGCAAATGTCTGGACTGGACAAGTGACGAGGCAAATTAGACTTTCTCAAAGTCCTTTTAATTTTTTTTTCTTGCCTTGTGGTTGGTTGGGCCTTTTAAAAGGACTTTTCATAACGGTTTGGCGCCAAATTCACCGGTCGAAAATTCTACCGGTGACGTCATGGGAATTGACCAATAGGAGAGCGAAGGGTTTTTATCACGAAGTAATCTGAGAGTTGAGAAAGACGCCATCTTTGTTTTTGTTTCTTCAAAGCATGGAAGACGATCTGTGTGATACCATTTGAAGTTTTTTGACGCCACTCCCTACAAAGCATATGTCAATCATTTTTCGCGCGTGAATTTTTAATGTGATTCAAATTTATTCAGGCGAAACAAGTCGACCTCGCTCGCGACTGCGTCGCTCGCACGGTCGCTTCGCGGTTTATACGAGCTATCATTTATACAAGGTTTTGCTATCGCTCACTATCATTTACACGAGGTCGACTTGAGCAAGTCTAGAGGCAAATTTGACAGGAAAGAACCGAATAAAGAAGGCTACTGGTGGATGTCGTTTGCCGTCTCGGGGGCCAACGGGAATGACGAAGACAGTGATGATGACGTTGTAGAAAGCGTGGAAATGGTGACGACACGATGACAATAATAATAATAACGATAACGAAGGCGGCGATATTGCTGACGAAGGCAACGATAATGACGACGTTATGACGTCAATGATGGCGTTAGTGATAATGACAATAATGTCGACAGTGATAACAATGATGACGGCAGTGTCGACAATGATGACGGTGATGACGATGATGATGACGTCAATGATGGCGACGATGATGACGACAGTGACGACAACGGTGAAGACGTTGACACAACAGACCAAAAGATTACCAGCGAACGTGTTTAGTTATAATGTTGATTCCCTCAAAGCTGTTACGAATCATAGCATTTCCACAATTTTAGCCAGTTGACTTTTAATGCTTCCATTTCGTTATAAAAGGCCTTTCTTCCAGTAACAGATGCAAATAACTTTTAAAAAGTTAAGTTCTTAATGCCTTAATTTTTTATTTCACAGTTAAATTTACAAGACCAAAATCTGCTCTCAGAGATTCATCAAACGCAACAAAGGGTCGGCTTTGGAAATCCGATGGTGGCTTAAAGTTATCTCTGAACAGCGGCCCCAGAATGCGCTTTAAAACAACTATACATGTGAAGTTTCTTTGGATGTTTTAGGTATTATTGACGCACTGCTCAACAAAATGACATTTGAATGCACAACGCTTTTTATAATGTAATATGCGTTCTCAGTTTTTAGTATCCTTGGTTAAATCAGTTGAGTGTGTAATGCAAGATGTAGTAATATTTCTACTGTTGTGAAATGGTTTGAGCCGAGTTTGGTACAACCTTTCCTAATAGGTTATTAAATTTATCATGGTGCATGTAACATGACGTTTGTACAGCGTTTTGTTGGGACTAAGTTATTTGTAATTAATAAAACTTTAAAATCTTCCATCTGGATTTAATTTTCTGACAGCCTGTACATTTGTTTGTGTGTGTGTGTCATCAATATGATTTCAAGATCTTTGATGACTTGCGGCAAGCTGATAACACTTTCATTTGGATGAAGGATCATGCACGTATTTTATTTCCATTTTTAGATTTCTAACTCTGTAATCCATATATAATCATTGTATATAATATTTAAGTTGTAAAAAAAATAAACTATACTTTTGAAAAGAGGTTGCAAGAGTTTGTTTTCTTGCTAGCTTTTGTCCCCCTCTGATTTGCTTTTGAAGATTCTGGATCTGCAATGCTCAACGTAAGTGTTGATAAGTGTTGGGATTTCCTCCGGTGTCGCACCACCACCAGCGTTTGTCCCCCTCTTTGATTTGCTATTGAAGATCCTGGAGTTTGAATGCTCAACGGAAGTGTTGGGATTTTCTTCCGTCTCGTCCCCCGCCCCCTGTTTTCCATCCTTCTCGATTTGCTATTTAAGTGTATATGACATGAAAAATATTTCCTGCTTATTTGAAAGGCCTTTCGAAATACAGAAGAATGGCGTTTTTCTTTTCGAAATATCTTATTTCGTTCCAGAGATATTGACATTTTTGTATTATGAAAATTAGATCAGTGATGACATCATAAGATTTGCAATTAAAAAATGGTCAAATAATGAATGAAAAATATCTCTGGAAATATTGAAGCAGTGTTCTTTAAACTTGGCACCACAAATGTGCATCACAAAAAGAACAAAATGACACCCTTAGTATTGTTGCCATAGCAATTCTTTCAGCTCCAGTCTCTCTCTGTCAGAAAACCAAATATCCCCATTTGTAACCTCTAAAGCGGGACAAAGGGTCCTGCTTGGAACAGATATAGTTCCCATTTTGTCTTAATTCCCATCATCGGATTGGCTGCGCTAGATGGTTTTTGCTTTAAGGCAAAAACTGGGAATTTCAGTTTTTATTGAGACAGCACCAGCGGCAAAACTGTTGTCATGGCAACAGCAATCAGGGTGTCATTTTGTTTCTTCTGTGATGCACATTTGTGGTGCCAAGTTCCAAGAACACTTCTTTAATAGTTTTAGAGATATTGTTTATTCAGTATTTGACCATTTGTTAGTTGCAAATCTTATGACGTCATCACTGATCTAATTTGTATAATACAAAAATGTCAATATCTCTGAAACGAAAAAAGATATTTCGAAAAGAAAAACGCCATTCTTCTGTATTTCGAAAGGCCTTTCAAATGAGCAGAAAAAATATTTTCATGTCATATACACTTTAAATATAGTTTGGTTCTGCAATGCTGAACGTAAGATTTCGATTCCGTCCCGTATCCCCACCTTTTGTAATGGGAGAGTTTGTAATAATTACGTGGTGTAGTAGGTCTTATGAAGCACATGAACGACATCATTGTAAAGTTCTTTTATTATCATTTATATTATTGTTTTTAACCCGTCGCACATCAGCAAGAATTTTTAAATCTACCTATCTAATGGATCAATTAAGAACTAAGAACCTCAAAAACTATATTCTATCCCGTGGAACGCAAACCTCAATAGTCCACATATGGGAGAAAAACAAACAATTTTGTTTTCTTTTTCTTACGCTTCTGCTTATTCCTAGTAAGGGCATCATAAAAAGAGTGAGTGTTTTCACTTTTTTACATGTGTTCATTCTTATGCTTTTCTTGTTCTTATCCTTATTCTTATATTGCCAGTCAGTGTAAAACCAACCTTACACCGAAAATCAACTCCTCGCAAACAAAAATACACTTAAGACAAAAGAGCCAATCCTACAATGGCCGCCGTTAATTTTCCCGCCAAGAAGAAACATTTGTCAGCAAAATTAAAAATAAATACTGTAATATGACGTTTAAGGGCCATACTACCGTCCTTAAATTATTCAATGAAAAGCCAATAGGCCTTATAGTTAAATGCTGGCATTCATTTGAATTATCGATTGTATTATAGCCTCTTATACATGCTTATAATGTTCTTTTTTATCACCTTATATTGTGTAGTCATAAATAGTCATAAGTAGTATGCGTCCATAATTAGCAGAAATGCTAAAACAACAGTGGACATAAACTCCCTCTGAGTCTCTTGCTAATAAATAATAACAACAATAATAGGATTAACTTATATTGTGCAAGCATCAATACAAAATTTTCACCCGCGCATTACAATGTTTGTAGAAATTAAAACTGCTTAACTACTCATTTCCTTCTGTTGGGTTGTTTGTGGAAGTCAGAGCAGTGTTATTTTCACTTTCGCACCCCTACAAAACGAAACATGGTTTTAATACGAGAGAATGTCTTCAATATGTAGCGCGTGACTTGCGTTCACTTTTAGTGGCACATGTAGCTCTCGGAGATTGAGCTAGGCATATACACTGAATATGTAAAAGCAAAATGTACTTTATAAACTCTTTAACTTTCAATCACAGTTTTATTTACAGCAAGCAAAGGTCGGGTAGCTAAGGGGAGATGACACTAGAGGACATGTTGATACAAAATAACAGGGCAGATAACAGTAATTAACAATTATTCACCGATGTGGAGGTAAATATCCACCACTTCACTGACACTGAGGTGAAAAATTGTTTTAATACGTGCCACACAAGCTTACAAACAAACGAAACAAAACATTACGTTCGGTATCCAAAGCGACACTGGAAGCCATTTCGTTTCTCTTCGGCTGCACGAAGTTGAATAGTACTTTGTTCATCATCTCCGAGTTAACCAATCAGAGCGCGCGAAAAGTACTATTCACTTGTGTGGTATATGTTAACAAGCAAGATGACTGTTAGAACTACAGGCATGGAGTGGCACAAATACAGTGGATTTTTTAGTCAATATAAGCAGAAAGGTTCTAATTTGTTGACTTTCTTCATACGTGCTTTCTTTCTTGTTCTAATTAATATTTTTACGGCTGAATCTTCTTATTATCCTGACTGTGGTTAGTGTTTTCCTGTGGATTGTAAGCCTGCCAACAACAACAAGCTTTGTTTGCATGACTACAGCAAAGTTTTGCAGTATTGCAAAAGCTACTTAAATTTAATTCCCTGCCTGGCGACGGACAAGCCTCTAACATTTTTGTTTGCCTGCTATCTACAGTAATAAGTTGAGAATGGCATGATACATTTCTGTTGTTTATATCTGCCTGCACGTGGTGATTTTGTTGTTTCCATACCTGCTGCATTATATAATGCCTGATGCCAATTCGCCCATTCTCCTCGTATACCATTATGATTATGTTTATGTGGCTGAAATAAAAAGGAAGATAAATATAAATTTTCCCAAAAATTCACGTCCTTGGAATGAGTCTCAGTCGCAGATAGTGGGGCCGTGGAGGCGAGGAAGAGTCGAAACGGCGATGAAAAAATCAACTCTTCAACTCTCGCTGTCTTTACTGTCATGCGTTTTATGTTGTCATCACTAATGTAAAGTTCGCTTTCTTCCTTAGTGCGCATAATGGTCACTTAATTGAAAATTTGTTAGATACGGCTATGCATATAAATTGACATTCACGAGTGTCAACACATTGCTAAAAATTACTTACCCGAAACTGTGACTTAAAACACATATCGGCCTGAAATGATCCTGTGAATGAGTGAAAATATGCTTCAGTAAAAACGTGCATTTGTTTTGGAGACTACAATTAATGTTCTGAATCAATTTACAATTGTATCAGTTTGTGCCGGCCACACGAGAAACGTAAACGGAAATAGTTGTCCGTTTAGGAGTTTATATTCAATCTTGAGAGTGTTTACAAAAATATGGGTTTACGATGATCGTTAATGTCGTTTTCACGCTCGGATGAAAGACCTACACATAGAAAAAACAGGCGTTTAACAGGCACAAACGTATATAGCCTTAAATTTGAAAAAAATGGTGACAGTATAAAGGCAAAAGGAGAAGGAGGAGCAAATGCGAGAGTAGCAAGAAGAGGAAAAGGGGGACAACGACGAGGAGATGGGGAGGTCAAAGAGGAGGTGTAGGAGAATAAGGGGGAGGAGGAGGGAGAAGAGAAGTAATAGGACGATGAAGAGGAGGAGGAAGAGGCAGGAGCACTATAGAAGAGGCGGGTGTGTAAAAGGAGCAGGAGAGGAGGACGAAGCAGGAGAAGAAGGAGGAGGAAAAGAAAGAGGTAAGAAGAGGATTTTTTAACAGGACCTACCTCTACTTCGGACAGGCTGAGTGGGACACCATCCGTTTCAAAAAGCCAAGCCAAGCTACAGGGAGAGTGTATTACGAACTGTTAGCTATCTATTAAAGATATTTTTTTTATGAATTTCACATTCACATAAGGGTGTAAGGGATTCGTTGTGAAGAGACATTACTCGATATCTCTTGCAGACCGGGTGTCACACGTTTGCAATTTTTCTTTGCAATTTGCAACGCACCCGCTGTAAATCAGCATTTTGAAATCCAGCGCTCTGATTGTCTCATTTTAACAAAAGAGCGTTGCCAGTTGCCATTGGCATGTCACACATGCCAAACTGTCTCGCAACGTTACGAAAAATAGGGGAATAGTTCTACAGTTTTCTTATAACTTGCAAAATCGGGGTGTTACATGTGAAATGCTGTTGGCAATTAGTTGTGTTGCAAGTTGCAAGACAAATTGCCTCGTGTAACATGGCCTTAATGTTATAAATAGTTAGTTTCGAGAGTCACAATTAACGTTCGTTAACAAGCTTTCTTATCGCTTCACTCAATTGAAGGCATTTGATACCCCGATCATGGATAACGAACATGCTTGTCAAAAAGGTTTTTTCGGTATATCCTATTTTAGTTTCAAATACGAATTTTAGTAACACTCCTTACAAAAATTAACCTTTACAACCGCGCATTTGGCACATTCTTGCCCACTTATGATTTGTTGTGAGGAGTTCCCAGAGTAAAATGAATCATCATTGGCATGTTTAAGTTTAAAGTTTCCAAGTATTCTAGCTCTTTGTTTGGCGTGAGCCGTATAAATTCTGGACTCGGAGTGAAACTTATCGAGGCACTCAAGACTTAAATGTATAAGGAAATTCTCGCCCCCTACTGATGGCTGAGAATCACACAAACCCAAGGCGTTTTGACTCGCGTTGAAGGTTTTCACTGGCATCCGCGTCTTACAAGCGTCAAGCGAAAAATCAGTTAAACTTTGTGCTCGGCTTTAATGTGCATAGCACCTTAAAGCCTTTTATAGTCCTTCATAGCGCAGTGGTGAGAGCACTCGCTTCCCAACAAATGTAAATGTAAATACAATTTTAATGTCCATACGTGGGACGAGGAGGTTACCCTCAATGTCCGAGCCAGAGGCTCATGTATAAGACGTAGGACAGTTCCAGATCGAATTGGAATTTAGCAGTGTTGATTGTTGCTGAGGCCCGGGTTCGATTCCCGGACTCGGCGTATTGTGTGGATTGACTTTGTTGTTGGTTCTCGTCCCTGTTCCGAGCGAGGGTTTTTCTCCGGGTTGTCCGGTTTTCCCCTCCACGGAAACCAACACTTCTAAATTCCAACTCGAGGGCAACAGGTTTGTCAGTCGCAAGACTGTGACCTGCTACCCTCGTTAAATAACAAACAGCAAAGTCGATTTAATTGATGAGGGTGTTGTGGGATTCAAACAGAAGAAGTCCCCATTTAACATGGAACGCAATTTTTTTAGTATAACTAGAGCCTCGTGTTAAGACTGATGAAATAGTCGTATGTGGGTCCTTGAAAATGAACAATGGCCTTACCGTTGACGAAAAGCTGATCTTGTACTGCGTCCATTGTACTGATTACCTGACTGTAGATTAGAAACTCAGTTAACTTACAAATTTAATAAGTATTATAGCATTAAGCAATATTTTTAAAAATGCTCCTTTCAAACTCATTAGTTATCATTGTTTCAGTTGCTGCAAATTATGTAATCACTGCCCAGGACTACCGATGCACTGCTGTCAAAGACCTGACTGTTGCAATACTTATTGCCGTTTTCAATGAGAAACGAACTCTGAAATTCAACCTCAACCAACGGTTTACGTTTTTCACTGCCGTCAATCATCTAAGCGGACCTCTCAGGAAACAGAAGTTTAGCCGGGTCAAAAAGTCACTCACGTCTGTCGGTTGTGATTAATAGACTTCGATCCATTTTGTTTGTTTCTGTTTTTAACCGGTTCGTTGGCTGTCGCCACAATTGTGATTGACGGCAGCGGCGTAAAACGCAGTCGTTAGTTTGGTTTTGAACTTCAGAGTTCCCATGTTATTGAAAAGCGCAATAACTTATTTACTGGGGTCGCCATGCAGCTCTCGTAAGGTCTCACATGAGTGGCTGAGAGAACAATAGAACAAACAACAAGAACAATGCCCCTAGCCCCCAAAACAATAGCAGCTGCACACTAGAAGGACCAGTAGAATTACAAGCTTACGAGAGCTGCATAACTATTCATTTACTGACAAACGACGACGACGCCTAAAATAACAAATAACAACCATTTAACCAAATAAAATTAGTAAACGAAGAAAGCAGCAACATATTTCGAATTATGGCCAATATCATGCTGAGGGAAGACAAAAATTTTATATTCTGTTCAGTTTGTCAAACAGATTTTTAAAACTTTATTTCAAACTATATTCGAATTATCTCGATTCCTTTTCATCCAACCAACTTCTCAGTGATTCCATCCATGTTAATATTAGGGACCCGATCAGATTGGAGTACGAGTTCAATCCAGTTACGTTTCCAGAGGCCTTATTTTTTTCCTGTTGGTGTGAAATGTGATGATCGAAAGCATAAGCACCAGAAAAGACAGGAAGAAAGGAGGAGAGGGATTGATGGTATATATATCCTCGTGGTTTCCATCAAGAAAGGTTACAGTGACTGTCACCGACTTACAAGACACTGGAAGTAACTGTAGTTGAGGTGAAAATTAAAAACAAATATCTTCTCTTGATTGGAATCTATAGACCACCAAAAGCCATTGGTGCGAATTACTACTGTAAATTGGAGGACGAGCTACATGCTTTAACAACGTGGGCAACTCAGGAGAAACAAACCGTAATAATACATTGTGTCTTGAATTTTGATAGAATGAAGTCTAATCGGAGAGAATACAAGATTCTAACAGATCTGGAAGTGGTGCATGGAATGAATGTTTAAATAAGGATCCTACCCGCATTTTAAATTCAACGGAAACATTGAGCGATGTTATTCTAACAAACAACCCAGACATGTTTGAACGAAGCATGTAATTGATGGCCTAATGAAAGAAAAAGTCCACCAACGTAAAATTATTACTTTTCGAAGTACAGAAAGATTGGAGGTGGAAAAGTGAATTGAAGAATTGGAAACAGCTCCTTGGCATGTCTGTAAAATTTTTGATCATGTAGATGACAAACACTTTTTTGGGAGACACTTTTTGAACAAATAGTGGATGAGCATCTTTGCAACAAACAGAAGTGTGGAAGGAGGTTTGAACTGAAGACAAAATGGAGAAATATAGTCACAACATGCAAACGCAAGGCCATAAGGGGGTACTGGTCAACAGTTTCAATGGAACTGGGAAAAATCCCCGAAAGTATTGTCTCATTAAAGCCCTTTCTTGGCAAAGAAATTGGAGGACGAGCTACATGCTTTAACAACGTGGGCAACTCAGGAGAAACAAACCGTAATAATACATTGTGTCTTGAATTTTGATAGAATGAAGTCTAATCGGAGAGAATACAAGATTCTAACAGATCTGGAAGTGGTGCATGGAATGAATGTTTAAATAAGGATCCTACCCGCATTTTAAATTCAACGGAAACATTGAGCGATGTTATTCTAACAAACAACCCAGACATGTTTGAACGAAGCGTGTAATTGATGGCCTAATGAAAGAAAAAGTCCACCAACGTAAAATTATTACTTTTCGAAGTACAGAAAGATTGGAGGTGGAAAAGTGAATTGAAGAATTGGAAACAGCTCCTTGGCATGTCTGTAAAATTTTCGATCATGTAGATGACAAACACTTTTTTGGGAGACACTTTTTGAACAAATAGTGGATGAGCATCTTTGCAACAAACAGAAGTGTGGAAGGAGGTTTGAACTGAAGACAAATGGAGAAATATAGTCACAACATGCAAACGCAAGGCCATAAGGGGGTACTGGTCAACAGTTTCAATGGAACTGGGAAAAATCCCCGAAAGTATTGTCTCATTAAAGCCCTTTCTTGGCAAAGAAAAATCAAGCAGCCTTAACAAGAACGTCAACACCGTGGCTGAAGGAAACAGGATAGAAACTACAGAAAGGAAGGAAACTGAAGGAAACAAGATAGAAAGTTTCAGAAGTGATGACTATAATTATTTTTCAATTTTTCGACCACGGCGGATGGTATTGCAATTGGCTACGAAGAGTCAAATGAATGCAAATTTGGTACACATGCAAGTATAGTGGAAATCGAGAAAGCAATGGGTAAAGAGATCAAGACCTCTGAATTCAGAAGGATAAACCAGATTGAAGTAAAAGAAACTCTGGACAAAATAAACGCCTCCAAGTGGAAAGGTGCAAGTAATTCTCGCCAAAAATCTTGAATCTAGTTTCACATAGTATGGCGCCACCCATGCATGACAAAGATTTCTAACACCTGTATCAATACGAGTAGTTGGCCTACAGCTTGGAAAAGAGGAGAGTGGACACCTGTATTTAATTAAAAAGGACGATAAATCTGATGTGAAGAACTGTATAGACCAGTGACAGTATTGGATTCGGTTGGTAAAGCGTTTGAACAACTGATAACTAAACAAATTGTTCAATATTACGATCCTGTTCTATCAACATACTCAACTGCATACCGCAAGACTCATTCCTGCGAAACAACGCTTATTAGAATAGAAGATTGGCAATTGTACGGGCCAGTAGTACAGCGTTTGTGGTATGTGCATTTACTGTTACCTCTGGTGAACCAATTATTTTTTAAGTCAACTCTTTATTTCAAACTTAACACTGTTACATTGATTTCAACGTAGCTGAACAAAACTCAACTTTCCTTGACTCGCAAAAACATCATGAGCTTGATTTGATTCTTCGCAACACGCAAGGCAGTACATACAATGAACGATTTGTAAGTAACAAACAAACTTATAAACAGTAGACGAAAATATCAGGCTAGCTTCAGTTCTTTTACTACTCGAGAGTTAGTATTGTATGTGAGAAGGATCATGCATTTCTGCCAATTCTACTTCTGAAAACTTGGCAAAGGCTCCGCGAATTACAGTGTATAGTTGATCCTGAAAGGCAGTTAAATGAATTTGTTGATCATCGACATACAACACTAGTTTTTCACAAATAAGATTTGAACAGTTAGAAATTTTCCCTTTGTTTCCACACGTCTTAACGTACCACGTGACTAGAAGTTCCCTGAAGAATCTTTTTTTGAACAGTCGTAGCATACAATAAATCTTTCTACTTTTTCAACTGTGTGAAAGTTTAATGCCACTAATTCATTTTCTGATTTGATCTGTTATTCTGATATTTCATTTCGAGACAATATGTTCCATCTGTTACTGGTGCGATGACTGAACGTATGTTTTTTTAACTTCTTTGCTTCGTTACAAACACGTACCTAACTGAGGAAACCTGGTAGATAGTTCCAACTTTTTTCATTGCAATATTTTCCTCCCAGAGATCAGTTGCAACTGTTCCACTAGTATCGAAAGTAGCTCGTGCCAATTTTCGATTGTTTCAACCAGCTTGCTCCGTTGCACACATGTGAACGACCTTTCCACAAATTGTTACTTTATCCCATTTACTGGTGGAGTTCAATATTTCTGCAACTGAAAGCAAAGGCGCTGCAGTTTCCATGTCTTCATACTGAAAGGAATACTCTGTTTGTTCGGGAACGGACATCTTCGTCATCTCATTTGTGACCAGTTTCTGTCCATCGTTTGTGTACGTGAATTGCCGAATTTTGACCGGCGTATGAAACTTCTCGCTATCGCTTAGAATTTTATGTTTGTGCTTGGAGTATGTTTGTGTTTCTCGCCGGTCTGCAACAGAAGGGTAGAATAGTCAGAATAGGTTTGTCCCTTACACACTTTTTGTAAGCCGCACAAAAGTCCAAAGACACGAGTGCAAGACTGTTCTAATCCATCATTCTATTTTTTTTTTTTCTCATGGTATTTTTATACGAGAGCAGGTCCGACATTCCAAAAAGCGTCATATTTGACACGATCTTCTTCGTTGAAATAAGCATAGGCTTCCCAAGCTTAAAATTTGACTCTGTAATCGTGGTGTATGGGACAGCTTGTGTATATAGAGAATTGTATGGGAAAGTCACCAATCGTAGAAAAAGTGTGTAAATAACTATCTAATTAATTTGAAATAAAGTTTTCCTACCGCAAATGTGTCGTGCACTTGTCTCTCGTGCCGATTTTGAAGCCATTCTGACGCCGTTTAGTGAAGGTATTCCGGAAATCGTTGTCTCTCTTCTAAAAGAAGGGAAAGACAGACCACTCTATCGATCGCTGGCCAGACGGCACTCCACAAATCGCTCTCTTCTCAAAAGGAAAAGTCCGGAATCGCAATTTAACCAATAATATTATTTGAAATGTTCCTTCACTGTTTTAAACGGTTATTTTTGTATTTTACCAAATTTCATGGCCATTTCCCATGCCAAAATTTTGGCTAAAATCCGCGAATCAGCTCCTTTAACGTACACGAGCTTAATGTAGGTTTGGTGAAAGAGGTGAACGATGAAAGCTTAGCTTGTGGCAGTTGTCATATTAATGCTCTGTCATACAATTATCAAAAATTAATATAATGGGGCATGGACGCCTTAGGCAAACGGACTTTAGAGTTGCAAATTACCCCTCTTCATGTCAAATCGCACCTACCTCACGCGTTCCTAAACAAGTAAAGAAACTTTAGATCCATCAGAAATGTTATTTTCTTGAAACAAAGCTTTAGACAATTTCAAAATTAACTACGACGGCAAATCGAATTAACGTTACCTGCAAAATATTTAAAAACTGCGATTCCTAGTTTATTAACGGACGCGTGACCAGTCTACAAAATTGTGTACCAACGCCGTTTTTTTTTTTTTTGAAAAAAAAAAAAAGAAAAAGGAAAAAGATATTAATAGCGCCGAAACGGCTTCTGAGTGGCTAGAAGTGCGCCCAAATTATAATTTTTGTGTTATAAACAGATAAAAGACAATATTCTGTTTTGCTTTCAAAGCAGATGAAAAACAACGAGTACTCTAGCTTTCAAGCTGACTGACAAGAAGACAAATCTATACATTATATTAGAGTAACCTTTTACACCAGCTACAAGGGAGACTGTTCAGTTTTGTTGTGATAAACTAAAATAACTTTTTTTAGTTTCGATACGGGGAGTTTATCTAGTCATTTCGTCGCCAATACTGTGATCTACGAAGTTTGAGTGACAATATATCCAACAGGTACCATAATTTGCTTTTCAATTTCATAACTTTTAATGTGACAGATGATGCATTGAAAAAGCTTTTAACAGCGTGGTCCAGTTGATTAGTAATTCTATACCAATGACCACCAGTACGTCCTAATGGATAAGGCCTATTCCTCGACATATTTGTGTGCTGAATCGGTAACTACATTTTATACAACAAAGAAACGAGCTTTCTTCTAAGAATTTAAACCGCTCAGTGCTTTTAACGAAGAGAGTTTTTCTGCTCTACCGTCGACCTCTCGTGTCCCAGTCGCGCAAAGCTTGGCCCAAGAACCAACGGTAAAGTATGTCACATTAATTTCTTCAAATTATCACAAATTTACTTTATTCCCATATATAAATATATTTTTATTGGACTGAATTGTTAAGGAATTTTATAAACTTTACTGAGCTCGTTGTAGTGATTTGTTGGACCTTCCTGGGCAGAAATCCATTTGAACCTATCGCTTTTTACTGACGGTGACGATGTCTCCTCAAAGTGTTTTACCAGAATGAAAAAAATAATAATTCTGGATTTGATTCTTTCTCTTAGTACCAAAATGCAGCCCTGCTTGCACTAAGGTTGATTGTATAACATCTTACAAAGTTGCTAAAGCCACATCACATTGTAATGCCTTGTCAATATATTTGGGCTTAGGACTTGTTTTTTTTTTCTTTGCGAACTAAAAAGTTTAGTGAAAGCTTGGTCTTTTTTACAGCAAAAGCAAATTACCTTTACAAAACAACATGATGTATCTATGTATAAGTATAACTCATCAGTCTTTCCTCAATTTGCAAAGGAAAAATAACTTAAGATGTTCTTTTTTTGGAAGCTGTTAAAGTTTGTTATTACTGGTAAACAAGTCAGTTATTCCTAATGTGAGTAGAGTTGATATTGTTGACAGATAGCACGGGGTGTAGCGCGGATGCCAGGCATGGGGTTTTCTTGTAGGTTGACAGTGACAGCGTACCTCGAACGAGTGTGGTGGCATAGCCTCTTGTCTATCTGTAGCACACGCGCCAAAACCGGAAATGTTATGTCTGTTTTGCTTGGTTGGCCATATTTGAATTGCCAGCAAACCACAAAGCCTTGCGATAAAACTTACTGTTTTCGAAGAAAATCTAGAGGGAAAGCGCTTAACCTCAGACCAAAACATAGATACCCTCGTGGAAAAACAACAATAATAACAAGCAATTAAAGTAGGACCGATTTTGTGGAAACAGACTTAAAACATTTTACTAACTAAAGCGAAGACTTTTAGACGCTTTGTCTTACAATTCACTATGTTAAAAAAATAAGCTAAGTTTTGAATCCATTCACACCGGCTGGAAGCATATTTCAGATTTGCACACACAGGAACGATAAAAGGAATCGTCAACGTTCAAATATGTATCAAACGAAACGAGATGCGAGACTCACATTAACTGAAAACCTGCATGCGTTCTGAAGTCGGCGTTTACAAATATGTCCGTTTATGTTAATTGTCTGCACAAGAAACGTAAACGAAAATAGTTGTCCGTTTATCAGTTCATATTCACTCCAAAGAACGTATACGAAAATATTCGTTTACGATGATCGTTTACGTCGTTTAAACGTTTGGATGAAAGGCCTAAACGTAGAAAAAGCAAGCGTTAAACTACATAAACGTATACGTTTAGACAGAGCCTTAAATGCGAGAAGAAGGAGGGACAGTAAAGGCAGGAGAAGAAGAAGGAAAAAAATTAATAGAAGGGCAGCAAGAAGAAGAGTAGGAGGAGGGAGGGAGAGGAGGTGGAGGAGAAAAATGTGAAGGAATAAGAGGGGGATAAATGGGAGGAGGAGGGGGAAGAGAGGCAGGAGAACGATGAAGAGGAAGAGGACGAAGAGGAAGAGGCAGGAGCCTGAGGAAAAGGAGGATGTGTAAAATGGGCAGGAGGAGAAAGCGGAGCAGAAGAAGAAGGAAAACAAGAAGAAAGAGTAGAATCCTTTTACAGAACCTACCTCTACTTCGGATAGACTAAGTGGGACACCATCCGTTTCAAAAAGCCAAGCCGACCTGAAAAACCAAATCGAAGCGATTTAATGTGCGAAGCACTTTTAAGCCTTTGTTGTCCTTCAAAGTGTTGTCGGGTTGAAACTGAAGAAGGCCACATTAACATGATACGCAAAATTTTGTTTCTATAACTAGACCTTTGTGATAAGACTGATAAATTAGTCGTATACATGTGGATCCTTGGAATTGAACAAAGAACTTATAGCTTACCGTTGACGAAAAGCTGACGTTTCCCTGCTTCCATTGTACTGATTACCCGACTGTAGATTGGAAACTCAGTAAACTTACAAGTATAATTATTACTAGGAGTTCTCATCAAGATGTAAGTGCTGCGGCTAGTGCCATGTTTGAATGTAAATATGACGATGGCGGGACTTAAACGAAAATATAACTAATTTTATTTCCAACCTTAAGAATAACAATATGCAATGATATGGCATCGACGTGGTCACTGATTTTTGTTAAAATTGTATATGATATGATTTAACATAAGTGAAAACAACATGGTTCCATTTCCCAAATATCTGATATTTTGATAACAGCGTGAGCCATCGCATGTACATAACCATCAAGCACTAACATTGCCTTTGAACTAAACGAAATGCATTAATCAAAACCTGATATTTGGAAAATTTTGAAATATTACAAGCCGGTATTATTTCCAAATGCTACGTATAACTCGTGCGTTTATTTGTTTATAATACAAGGCAAATATCTAATCCTGTCCCGAGTTACGACGATCGTAGCTCATTGAAAGATGTTACATCAAGGCTTCGTTTTGAAACGTTTTAGCAACAGGGTTCTCTTTTTAGCTCAGTTACACCAAACAAAAGAGTTTTGTTTTCCATATATTTCTAGTTTCTTTAACTTTAACGGCTAATCCCATTGAAAAGTCCACTTCTGTCCACACGCTAAACGTTAGAATTGTCCCCCATTTTGTTTTTGTAGTCTTGCCATATTTGGATGCACTTGCCATATTTGGAAGAATGCGAACGATGGAACCAAAATACTCGATTGCTTCAAGAATATGGAGGATGCCTATCGGCAGCAATTTATAGCATTCAGGAGGAAAATGTTGCTTTAAAACTCATCAGTTAATTTTTGTTTCACTTGCTGCAAATTCTGTTATCACTACCCCGGGCTACCGATGCACTGCTATCAAAGATTCGACTGTTGTAAAACATAAATTATTTACCGACAAACGACCACGAGACCTAAAATAACAAAAGGCAACCATTTATCCAAATAAGAATTAGTAAAAGAAGGAGGCAGCAACACATTCGAAAATAATTATCCCGAACTATCGCGTGCCCTTTCACACTGGAGAAAAACAAACAGTACAGTATCTATTTTTCAGGTTTTGTCAAACAGATTATGAAAGCAATATTTCAAATTTTTTTCGGAATATCTTGATTTCTATTTTGTCGACCAACTTCTAAGAGATGTCATCTATGCTAATACAGTCGAACTACTATTATTAAGCGGCCAGAAGTCAAAGTCCCGAAACTATTGTCAGTATAATATTATAAATAAGCCAGCAAGTATATAACGATGATGTGGCGATTTGTTTGCGCCGTATTTACGTGTGTGTATATACATGATTTCAATCCTTACCATGTAGCCTTCGTTCTCCTTTAATCGAGAAGAAATACAAGCTGTTTGTATTACAAAGGGCCTTTCCACTTAGACTTCCAGGTGAATTGGTTATTTTGCAACAATATAAGTTTAAAGAAGATGTTCTTCAATGAAAAGTGGTTAAGGTCATACCCCAGTCTTGCATGCGCATCTCTACTGCGCATAATTTTATGCTATGCCTCGCCAAAGAGGCATAACATTTTCGCTCTCATTTTCCGGAAAACGAGAACGGCTACTTATCGTTTTTATGTTGTTTTGAATTGTGTAATAATTTTCTTTCTGTAAAATAAATATGGACTAATTCTCAGTGTAGAATAATATTTGTCGGAAACGTGAATTTAGCCAGGAATCGTGACTATAACCCTGCTGATATTATAAGGACTTATTGCGTATAAACCATGTTCTGTTGCTCCTAAACGAGCACGGGTACCCCCCATTTTTATTTGAAAATTTAAGTTCATATAAGATGAACAATCAATACGGAACAATTTCAGTCTAGGTCCTATTTCAGTGGAATGACCTTGAGCGATTCACAGTTTTCCTCTTGGATTGGAAAATCCAGTCATAATAATAAAGCACGCTGTAAAATATGTGCGGCTACCTTTAAACTTGGAAACATGGAGAAACAAGTACAAATGAGCCAAGCATGCGGAGAAGAACACCAGTCAAAGATTAGCTTTAATTTTGAGTCCAAAAAGGCAAGAACTGGATTAGACAACTTCTTTGTTACTTGTTCGTTTCAATGAAAATAGGCCAGTAGAAATACAAGGGACCTCGACAACAAATACTCACAGCCAAGATTGTGAAGAATCTTACTGTACCTCCACCACCAAGAGAAACCACTAGAAACCAACCTTCATCTAGCCACATTAAAAGCTATATGTCAAAGGAAGTTGTACTATCAGCAAAAGTCCTGTGGGCCATAAACGTTCTGATGGCCCACTATTCTCGCAACCGCACTGCTGGTACAGACAAAAGTATTTCCCAAAATGTCCCCAGATAGCGAGACAGCCAAGCAGTTTCAATGTGGAAAGACAAAGTGTTCTTACCTAATTATCTTTGGACTAGCCCCTTATTTTCAAGACCAACACAAGAAAAAACTGCAAGTTCCTGGAACAAAGTATATGATTTCATTTGATAAATCTTTAAAAAGGAGCAAGTGGATGTAATTGTACGAATTCTGGGATAAGGAGAAGAACAAAGTTTCATCAAGACACTTAAATTCGTAGTTTCATGGCCACACAAGAGCCGCTGACTTCCGAAATTCAAAGAGGCACTAAACAAAGTAAATCTACCCAATCTTATTCAAGTTTTCCATGGATGGGCCAAACACAAACTGGAAGTTTTTTTTATGATGTGACAGACAGAGCAATTATTGATCCAGACTTTCCATGCCTAATCAATGCTGGTTCATGTGGTTTACATGTTGTATATGGTGCTTTCAAGTATGGAATAGCATCAACTGGCTGGAAAATGGACAGTCTGTTAAGATCACTGTGGTACATGTTCTCAGGTTCTCCAGCAAGAAGAGTAGAGAATATGAAAACCTTACAGGATGTAGCATCAGGCCAGTAAGTTTATGTGGAACCAGATGGCTGGAGGATGTTCCTGTGGCAAAAACGGCGCTTTTAATTTGGCCTCACATTGAGAAATACAGGACAACTACACTCGCAAAGCCTAAGAGTAAGATTCCAATTATCCAATCATTTCAGAACCTCAAGGAACATGTTCTAGACCCTCTCAGTACAGCCAAGCTTTAGTTCTTTGTAACCATACCAAATGTTTTTACACCTTTTCTAAACAAATATCGGTCAGACAACCCTATGTTTCTTTTCATGATATGGCAGAAGAATTGTACACAGTTTTGTTGGCCATTTTGGGGAGGTTTATCAAGAAGTCTGTCCTTGATGAAGCTACAACTGCCGCCAAGCTTTCCAAAACAGATGTCCTTAACAAGAAAAGCATCTTACCACCAAAGAAGGCAGACATTGGCTTTGCTTGCAAAATAACTTTGCAAGAGGCTGAAGCAAAGAAATTTGCAAGCCCTTTACAAGCGCTGGAATTCCAAGACGAGTGTATTGTTCTGTTGCAGTAATTGGCAAGCAAGCTGTTTGAGCGCTGTCTTTTGCAGTATGAAATAGTGAGACAACTTACCTGCCTGGATCCTAGACAGTACATCGCCAACAATTCGTACTCTTCAATCTCAAAATGTTCCAGTTTACAACAACAGCTGATATAAAAAAAACTAGACTCCTCACCACACTATCATTCAGTAGTACAAGGCCTTTATTGAAAAGCTTCAAAAGTACCACAAAGAAGAATTTGCTGCCTACAATTCAGAAGAGCAAGGTCTTGATGCTTTTCTCATTGGGCACATTGGAGAGAGGCCAGAACACTCCAAATTGTGAGGAACGTTGCAAGTGCTGCTTGTACTTTCCCATGCCCAATCCTGTGTCAAAAAAGGTTGTCTAATAACAGACATATTAAGGGACAACATGCAGGATGTGACCTTAGTTTTCTATCGAATGGCATACGATGACCAGTGTCAAGAACCAGATTGGTCCCATTGAAGACTCCACAACAAACTTTTCGTATCTTGCAGGCATGCCCATTTTAGCTATCAGAGAAAACCAAAGAGGCCAGCAAAAATGTCAAGTGTCAAGAATTGAGATGGACACTGAAAGCGTCACTTAAGCAAACCTGTGGGATGAAGAAGTTAAGTGGTTTTGTCATTACTAATGATTGTAAAATAGGCCTTCTCTTTTGTTCTAGTTACACAAAGGAATTAAGAATACACGTTTTCAGCATGAGGTTGAGTGTGGAGTGGTCAAAAATTAAGCCAACCGTGTACGCTACGTTTTGCTGTCTTTGGAGGTCAGTGGAAACCTCGTGGCTTCCTACTTTAATTTCATGAAGCTGACTGGTGTGTCAAGCATCACATGATCTTCTTCACATAGTGCGCCTACATAAAATTATACTCGGCGGTGGCACACATCTGAGCGAGATACAGTACCTATTCATTGGGCACTTTAATTTTAGCTGCTCACAAAATGTGCCAGTTCAGTTGGGCTCATCGATTTGGTACATAATTCTTAAATCAGAAGAAGTCGAACTCGCCACACTCCTTTCAAATACGTTAGTCGTTCTGCCTCCAGGTTATTGGTTGCTTTGATGCTTTAAACATAGTGTCATAATAAGCGTTTATTATATGGCTACAGGCGTGCGCTAATATTAGCTAAAACACAGGGCCGATATCTAATAGATAATTACTGAGGTTCACAACATTATTGGGTATGGGTTCTTTGCATTACATCGACGATTTCAGCCGCTTCCACATTGATGTTTTGATGCATGATTGCAATATTAGATATATTGCAGAGAGAGCGAAATTCGGCTCACCTCAATGTACTGATCGTAGTTTCCTTGCCACTGGTTTGGTATATAATACTTAAATTCGGAAGTCGCGGTCGCCACTTTTCCATTAAATGTTGTGGCCTTCTGCCATCTACTATTGCACGCCGTGAAGCTTTGAATATAGCCTCATAAAATGCGTATATTGAAGTACTTATCCATTTGTTTGGATTTGATCTCCACCTGGTAAAAGCCATTGTTTCGTCTGATACAACCATGTGCGGATGGGTAATGATCCAAGGAGACTGTGACGACTGCGTGGGTAACCAATGAGAAACAAGATGGTTTTCACGTGACTGTAAGCTTTGTATCGGTCTCTCTATCTGTGAGTGTGGTTCGTCTGTAACATGTTAACAAAAAATGTTGAAAGTGAGGAAAAGTCTAACTCCTATATGGATAAACATGTCATATCATATATACAAGAAGAGCATACAAGCAATAGGAATGGCAAAAATAATCAACCAAAATACCTTTTATTTACATTCCGAAGCGAGACGAGAAGCACCCCCGTCCCTTTCAATTAACCATCACCATAAGTGTACAATCTTCACTTGCGAGTGTTGTATTTTATCGTGAACTTTTGTTTAATGCAAACGCCTTCATTTTTCCACGCAATCAAAAGTCCTGCTACTCCTAAACCAATAAGTATTCCGAAAAGGATTTCACGAAGTCGGATTCGCGATCTGTGCCGCATTACTACTTCTCATTAAAATAATGAAGACGCTTTCAAAGGTTATCATATTCCAATGCTCCAAGAGTTGAGCCAGTCTTTTCTGAGACAGCAGGTCCTGGGAAAAATAAAACCCAACTGACTGATAACTTCACAGCCATTACCTACGGTTTCTGCAGCATAAAGCGGCTAGGAGTATTGCTACTCGGTCTGAATGGGATGTTAGTCTATCACAGGCTACTCCACAGCATGCTGTCAGGTTGTCCCAACAATTTGAATTGCCACTACCCAGTAATACGTATTGGTGGAGAGAGACACTGTGAGAGTTAAGTGTTTTGCCCAAGAACACAACAATTTTCACTTAGGTAACCCCTGCCAGGGTTATTATTACCAACCGCTTAATAAGGAAAAGACACAGGAACAGTCAAACGTGTCAGGTACTTTTCCCTTTTTATATTTCGGGGGAATTTCGCTTAAGATGAGGTGGAAGCGTGACCAAAAATATATAAATTGCCTCTCCCCCCTCCAAGGGCGAGGGGTGTTTGCTACCCATCCCGGCCCACCCCCTGCCCTCCACAAGGTTCTTTCCCAATTTTGAAGGGGGGGGGGGGGGGGGGGGGGTGTTATTCTATAGTAGTAGTAGCTGCTCATTCATCCCTCGTGGAAGTTTGATATGCCAAGTATGTTTCCATGGTTTTTGACTTGCCACATGATGGCAACCTGATATAATTAAATAATTACAAGCAGGTTTGGCTAAATATCGTCCTCTTTATTGACATAATTCTTTCACTTTTCCAGTTTTTAAGACAAAATTTCACAATTCGTGTAATTTTACATCCCAATGGCTCGATTTATACTAGCGACTGAAACGAATACGACGTCTCTTGATGCAACCTATTCTTCGTTGTCACACATGGTACTGCATGTCATACTGGGGTATTACTGGTACAATGTATATAGTTTTGTTCTTTTTTTGTTTTGTTTTTGTTTTTTTTTTGTTTCACCAATCATAGCACGCGTAGTATCTCCGTTATTTGCTTGGCCGGCGGAACACGTGGAGTGCTCTCCATTTTATTTTATATGGAGTTTTCGGCGAGAATTTTTCGCAAATGGAACAATACAATTTTTGTGTGGCTTACACGAAGTGTAACCCACACTAAGCCATCACCCACGATATTTATTTATTTATTGCGGTCGACGAAGGAGAACGCAAACCTAATTTTTGGCCTGTGGTTTTCGATAGCCGGTGTCCTGTGCACGGTTATAGGCAGGAAAATCCACATTCCTGTAAGGTTACAAAAATGTCCCCCCCGCTTAAATTTTGCAGGGGCATGCCTCGGCCGGGAAGCTGGTACGATACGATCGCAGGAAACATTTTTTGGCATGAAGCGTGTGCGCGGAGTTAAAGCATTACCGGGTTAAAATCCAGGGAAGAAGAGTTTTAGTCAGCCACCGAACATCGTAAAAGGAGTGTTAATCGAGTAAGTCGATTCGTAGTTTTATAGGCATCCTGAACCAATAGATACACCGCATACATCTGAAAAGAAAATCAGGAGATTCTCGAGTAAAATATAAATTCATTTTCACTAGGCGCTGTCCTTGCGTTGTTGTCGTTGTCATTGCTTAGGTTCCTATTAATATTGGGTAGCTTAAGGTGGCCCGCGGCTATTTTTTGGGAACGGAGGTGCTCTTTCTAAATCGAGTTTTCGGCATGTGAACCTCAACCGATTTTTCTGATTTTTGGCAGTCGAAATAAAAAATGTTCAAATTTTATAATGCTTTAAATTATAGGGAAAACAAGGCAAACGATTACGAGATATTAGCGCTTTTGAAAAAATATATTTATGAAAAAAACGCGAATATTTTCCAAACGCGACGATAGACTTTTTTCTAATTAATGTCAACAAGTTCAAATTATCCAAGTTTTAATGTGAGCAAGTTTCAACGAAATCGGCTGGGTAGAAATTGCTGCACAGTTGACTGTTGAATTTTTGCTTCAAAATATTATGCTTGTGTATAATTGGGAGCTGTTGCAACAATGTTTAAGCAATGCTCAGATCCAATGGATTATTTGAAAGCTTAATGCCAGCTAAAACGTTGCTGAAAAGTATGGAAAGATCGGAAACTCTTAGAAAAAGTTGTAAACGGATGAAGAGGAAGAGGTTTACGATGCGTAAATTGTGCATTTTAAAATATTCATTTTTTTCGAATTAAAAAAAAATCTACCGATTTTTTTTTTCTTTTATTTTTAAGTATGAGAAAATGCAGCATATATGCAAACGGCTTTATCTAGTTCAGTGTGTCTAATCTCGATGAAATGCGTCGAATTTTGCTAGCCAAGATGGCTAGTTCGCGTCTTCTATTTTGAAGCGCTTTGGACACCGTCGCGTAACAGTAAATTATTCAAACTTGCGGCATTCTCAAGATTATTTAGCACGTGGAATTGAACATACCACGCCACATGCCACATTCATTGCTAAATAAAATGCATGAATACAAAGCTCAGCCGCAATTTTACCCGTGGCGTGTTTATTTCCAGGTGCTAAATAATCTTGAGAATGCGACAAGTTTGAATAACTTACTGTAACAAGAGCATTTTCAAAGCGCTCCAAAATGGAAGACGAGAGGTAGCTATCTTGGCGAGCCACATTCGACGAGTTTTATCGAGACTAGACACACGGAACTAGATAAAGCCGATTGCACATATGCTGTATTTTCTCATACTTGAAAATAAAAGAAAAAAAATCGGTAGATTTTTTTTAATTCTAAAAAAAAATGAATATTTTAAAATTCACAATTTACGCACCGTAAACCTCTTCTGCTTCATTTGTCTACAACTTTTGCTGGGAGTTTCCGATCTTTCCATACTTTTCAGCAACGTTATAGCTGGTATTAAGCTTTCAAATAATCCATAGGATCTTAGCATTACTTAAGCGTTGTTGTAACAGCTCCCAATTAAACACAAGCATAATATTTTGAAGCAAAAATTCAACAGTCAACTGTGCAGCAATTTCTACCCAGCCGATTTCGTTGAAACTTGCACACATTAAACCTTGGATAATTTGAACTTGTTGACATTAATTAGAAAAAAATCTATCGTCGCGTTTGGAAAATATTCGCGGTTTTTTCATAAATTGATTTTTTTTAAAACGGTAATATCTCGTGTTCGTTTATTTTGTTCGCCCTAAAGTTCAAAGCTTTATAAAATTTAAACATTTGTTATTTCGATTGCCAAAAATCAGAGAAATCGGTTAACGTTTACATGCCGAAAACTCGATCTAGAAAAGAGCACCTACGTTCCCAGAAATAGCCGCGGGCCACCTTAAGCAGTGGCGACGACGACTCCGAGGACATCGTCTAGCGCGCGGAAAATTAAATTATAGTTTACTTGAGAATCTCGCGATTATTCAGACGTATTCAATGCATCTATCGATTTAAGAACCAACTCTAAAGAGCGTTCTACTCCAAATAGAAAAAAAAACCCAGAAATTTGGCGGTCTTCGTTCACGTTGTCCATAATGCGCAGAATTTGGTCATTTCACGTTGTGGTTTCGCAGAGAAAGGAAATTCACCAAGATTTCAAACGTACGTGCAGAGCTGTTGTTCTGCTCATCAAACATTTTATTTGGTGATGTTCTCGTTGCCGTTGCTGTCGTATTTTGTTTAAGCTTCCTATCTTTTTCGGGACCAGCAGTCCTACCAGCCGGTGACCGGTATTTAAAATTCAAAATGCCCGCTTCAAAACGAAAGGCGCGTCAGCACAGACTCGTTCCCAGTCCCTACTTATTTGTTCTTCGATGGCGATGAAAGACTGGGGAGAAATGATGTGAAGGTTGCGGGGTAGGCTGGGCGCCTTCCCTTGAAGTAATGCGTTGTAGTCAAAACCGCCTCAGGAGCGACTGGGAACGTCAGGAGGTGTCATATTCGTAACAGTATCTCTTACTCTTCTCCAACTTGATGTAAGGGTCGGACCATTAGAAAACTGAGGGGGGGGGGGGGGGGGAGGGATTTTTGGCTTGCAAGAATTTTTTTTGGGGCCCATTGCCTGTGCAAGAATTTGTTTTTTGGCTGCAGCCCTATGCACGACTTTTTTTTAATTAAATCTGCTTCATGCACAATTTGCTACTGAATTAATTAAAAACAGTGCTACCGGTACTTTGATTCATTAATACATAGCTTGTTAACATTACTTAATTTCCATCGTTTTTATGACATAAAAAGTAAGTAGCAGTTTGCAGGTGTAGAGTGAAAATTTGCATACTTTATATACATGTCAGGCCCGTAGGAATGCATTTTGAGGAGAAGGGGACCCAAATTTAGCACTGATTGTGAAAATCTAGACATGCTCTAATGCCAGTTTGGTGCATTCTGAAACACTCTTCGTGAAGAATTATAATTCTGGTTTAGTATCAAAATGCATCTTGTGCATGAATTTTTTTTTCGTTGGGTTTTTCCATGCATGAATTTTTTTTTCGGACATTTTGCCTTGCATGAATTTTTTTTTCCCAATCCCCCCATCACTTTTCAAATGATCCCTCCCAAAGAGTCGCGTGCCTGTAACAAACAAGCATTAAAAGCTCCCCTACCTCACCTTCCCAGCTCCAATCCAATGAAAATGATTGGCAGATCAGAAATAAACAGATCCGGTCAACGTGGCAGTTTGAGCTATCAGAAAAGCAAAAGTGTACCAGGGTCTGGAAGGGTATTTTCGGGATCCGGGATTTGACCAAAATACCGTGTGGGATCCGGGAAAATGCAAAATATATTGACGGGATTCGGGAATTGACTGCTTCTCGGTGAGTGGGATTGAGCAGAATTTGGGCACGGGATGCGGGAATTCTTGTCTGATTGTTGGGAATTCGAGAAATTTTCACCACCTAATTAATGATGAACGATCTGACCGCGAAAGCGAATCAACCAGGCGAGTGCCGAGTGTGGCTGGTTAATAGTTATCTAATTGAAACTGTCAAGTAATCCACAAACAAAACCAAGAGGGTATTTTGTTAACATTGTTTCAAGCAGATGCCGTACTGAGGTGTGAAGAGCTAATTCCATGTTGCAGTAGTCGCACAACACGCATAAAACAAAATAACAACCAAAAGGGCAAATCTACATCTTAAATTCATTAGCTTATGCAAAATTAGTCCTTTTTTAAATGAATTTTTGAGAAAAGAAAAGCGGGATTCGGGAAAGCGACGACAAAAGGTTCGGGATGCGGGATTCGCGTGAAAAATGAGCGGGAATGCGGGATCAGGATCCCCCCTTCCAGACCCTGGTGTACGCTTAAGCACACGCAAATCAGGCATTTTGAAGAGCAAGAAACAAGGATATTTTTCGATATCTCTTTTTGTTTTAGTTTACTAAGCATCAGGGTGTGTATGGGGGTGCTGTAAGCTCCGTTACCAAATAACTTAACGAGCCGATAATTCTCTGTTATTAGTTTCAAATTTCAGCCCATTTCTCAGCTACCAGTAAATTTTGCAGAGGTCCATGATCTGTTCTAATTTCTAACGATTACCCCTGTTTTTTTTGTTTTTTTTTTTTTTTTTGCAAAATATCGCTTCGTCCTGGAAACCACTTCCCAGAGCCCGTGACAGAGCTTAAATCCACCGCTATTTTGCCTTATGTGAAGGGATTGTGGGAAGTTACCTCGTTCCTGCCTACAACAACAACTAGGCATACGACACGGACACTACAAGGTGCGACGGAAGAGCGCTGTCGACCCGACTAAGAATGTGGCGTGGTTTCCACGGTTCTCTGTGAGTGTGGTAAATTTTACATCAACGCAACTACAAGATCAACGTAGCAAAGTATCATACTCAGACCTCCACGGTTTCAGAGAACGCCCAGGAGACCGGCCACAATCTGTTTTGGAATGTTTACTGATTGAAACTCGCACTGGTGCACACGCATATAAGAGGCTATTCAAATAAAACGTCACCCAAACAATTTCAACAAGGGGAATGGAATTCAAGTTCCAAAAGCGTGGAAGTCAATCGTCGAGATTTGAAATACAAGACGATATGAAAGCGGAAAAGCAGCTCGCCATAGACTTGACACAGGTCGACCTCATGGTTAAGCGAGCTCAGCAGGCACGCAATAATAAAGACGAAGGACTTAGTGAAAAGGGACCTTAAGCAAACACTTGAGGCGGTTAGGTGGAGGCGGCGATGGCCGCGCGGGAGTGGGTTGAGGCCGCCTCCTCTTGGCGCGAAATTAGAATATTTGAGCAGGCGTGGAAGCGGCGACGAGCTACAGCTGTTTTACCTTCACTTTAAGTGGTCCAATTTGACTTTGTTCGTGAATTTGACATGTCAAATGGCAACTTTTCGAGAAGTCCGAGACCTTCTAGCTTTCGCATGCTTTGAGGACATCATAGACGAGGACGAATTTCTGTTGTTGTGGGAACTTAACACGTCGAAAAATCTTGACTTTCCTTACGAAGACTACGGCCGATTTGACCTGGACAAGATGGACGACTCAGAGTGTGTAGCAGAGTTTAGAGTCAAGAAACACGACCTCCCGGACCTAGCTGCTGCCTTGCAAATACCGAATCAGTTTGTGTGCCATCAGCGGTCAGTAGCCGATGGAATGGAGGGACTTTGTATGCTGCTCCGACGACTTTCATATCCCTGCAGATACTCAGACATGATAGCGCGCTTTGGTCGGCCGGTGTCTGTTATGAGCATGGTTACAAATACTGTG
Source organism: Meandrina meandrites (assembly GCA_963693305.1). NCBI lineage: Eukaryota > Metazoa > Cnidaria > Anthozoa > Scleractinia > Meandrinidae > Meandrina > Meandrina meandrites. The sequence goes on from OY855915.1 coordinate 20,437,414, forward strand.
CTGGATTATATCTTTACCACCCACAGTCACAGGATACTACAATGGAACCAAGCTATTTTGCAACCGGCACAGCTTCAAACATATGCTGACACAGTCTCCTTAAAGGGAGCCGCATTGAATAATTGCTTCGGATTTATCGATGGAACTGTCCGGCCAATTTGCAGGCCCGGAGAGCACCAACGCGTGGTGTATAACGGCCATAAACGTGTCCATGCGCTTAAGTTTCAGTCAATTGCTCTTCCAAATGGACTTATCGCTAACATGTACGGCCCTGTTGGTAAGTAGATTTGGTACTCCAGTATCTTGTTTTTGAAAAGGCATATCCCCCTCTTTGTACAAAAAAATGCAGTACATATATAATTGGTAACAGAGGGAACCCCCTGAAGCAAATCCTGGCTACATGATTGTTTTGAATGTCAGTCAACCAACTACTTTATTGTCATTTTTTTAAGTCACATTTTTGCTCACCATTTTTTATGAAATAGTTTACAGCAAAACTTGGGTGTAGGTCATAACTTTTTCACCATGATTACAAAGTCAAAGCACTGTAAAATGTTCTCTTTTTTTGCAGAGGGAAGGCGGCATGACTCTGGGATTTTAGCCGACTCACAGTTACTGCCTCTCTTGAATCGCCATGCATTATCACCAGGGGGACAGCTTATGTGCATCTATGGCGACCCTGCCTATCCAATGAGGGCTCATCTGATCCAGCCATTTAGAGACAGGGTGTTGACCCCTCAGATGCAAGCATTCAATGTGTCCATGAGCAAAGTTAGAGAATCTGTAGAATGGTTGTTTAACGATGTTGCCACATCCTGGAAGTTTATAGATTTCAAGAAGAATTTTAAAATAGGACTTAGCAGTGTGGGGAGAATGTACTTGGTATGTGCCATTCTACGAAATGCTTTGACTTGTCTCTATGGAAACATGACATCAGAGTACTTTGATCTAGACCCACCAACTCTGCAGGACTATTTTATTTAGACCGACATGGATAAGAGATGTAATCTGATAAGAGTTGAACTGAAACAGACATTTAATAAATGCTTAGATAGCTCAGTGTAACAAGAAAAGAAATTCACATCTTATGACCACTCCCTCATTTTGAAGTGAAGCAGGGGCTGGTAGACTTGATGCATGCAAAATTAAACGGCAATTCCCTGGTATAGACTAGAAAAACCAGTAAAATGTAACACAACACGAATCCCTTCGATTTAAACATGTGCATAGATAAAACTTAGAAACATAGAAACATCAACATCAGACCAACCCTAAATGACATTCAAAATAAAATAAGTTGGAATAAGCTCAGTTTGCATGTATAATCTGAACAACAGCCGATGAAGACAAGAAAAAAAGCATTTCAAAGGATTGTTCCGTTACTTGTCAGCAATTTTGTTCAAAATCTGTAGTATGGCTGCATTCTGGTTTTGCATCATGCTGAGCATATCTTGTTGAATCTTTGCCTGACGCTCTGCTTCAGCTGATCGAGCACCAATCTTCTCCCTGAGAAAATCAAGAGTTTCACTTCCACTTCTTCTCGACTTCTTAGCTACAGGCTCGGCCTTTTCTCCCGCGTTTCTTTTACTCGTTTCTCCGAGCTTTTCACAAGCTTTCCGCCTTATTTCTTCACCAACCGCTCGATCTGAATCAGCCTTTTCTTTGCTGGTGCAACCAAGGTCACTGGCCTCTGCCTCCTCCCATTTTTCTGATATCTCTTCCATCAGGATATCTATCTCGCTATCTTCGATTTCAACTCCACTCAGTTTCGCCTGATGTTTTCGTTTCGCCTTGAATTTGTCCAGCAGTAGTTTGAAATGTTCCTGTACTTGTTTCTTCTTCACCTGAAATTTCACAGAGGTTTCGTCATTCAGATGATCCGTGATGGCATTCCATACTTTTCCTCGATCTACAGTCCTTGGTTTAAACATCCATGGTTCTGAAGCTCTGACTTCCTTCGCTAGGATCAAATCGTGAGCTTCTGTCCATTCCATGATCGAGCTAGAAGAGAAAAAACAAAACCTTATTAAAAACAGGCTCACCTTTCGGGAATATTCCAAAGTTTAAGAGACAAATTAATCGGAAGAACAAAATAGCATTTTGTACAAGCGAGTACTTGCAATCTAAAGATTTTAAGTCTACAGGACGTAAACATCGCTCGAAACAATGTGAATCCCAGGAAACTCACCCATTTCTTTTGTTCTTTTCTCCTTCGCTGCGGGCTTCGCTCGCCATCGTTCTTCACTCTATAAATGAGAAGCGTGATTTTCGCTGTAAAGCAAAAGAAATATCAAATATTTTCAATTAAAATACAAGTATGATAATCAAAAAAACATTTCTTTGACTATATAGAGGAGTTTCCATGTCTGTTAGCTACTAAAAATCGGAAAATAAAGTGACCGTCTCTCGAGGCGGCCAAACTTACCTTTCTCGCCGCCGCCACTGTTAGTGGACGCGGGCAACACTCGACGTGATTATGCTAATTAGCTCGAGGGCGGGAAATTTTACTTCCGGTTGACCTCCACCTAGCCGCCTCCAGTCTTTGATGTCTAACCTGGCCACTGCGGTAACAACATTTCGCCGGAACAGTGAGGATTGAAATCTAACTGACCACAGATCATCGTGCTTGTCATGATGACAGCTTCGTTGTGTCACTTTCCGTGTCATATATAACTGACACCAGTCGATGCAAAAAGGGGGCGCTCGGGAAAGTTTAGCCAACTCAGGTGAGTCATTTCCGTGATAATTTTATATTAAGTTGGCAAAAGTCTGGACTGAAGAGCGCTAACAATTGTAGCCCAGTGATGGGCCAAAGTGAGAAGCAAAGAACCGTATGTGGAAAATGATTGCATGGTGGATATTCTTTACTGACTTGGGTCAAAAGGGATGGTAACGTTAATGAGGACAGTGACGATGACGATAGCGTGATAATGGTGAGGACGATGGTGATGGCGATAACGAAGATGGCGATTGTAATGAATACCGACTACATTACAGCATAGTTAATAGAGGAAATGGTTATGAAGCCCGGCAAACATCAAAGGGCCAAGCAAATAGGCCAAGATTTATGTTGGAAGGTCCACGACCCTGCACATCTTTTGTTTTGCGCTCATACACTATGCATGAATTGCGTAATCGCAATGTTTCTATTGGTTAGTTGCAAGAACACACGTAACCACCTATTGTATTTTGTCAGGTTTTGTACAGGGTCAACCCCCGAAATAGCGAACAAAAACATACAACAAAGAACTTTGCCGGGCTTCATAACAACTTCCCTCTATCAACTATGATTACAGGCAACTCAAACTCATGATTCGAGAAATCGATCGTATGTTAATGATTTATTTAAGCGTATCGAGTGGGACGTGACAACGTGAAGTATACACGGTGCCGTGTTACGATTGAGGCCGTCTACGTTTTCTTCATTTTAAAGAGTTTAAGAAACCACGAAGGCGACGGCGACGCCGCGGAAAACATCGATTAAAAAGTGAACGTATATTTTACATACAAATCTCGCGATACTCTTAAGTCATTAGTTTGTTTCTCACTGTCAAAACTATCTCAAAACTGAATCTGGAACACAGCGTTAAATTCAAAATAGAAATTTAAAAAGTTAGCTGTCGTGGTTCACGTTCTCCAGACAACGCAGAATTTGGTCATTTCACGTTGTTATTTTGCAGAGGACGGCTAAAAGAAATGTACCAAGAATAAAAACGCACGTGCACAGCCATTGTTCTACTCATTAAACCTTTTGTTTAGCGATGTTCCCGTTGCCGTTGCCGTTGTGGTTTTCTTAAACTCCCTTATATTGAAAAGAAAGTAATTTTTTTTTTCGTTGAAAGTTTTTATTTAACGTTATTTTAAACTCCGTACTATGTCTTATAAAGCGCTCGCATTCTTAACGGCCTAGATTGTAACACGTAGTCAAGTCCCACTCGATACTCTTAGATTTCTTGAAGCGTGAGTTGGAGACGCCTGTGCGGTGATGACAATAAAAATGACATTCAAGGGCGCCACAGGGAATATTATTTTTATTTCATTTCATGCCTCTCTAGTTCGCCGTTATTTTCTTTTCCTTTAAAAATGCTTTTTTTCTCGGAAGGAAGGAATGCAATACACATAGATTTGAATATTTGAGGATAATTGTGTAAATGGTAAATTTGCCGGATTAAAAACGGACAAAAGACGATGAATGGTGGTCAGTTCAGTCTGGATTGCTTGCGGTTAGTTCATGTTGGAAAGGGAATACTATTCCCTTTCCAAGCGTTAAAATTGAAAATCAAGAGCTTAAATTTTTGCTCTAATTATTCTTTGACTTTTGGAAAAAAGATAGTGTGGACTGAAAACATTTTGTCCGTTTCAAATTTATCCAGATTAGTGTGGACGGGGCCTAATAGAGCGTTTTCATATGACGTCACGGCAGCCACTACTGGTCAGCCATATTGGTGTACCAAGCTATTTCTGGGGGAATTAAAATGTATTTTTATGCAAAAATCGTCTTTTGTTTTAGTAAACTAACATGGCCCTGGTGAAAACACTCAAAGTCACCAAGGTGTGAAAAATACAATGCACATTTCAGCAAGAAGCACATGGCAGCTGCTGCACAAGCATACAACGATAAACCAGAAAAGCCACTAAAATATCATGGAATGTTGTGCGAATAATGCGTGCAAGCCCTTACGAAAAAAATTGGAGTGCGAACACATGAAAGCCTGCCAAAGCCGCTGAGGTGAGCAAGAAGCACATGGCAGCTGCACAAGTAAACGACAACGCTGTGAGAAAAGGTACTTAAATACTTATCAAATTTCAGTGAAAATATGTCAAAGCTTGTTCAATTGAAATTGCAATAATGCTAGTAGAATATTAGTGCGTTTTTTTTCTGCAAGATATGCACATCCGCCCAAAGATATCTACCGAAAATTATCCATCACAATTACAGACGACAGTACTATCAAAAACGACACTTTAAGCTCACAGTGTAACTTGTTAACGACGAACTTGACATTATCAACCTAGCTGCGTCATATATATCCGAAATATTTCAATTAAATCATAATCATGCACAACAGAGGACCACCGCGGCGTCGAAAGAAACGATGTCATTCCAGTCCGTCTTTGTTATTGTCTTCGGTTCAAAGAGACTCGATCGACCAATGCACAGTACATTCTGGTCCGCTAAAAGCTAGGGTCTACCGCAGCGCCTAGCATTATGGTCCGCTGAAACCGATGCTCAACCACAGCGCAGAGCATTACGATCCGCAGAAAGCGAGGCTAACCACGACGACAAAATCTCGATTTCGCCTACATTTCTTTTAAATTCTGATTATGAACTGCTGCTTCGCTAGCTTCGCTCGCTTCGCAGCAATTAGTTTGTACAAATCCCTTTAAAAGGGCTAAACGATATATCAAAAACTTTGTTAACATTTTCTCGTTTGTTACCCCTGAAAAGCTTTTTCATTGCACATGATATAGCGATTGCATCCAATTGATTTGATGTGATAAATAGCTATAAACACACAACAGTTTGGCTGTGTAAACAGAGCCTGCCACTGCATTTTAATTTTGCTTTACTGATCTTTGTTGTTCCGTTTATTGTGTACAGCAACCTTCCTGCCTCTCATTTGTCATCGAGAAAACAAGCTGATTAATTATCAAAAACATCAATTCTTCCCGATCGGTGATAATAAGAGCGGGGGGACTTGTATTTTGGGTAAGGGGCGCATAAGCGCCATACAAAAACTAAATGCAGAATTAACGTTCTCAATGCTTTGAACAAAACCGTACTTTGATCATTTTGATAGCGGGAATTCATTAAAGGTTTATTTTCAAACATGACATCGAAAGTTTGTTATTTGGTAAACAAACAGCGGTTCAAACGAGACGTTCCTAATTTATGCAGCAATATTTTGTTTTTCGGTATTTTTTGTCGCCATAATGCAGTGATGTTTGTTTTGTTTCAATTTTATACCACAATACGTTAACAAAATGGAAACAATGTCCTTTAAAAGTGATGACTCGAATTTAATCACATCACAAACTTGTAATAAGTACAGCGGTCAGACTTCAAATTAGAGATGATTTTATTGAGAATTTTGGACATGAATGCTCACTAACATGCAAGCTGCTTTAGGCCATCAATTGGCCATTCCCTTAACCAAATAGTCGTTTAGGCACGCTATGTGTTCATAATTTTCGTTTAGAATGAAAACAATCTATCATTTAGTACAAAAAGAATCGTGAAACGTCTTAAAAAGGCTTGCTGAGAAATAATTTTGAAGTGATATTTAGGACGTGCAAAGTAGTTTCTAGTTATAATAAACACAGCAGTTCTTTTGATAAAAGTGACTTGCTGAATTGTATGAAAAACCGTCTAATGGCTGGCTATTGATCCAAAATTTCCGTTACAAACAAGATTGGGATTAACAAAGCTTGCATTTCATAACCTTAACCTGTCACCTGGCGTCTGAGAAAGATAGTTTGTGATAGTCTAAAGGTGATATGCAAGAAAGCCCGGGAACAACAGGTGGTATTGGAAATATCGACGCTGTCGCAGTCTTAGAGATCTCCTGGTATACACCGCTGACCAGTGCCAAATAGAAGTACCAGGAACTGTCGCTTGTCGACACCTATGCTGTCGCACCTGCAAGAAGACCACGTTTAACGTACATGAACGCGGGTCAAAGAGCTCAACCACCATCCGCAAGCACTTCACTTACAAATCAGAGAACGTGGTATACTGTGCATCTCGTGCCGTCGATGCCCCAAACTATACATCGGGGAAACCGGACATAATCTACGCGAACGATTCAGCTAACACCTTCGTGGCAAATACACAGTACAGTCATCTAGGCCACAAAACCACTTTTTAGTTTTAGTTTTTCAGATTATGCTCCGCCTTGTTGTCGGCTTTCCTTAATTTTATTTGTAAAGCCTCAGTAGGATGGGCTACCAATCGTTGGAGCATGAGCCATGGTTCCTACCCAGATTTTTGCTGCCTTTTTTGCCCACGTGTTTTTTTATGGCAGGTTTTTTCTGGCCTCCGTGCTAATCGCATTTTCATTGTATGCGGTTGCTCAGCTCCGTTAGTTTACTTATTCCAACGTTTTTTGATTATATATAGCAGGGATGTTATAGTTTATATTATTCCCTTAGTGACTCGCAGTGTATTATGGCATTGTACGTCGGTATGAGTTGTTTACTTATTGCAGTTTATAGTCACTATGTAGCCCTATCGACTGTTCGCAGGGAAATTTGTACCTTCTGTAGTTATTACTGATTAGTTTAACTGGTACTATTTGCTGTATTTTGGGGTTTTGGTCCAAAGTTGTGGACCACCAAGCCCATCTGGCAGTTTACTCAAATTAAAGTTTGTTTGCTTTGCAACTTTTTATGCCTTATTGGCACAATGTGTTTGTATTCAGGAGATTTTCGTCCAAAGTAGTGGGACCTCAGGCTAACTGGTAGTCAACACAAAGTTTGTTTGCCTTGCAAGTTTGTTAACCTAGCTGACATGGTGATTTTGTATATGGGTTTTTTCGGCCCAATGTAGTGGACTCCCCAGCCTTACAGGCAGTCAGAGATGTAAAGCTTGTTTAGTTCGCGTTAAGTTCGCCTACTTACGGGCTTATGCAAACTGATTGAGAAATGGTTCTGCATTTGAGACGATTCGCTGGAATCCACACGGACTCTACGCAAGTGGCATGGCCAGCGGTGACGGTTTCTTGCTATCAAGAAGCAAGTTATTGAGTGTATGATGTAACGTAGTCAATATTAGTTCTTGCAGTTGCTGTCACGTTGCTTGGGTTGGTTCTTGCCAGGCCGCCTTCCTAAATAAACTTTATTTTTCCAAGGAGCTGAGTTTCTGTGTAAGGTTTGTTTACACAGGACATATAAGAATATGGATAAGAGCAAGAACAACAATAAGCATAAGCACATATGAAAACCGAACACACTCATTTTCCTAATGATGTCCTCACCGTATGTTAGCTTTTATTTTGAGGTTTGCGTTCCAATGTGGGTTTTGAAGTTCTCACTTCTAAATAGGTTATTTTCCATCCTTAAATGTAGATTTATTAAAAAACTAGCTGGACAAATAATAGGACAAATAATAGTATAAATAATTATAGTTTATTAGAAATTAATAATCTTTACGTTTCGGGCATAGCCCATTTTCTCTCCACTTCACAACAAATAGGCACACAGCAAATACATTTTAGACAAAATATCCAATCCTATAATGACCGCCGTTAATTTTCCCGCCAAGAAGAAACATTTGTCAACAGAATGAAATTAGTTTACCTTACTTAAAGATGAAGTAAAAATAAATACTAATGTATGACGTTTTAAGGCCATACTACAGTCTCTAAAGTAGGATGAAAGGCAAATAGGCCTTAGGTAAATGCTGGCGTTCATTTGCATCATCGATTTTATTATAGCCCCTTACAGTGTTTTTTCTTTTATCACCTTGTGTTGTGTAGTCATAGATAGTTATAAGTAGTATGTGTCCACAATTAGCAGAAATGCTAAATCTCTTTTCGACACAGAAATACGGTTATAAGTAGTGCGTTTTAAATTCAACAGTGGACAATGACTTCTTCTGTGTCCATCGCTAATAAATAAAAATAACTATGATAAAATTACCTTATATTGTGCAAGAATCATTTCAAAATTTTCACCTCCGCATTACAATATTTCTATAAATTAAAACTACTTTTAAAACTACTCGGCGGGCACTGAGGCGATTAATTCATCTTTCAGAAATCATCTCCTTCTGTTGGGATGTTTGTGGAAGTCTGCGCAGTGTTATTTTCACTTTCACGCCCCTACAAAACGAAACAGTGTTTTAATACGAGAGAATGTCTTCAATACGTGGTGGTGCGTGATTCACTTTTAGTGACACATACAGCACTCAGAGATTGAGGTAAGCATATACACTGAATATGTGAAACCATTTACATTGAATACCAAAGTTGCGTGGAAAAAAAACAATTCTTGGTTTTCACGTGACGTCATCAAAATTCTAAAATCCAGAATCGCAAGACCCCTGAGTTTTTATCCTTCACTGGCTATTAGACATCCTTAAGATATATCTTGTTGAAGGTTTTTAGCTCGATAGCAGCCGCCATCTTTAAGACAGACCATTTTGAATTTCGGAATTTCACGCCACACGACATCAAGATGGCCGCCAGAAGGCTGTCACGTATGCTTCAAAATAATGCCTTATCCTACGATTTTTAACAATCTGAACAGTTGAGGTTTTGTGAGAAGCATTTATGTGAATGCTTACTTGTTCATGAGAGTGATATAACTGCCTTTTTTAGCAGAAGTGAATTCCAGATGTTTTCATTGATTTCCGGCCGCCATGTTGGTGCCCAACTGCATGGGCACTAACATGGCGTTTCCATACAAAGCTCTGTAAATTTGTGTGGAACATTTTGAGGGATAACTCGAGTACGGAATACCGTACAAACCCCAGACTTGGACAAACAGAATAACTGGTAATTTTCTACAACCTATAATATTCTTGAGTTTTTTCACTCAATAGTTTTGGATTTGCTTCTTTGTGGCGTGACAGTGAAAACCAACAATTTATAAACTCTTTAACTTTTAATCACAGTTTCATTTACAGTTAGCAAAAGTCGGGAAGCTAAGAGGAGAGGACATTGAAGGACATGCCGGGCAAAATAACAGTAACAAGCAAGATGACTGTTAGACATAAACAGAGGGGCTTTTTATTATAAGCAGGAAGGCTCTAATTTGTTGACTTTCTTCATATTGCTTTCTTCATGTTGCTTTCTTTCCTGTTCTAATTTGTATTTTAAGGCTGAATCTTCTTATTATCCTGAATATGGTTGGTGTTTTCCTGTGGGGTGTACGCCTGCCAGGCGATGGACAAGCCTATTTTGTTTGTCTGTTAGAGTAATAAGTTGAGATAGACATTATACAAAACATTTTTTTGGTGTTTATATCTGCCTGCACATGGTGATTTCGTTGTTACCATACCTGCTGCATTATATAATGTCTGATTCGTCTATTCTCCTGGTATACCAGTAAGATTATGTTTTTGTCGCTGAAAGAAAAACGAAGATAAATATAAATTTTTTGACAAACTTTCCTCCTTGGAGATCCAGGCGCAGATAGTGGGGCTAAAACGGCGGGGGAAATTAAAATCGGCTCTTCAACTCTTTCCGTCTTACTGTCACACGTTACGAAATTGCTATATTTTTATGTTGTTTTCACTAAATGCAAAATTCGCTTTTCGTCTTAATACGCTTAATTAAAAATTTCTTAGATATGGCTGTGCATTCGAACTGACATTCACGAGTTTCACGATGCTGCTAAAAATAACTTACCTAAAACTCTGGCTTAAGCCTCTTGTACCCCTGAAATTTTCCTGCGTAAGAGTGAAAATATGCTTAAGTACAAACTTGCACTTGTTTTGATTCCATTACGAATAGAACGAGATGTCCTGAATCAGCAATTCATAATGAGTAATGTCTTTGTTGGTTGCAGCCTCGTCCTTAAGGATTTCCTCACGAGATGAAGGGAGACTATGTTTGTTATATACTTCGATTTAGCAACTCTGGTAGATACCTGAAAATTAGTTTTGGATGCCTTTACAAAAGTAAATAATTGCAGATTTACAGGTTTTGATTTCATGGATATCATAACTTGTATTAGACTATGTCCACACGTATACGCGTCCACCAAACACTGGCGATTGTTTAAGGATCGTATGCGGCCTGCTGGACGGAAAGATAAAAGGAATCATCAGCGTTGAAATATCTAGAGGAGGAGGAGAAGGAGGAACACTATAGAAGAGGAGGATGTGTAAAAGAAGCAGGAGGTAATAGCGGAACAGGCGAAGAAGTAAGAGGAGACTGGGACGACGCGTAAGATGGCGGTCACGTTTTCTTGTACTCCGCCATTCCCAATGTAATTTTAGGATGTCTGCAAAGGCAGATGACGTATCCAACCAACCAATGACCGCAGAATCAAAACAAGAAGTACGAGAGAGTCGAAGAAGAAAAAGAATTCGAGAGTGCGGCTCTCAAACGGATGAAGAAGGTGCTGGTGAAGAAGAACGCCATCATGGCTGCACCATGTGCAACAAGAAGCTCGACGGCATCCAAGACAAACTAGACAAAGTTTTATCGCTGCTACCAGAAATCAAAAAACTGCAAACCCAAGTAGTAAAGCTCGAAGAAGAAAAGAACGCCTTGAAAGAAAGTTTAGAATTGTCACAAGCCGAAATAGTAGACTTGAAGAAAGAAGCCGCTTTGACCGCTACCAAGCTGGCCGCTGCAAGCGACAAACTGTCCAAAGTGGATGAACTCGAAAGGCGGTTAATCAAACAAGAATGCCACAACCGACGAAATAACTTCAAATTCTTCGGAATAAAAGATACGATTATGAATCGCCAAAAGAGACAGAAGGAGTTCTAAGGCAATTTTTGCATAAAGAAATGAAGATACCAACTGACGAACTAGGAGAAATCGAGTTCGAAAGAGTTCATAGGATTCCAACGCGACCCAAAGAAAACAAGAAACAACCGAGGCCAATAATAGCCAAAGTGTCCTTCTTTCAAGACAAGGAGTTTATTAAATCACGTATAAAGAACTTACCTAAAGGTAAAAAATATGGCGTATCAGATGACTTCCCGAGGGAAGTAGATGAAATTAGAAAAACGCTTCAGCCGGTGCTTAAGAGAGCAAAGGGAGAAAAGAAAATGGCTTTCTTCAATGTCGAAAAGTTAATTATTGAGAATGCTGTTTACCGCGGACCCGAGACCAAAGACTTCCCGCTATACGGTCGAATAATGGAGAGTGGATAAGCAAGAGATTGAGATTTTGCTGCCTTTGTGGAACTCTAAGGGGTGCTTACACTCGTCTCGGACAAGGTAAGCTGCTGCATGTACACTGGGTTTTTGTGTTTCGATTTTTTTCTTGTGCAAAAATATATTTATTTAGTTGTCTTTCCACTTAATGATATTCAGCGTTTGTTTATATTGCAGTATTTATATGCCGTGCATATTTATTGTTATGATTTTTCTAACTCGAATCGGCCACAGGCTTCCCAAGCTCAAAAGTCGTCTTTTTGATGTGTTTTTCATGTGAGAGCCCTTCGAGCGGCCGACTCTACATAAGTGGTGTATGCGACAGCTTTTGTATATAGAGAAATGTATAGCAAAATCACGGAGTCTCTAAAATCGGGTAAATAACTATCTATTTTAAAATAAAGTTTACCTACCTCAAATGTGTCGCTTACTTGTGTCTTGTGCCGAATTTGAAGCCATTTAGCGAAGTTATTCGAAGTCGTTGTCTAAATGACGTCGGAATGGCTTCAAATTCGGCACAAGACACAAGTAAGCGACACATTTGAGGTAGGTAAACTTTATTTTAAAATAGATAGTTATTTACCCGATTTTAGAGACTCCGTGATTTTGCCATACATTTCTCTATATACAAAAGCTGTCGCATACACCACGTATGTAGAGTCGGCCGCTCGAAGGGCTCTCAAAAACACATCAAAAAGACGACTTTTGAGCTTGGGAAGCCTGTGAATCGGCAAACTGAATTACGAAAAAATGTTTCATCTCATAATTTCTGGATAATTATACATGGATCTTAAGATCTTATCTTTAAATGTTAGAGGGCTGAACAGGACTATCAAGCGGCGTCAAGTGTTTCGATGGCTGCATCAACAGAAATCAGATGTCATATTTTTACAAGAAACATACTCATCCCCTCAAACAATCAAAACATGGAAAGCGGAATGGGGAGGGAAAATAATTGAAAGCCACGGTTCAAATCATAGTAGAGGCGTAATGATTCTCTTTAAGCCTAGACTCGATGTGACCATTGAGAAAATCGTAAATGATAAAAACGGCAGATACATTTTATGCGAAGCATTATTAGACGGTGAAAAATTTGTGTTTTTGAATATTTATTCCCCAAATGACCAAACCAAACAAGTACAATTCCTCAGAGGCTTGTCAAACTCCTTGCTCAATACATATGCAAATGAACAAGTGGTGATTGGTGGAGACTTTAATTGTGCGATAAGCGAAAAAGATACATGTGGAGGACGATCGGTTGTTCATAAAAAAGGTGTGATTCAAGAGATAAAGACTTTAATGAGCACTCAAGATCTTGTTGACGCGTGGAATCATAAACATCCTAACGTGCAAGGCTTTACGTGGAATAATCCATCGATGAAAATTCAATGCAGATTAGATTATTTTTTCATATCAAAAGATATGCAATCTTCAATTATAGATGTCAAAATATTACCAAACATTTTTTCAGACCACTCTGCCTTAACAATTTCTTTGTCGTCTAATAATACAGAAACAACACGCGGTCCTGGATTTTGGAAATTCAATAACTCTTTGTTAAGAGATGAAAATTATATCGCAATGATAACAAAACAAATACCAGAAATTGTTTCAAAATATCAAGAAGTCCCAGACAAAGGATTATTTTGGGAAATGATTAAAATGGAAATTAGAGCGTCAACAATAATCTTCGCTAAAAGAAAAGCCAAACAAAAACGGGATGAAGAAAATGACTTATTGATGGAATTTACTCACTTACAGGAAAAGATAAGATCTAACTTCAGCGAAGCTACTAAAATTGAAATGGATCGGGTTAAGAAAAAGCTAGCGAAAGTAGTTGCCAATAAAACTCGAGGCACAATGGTCCGCAGTAAAGCTCAATGGTATGAATTCGGTGAAAAGAACAGTAAATATTTTTACAACCTAGAGAAAAGAAATCATAAACGAAAACATATAATATCGTTGAAAAAAGAAGATGGATCTCTCCTTCACAATCCCGGACAAATATTAGAAGAAGAAGAAACTTTTTTCAAAGAAATTTACAGGTCAAGAGATGTATCTCCAGAATCAGAAATCTTTAATCACTTTTTTCATTCAGATGGTTTGAATACCCTTAACATCGAAGAAGCAGACAATTGCGAAGGACTGTTAACACTTCAAGAGTGCGCAAATTCTCTTGGTCAGTTTAAAAATAATAAAACTCCTGGTTCAGACGGTTTTACAATTGAATTCTACAGATCATTCTGGAATGTTATCGGACAATTCATGGTTGATAGTTTCAATTACGCATTTAAAAATGGGTCTTTATCAATTACTCAAAAACTTGGAGTGATATCATTGATACCGAAAAAAGACAAAGATAAAAATTATCTGAAAAACTGGAGACCAATATCGCTACTTAATAATGACTACAAAATTGCCACAAAAGCTATAGCTCTACGCTTAGAAAAGGTTTTGCCAACTATCATCAGTTCAAGCCAAACTGGATACGTGAAGGGAAGATATATAGGTGAAAATATCAGAATCATATCAGATATGATGTCTTTTACTAAAGCTAAAAGTATTCCAGGCCTTGCCGTTTTTCTTGACTTCGAGAAAGCCTTCGATTCCATCGAATGGAAATACTTGCAAAAATGCCTAGAGGTATTTAACTTTGGTCCACAATTACGACAGTGGGTTTCAGTCTTGTATAAGGACATCACAAGTTGCGTCTTGAATAACGGTTTCGCAACTAAGCACTTCAACTTAAGTAGAGGAGTCAGACAAGGTTGCCCTCTTTCGGGTATCCTATTTGTAATTGGCGTGGAAATTTTAAACAATGCTATTACACGTTCAAACGAGATAAGAGGAATCCAGATTGACAAAGAACAAACGGTCAAGGTCTCCCAATATGCAGACGATACAACAGTCTTCGTAAGGGATGTCCAGTCAATTCATAATCTTTTTTATCTATTAAGCCAATTTGAAAGTTGCTCAGGTCTAAAAATAAACCAATCCAAATCAGAAATATTATGGTTGGGACGTTGGCGCCATAGAAAAGACCGTGTGCTAGACTTAAAACTAAGTGATGAGCCTATTTACGCCCTAGGGGTATATTTTTCATATAACGAAGAGCTTGCAACTGAAAAGAATTTCTTTGATAAGCTTAATCCCCTTAAAAAACTATTAAACATTTGGTCTTCCAGGGACTTATCGATATATGGAAGAATTAACATCGTTAAAACCCTTGCGATTTCTAAACTAACTTTCATTTGCAGTGTGCTAGACACTCCAAACGGATTTACCGATGAAGTCAATAACATAATATTCAGATATATATGGAAAAACAAAAATCCAAAACTTAAAAAAAAACAACTATCACAAGAAGCAAGAATGACGGAGGACTTGGCATGATTGACTTTTCACTATTCGATAAAGCGCTGAAAATATCATGGGTAAAACGTTTGTGCTCCAAGGAAACTGAACCATGGAAATCTATCCCATTGTCATTACTTTCAAACGTTGGAGGCAAGCTTCTCTTCGAATGCAACTATGACATTAAATCTTTATGTGTTAATGAGCACCTACCCAAATTCTACCGTGATATAATATTGCACTGGCAAGACTTAAACAGAACTACTCCTGAAAAGAAAGAAGATTTCTTAAACCAAACAATTTGGAACAACCGATTCATAAGAATAGGCAAATCATCAGTTTATTATCGTAAATGGTATCAAGTCGGCCTACAAAACCTTGCTGATATTGTTAACGATGAAGGAACTGGCTTCATGTCATTTAATACTTTCTTGGAAAAATTCAAAATCAA
Source organism: Meandrina meandrites (assembly GCA_963693305.1). NCBI lineage: Eukaryota > Metazoa > Cnidaria > Anthozoa > Scleractinia > Meandrinidae > Meandrina > Meandrina meandrites. The sequence continues at coordinate 20,453,055 of OY855915.1, forward strand.
ATGCAATTTTTTACAATACTTAAGTTTGTTGTCGGCTATACCAATTCATTGGAAGAAGAGTCTGAAAAGAGACGAGCATCATCGTGTCCCGACAGACCCGCATCCCGCAATCGACAAGCTCACGTGTAAAACAGTTTATAACACTCTGGTCAACCGACAGCAATGTCCTCCTACCGCAGATAAAAGATTAATAGAATGCGGTTTTGATGCGCAAACGCGACAAGGTGTTTATTCGCTTCCATTTTGCGTAACGAAAGAAGTAAAACTATCTGTTTTCCAGTACAAGGTAATTCACAACATACTATATACAAATAATATTCTGTATAAAATGAAGAAAAAACCAAACCCTTATTGTCCCTACTGTACCAATGTCGAACAAACGATTGCTCATTTATTCTTCACATGTTCAGCAGCCAGATCTTTCTGGTCCGAGTTCACTACTTGGTATAATTCGCTATCAAAAACAAAGAAGACTTCTCTTTCTAAAACAGAAATAATATACGGCGTAACAGAAAACTGGTCGTCCTGTTCAACCCTTAACCACTTGATTATAATTGGAAAATACTTTTTGTATACTAATGCCCTAACAGACCAAAGATTTCAGTTCGCCGATTATATCACTCTCGTTCGAGATAAAATTGAAACGGAAAAATACATCGCAATCATGACCAATAATCGCACTGCCTTTAATAAAAAGTGGTCAAATTTTCTTATTTAGCACATTTATTAGTAAATTTGTTATGCTTTTTGTGTGTGTGTTAATTGTAATTGTAGTTGTTTTCCTTTTAACGAGTAATTTCTATTTAAATTTTTCATTGTACTTTATTATTAGTAATCTTATTGTGAGAAGTGTAAATATTCGGATTGTTAGTAATGTGAGTAATGTCTGTAATTATAATTTGTATCCTTATCAATGTAAGCAATTTTAAAATTTGCCAATAAAAAACCTACCTCTACTTCGGCCAGGCTAAGTGGAACGCCATTTGTTTCAAAAAGCCAGCAAGCCAAACTGAAAAACCAAATCGAACACGTAGAGAGTATTATAAAATGTTAGCTATCAATAAAAGATTTCTTTTTTGGAATGGGAATGATATTTTACATTCACAGAAGGTTAGCAGGATTTTGTTGTGAAGAAACATCACTCCACTCAGTTAAAGAATATGTCCTCATTAACATGGTACGCAAACTGTTTAATTTGTTAATAATACCAGAACCTTGTGTTACGACTGATGAAATATTCATATGTGGGTACTTGAAAATTGAACAAAGACCTTACCGTTGACGAAAAGCTGATCTTGCCCTGCTTCTGTTATACTGATTACCTGACTGTAGATTACAAACACAGTTAACTTACAAATTTAATTAATATTATAGCATTTAGCAACATTTTCAAAAATTCTGCTTTAAAAATCGTCAGTTATATTTGTTTCAGTCTGCAAATTCCTCTGAATTTCTCTGAATTCCGTATATAACTTAATTATGATTTATTCACTTAACTTGTTTAATTCGCATACTTTTGTTAATCACATTTTACTTCCTTTATTCTATTGTTTTTATTAATTAATGTGTCATGTCTTCTTTTTTTCTTTTTTAACGTGTCAGTGACCAACACGATAGCATATGCTTCTTTGGTCACTGAGCACATTTTGTTTTGCCTTTACTATGATTATATTTTCCTTATTTTAATTAATGAATTTTCTGTAATAGTGTGTGATAGTAAAATATGTCTGTAAATAGTGTGAAATAATAAAAATCTGAAAAATCTGAATCTGAATTCTGTAACCACTATCCAGGGCTACCGATGCACTGCTATCAAAGAGTCAACTACTGTAAAACTTAATTTATTTACAGACAAAAGATGACGACACCTATAAAAACAACCATTTATCCAAATAAAAATTAGTAAAAGAAGAAAACAGCAACACATGCGAATTATGCAGAATTATCCCCTTGGCCTCTATCATGCTGAGGAAAAACAAATTAACTTTTTAGAATATATATATAGTTTGAAAAATTCATTTCAAACTATATCCGAAATATTTTGATTCCTTTTTATCCGAGCAATTTCTCACTGATGTCATCCATGTTAATATTAGGGACCATCAGAGTACGACTTTCGGATTTCATTCCAGTTACTTTCCCTGAACCAGCCTATGGCTGACCAGTTGAAAAGGAGATTATCAGCAGACGATTGGTTTAAAAAGTGATAATCAAAAGCGTGAGCTCCAGGTTTACAAAGTAGTATTAGTACTCAATCTTGTCCTCTACCCCGATCTGAAATTTTGTATAATGTGATGATTTGTTTGCTCTGTACTAACATGTGTACCACCGAGACATCGTCCGAGTCTATTATTCAACAACAGTAAATATTCTGACCTTAACTCAAGCTTTGGATATAATACCCGATGTACCCGCATCCTAATACTGTACATTCACGGTTCCTTCAAATTCAAATTCCCGTTGATCATCTGATTTTTTTCGCGTGTGAGGTTAGTGACGATCAATATTTACACTTTGGATATTGCGACGCTAGGGGAAATGGGAAATGAAAATTTACGGCGACAAGGAGTAGAGTAATCCTACTGCCATGGTAACCCAAGCAAGAGAGTTACAGATAGCCCGGATTTACAAGCAAAAATTCACAGGTAAGGTGTCCCTACACAGAATTTGTATCCGCAACAACTATAAATATTAAAATATAAATATTGTTTTGCAACTAACAAAAGGTGGTTTACAAATAACCCGTCCTCACGCGCACCTAAGAACACCAAACAAGATATCTTTGTTAGAAAGGTGATCAATCTTGACGTCTTGCTTTTCTAGCCATTTAATAACCTTAGCCCAGAAATTCTTAGGATAATGACAAGGCCTAAAAATGCTCCAGAGATTCTTTCTTTTCACCACAAAATGAGCAGGCCGAAGGTTGTATTTGCATATTTTTAAAATTGCATAAAAAGGTACTAGGTATGTTATGCAGAAATTCACGCAATTTTCTATCCAAAGCATTGCGAAATGGCAAGTTCTAGATATTTTTCCATTCTAAGACATCATTAATAAACCGAGCATTAAAATTGAAAGTTCCTTGTAAACAGTCTTGGAAACCACTGTTTTGATTAAGATGTTTAGTTCTCTCAACTTGCAATTGCTTTTAATGATACGCTTATTTCAGATCACAAGTTATCGTCAACGCTGCTCGATTAATACCCCATTCACACCAAAGCTTAAATGTTTAAATGTTGTTTAGTTAAACACGGTTTAAAATTGTTTTCTTCATGGAAGTTGCTGAGTGATGTTTATCGACTTCAAATTTAGCACAATGAAAGCACAAGTTAGAGCATACTTGAACCCTATGTAAAATTTAGTCTCTCAGTTGTCTGTTGCTGATTTTCATTTTCTTAACCTGGTATAATTAAACATGTTTTGTTGGTGTGAGTTAGGTGTAAGTTTATTTTAAAGGAGAACGGAAGACTAGAATTCATATTTTATATAACCACTGGAAATCATAGAAATAACTTAGACTTGTACAAAACAACAAGTAAAAGCGAATTTTTCGTACCAAAATTGGCAAAACGGTCAAAACCCGAAGCTTTTTTACGAAATTAAACGTCTCCCATTTTGAACGTATTTTCTTCCGGTTACTTCCAAAAAATTTCTGCAGTTCAATGTTTTGTGCACTTCTGTGTATTTCACTGTATATTTCAACTGTAGCCAACGTACATTACGGCTAAGTTTAAGTTTTATTCATTTGAACCGACGAGAACGTGGAGATCAATGAAACGAGGAAATATGTCGTGGGCGAGAGTGATATTTGTGTTAACTTGGAAGGCGAAAAGGGCGAACAATGCCAGGAGATCGAAGAAGCCACGAATTAAATTTCAGATGAATAGACACTTTATAGTTAGGAGATGATAATTGTATTTGAAAGCTATTAAACAGCCTTAGCTTCGAAGAAAAGAAACTTGTTTGATGTGTTTTGTTGTCACGAGTGTTGCCACGAGCATTTGAGAAAGCGTGCGTGGCTCAAATGGCTGCAAAATAACCGGCTTACCGGTATATTAATTTCACTAAGATGTACTGGTAGCTCGTAGCACCCTAGCAATCAAATGATTAGTTTAGAAAGGTTTATTTCAAGTAGAAAAGATGAGAGCCACATGACGGGAACTATCTTTAATTTGTCGGCTGTAAGACTAAAACATGTATGTCGATTTCACTTTTTAGTTTACCTTCGCTTCCCCTCTCTGACATTCGCTTGCAAGCCTTCTGTTTACACTACTTTAACGTGGAAATATGGTCGGTACAGTAACTTTCTTCAACTCTTGTTGATGTTTTTTTTTCGGATCCAAAGTTCGAGGCAGTAATTTAAAGCAATCCTTTTCAAAGGTGATTTGAATAATCATGGCATTGACTTCGTTTTGGTGAATTCGCGCCAGTCATTCAGTGAGAAACGCTCCATTTGCCAGAGGTAATTGATGAAAGCTTCTGCTTCTTTATATGTATCTGGGCATTTTTTACGACATCACAGAAGTGCACATGCAACTGTAATTTTTGTCTTTTGAGCTCCAAACTTGTATTACGCAGTAACGTCATGCTTTGCAGCGAAGACTTCAACAGGGCGAAAAAAATGGCGGACGTTCAAATTGTCCTTGTAAGCATTTTTTTGCTGTCATAATCCGGTTAAAATGTAAGTACAGATCCAAATACCTAATATGTGCTTAAGACGCATTACATACTTTCACTTAAACTGGTTTTAAAAATTCGTGTTTTTGTCTTCCGTTCTCCTTTAACTTGAATTTGAAAGCCCTTCCCAAAACAAGAATTGCTCTAAATTCGCCATCGAACTTGGGAATTTTTATTATCCGGACAAACAAAGGTTATTCGCCTTGCTTTAAGACTGTGGCTATGACTTTTTGGGCTGACCTGCTTGGCACTATGCTGCTCTATCGTTTTGGTGACTTGGTTCGTTTTGCACAACTCAAATTCTCTTGACAATGAATTACCAGAAACTGGTTAAAAAGAAATACGACGAAGCACGAAGAACGTTAACATGATATGATATGATATGATATCGAATCGAATCCTAACCGATGTCCAGCGGTCGGGGGACGATTCAAACCAGAAACAATACTGAAATGAAGTCGGTTTTAACAATTTTTCACATTTTTTTAGACAAAACATTTTAAAAGCATGAAACGAACGACTTACCCTGGCGCTGGCAGCCATCTTAAGCTCCTTTTCCCTGGTGGTTATTTTGAGCACATGACGTCATGTGAACACTTGCCCTACTAGCTATAGTCCACGAAGAACGCCAGCCAAGAACAATTTTTCAAAAATTGCATAATAACAATGGCAGTTTCTCCAAAACCCGACAGTCGTTTGTCTGGTTTTCCATATCAGCTATTGCAAGTCGGTTGCCGTTTCATCCCTTTTTCATACTTCAGTTCCTAGTAGTTGGTTAGGTGGCACAGACAAAAACCTGTCGATATTTCAACAAATTATTTATTTTCCAAGGATCACTCTTCACTCCAAGCCCTGCTTCCCGAGCTGTAAAAGGATGAAAACACATATTGTATGAAACAATTATAACTGATTGCCGAACATGCCGGTACTGGACATTCACTAATTCCTATACTTGACCAGTAATCGTTTTAACATGGCAACAGCAGGACCACGTTCATGTTTTACCGAACGAGATTTAAGAGCGATGTGGATCAATCCCGTCGTCTATTTTGATTACTGTAGGATATTTCCTTCGTGACGCGTAGAATTGCCGGTTGTGTTGTAACAAATCATTTAAAGTTGAATCGAACTCGCACTTGTTTATAAGTTCTATCTCATGCAGAATTCGTCAAGTTCACGCTGTAAGAACACCATCCCTTTTAAAAAAACTTGTGGGAACTTTGCTTATGCTAACTATAGTGGAGGTAAAGTTCCTGAATTATTTTAGTTTTCTTTCTGTCTTTTGCAGCAATGATGTTTGATGGTATGCAACCAATCTCTTAGATTCCAAAAAAAAAGATAATTAGAAATCCTTTGTTAACACCCAGGCAACATAATGACGTAACATGCAAAACAATTAATAAAACAAGACTGTGTGCTACATAATTTGGTAACCTTGGTGCTGCACTTAAATTTGGCATGATTATGATTTGCAACGTTCCTGTATGATTCTTTATTGAAATATCTTTTGCGATAAACAACAAGAGATAGAAGCGTTATTTGTGTGGCTTTTTGTCATTATTCTTATTAGTAAAATCAGCGACACAATGTTCGTGTAATTAATAATACATCAATGCATAAACGAGGAATTTATCGTTCCGGGTCTCGTTGCAAAGGAAGCACGTCCTGTGTTATTTTGCCCACTATCTGTCTAATAAAACTACAAAAGAAATGAAAACTATTGCTTTTTGTAAACACTTGAGTAAGTTTAAGAAAAGTCAAAAAAACTTTTGTAAACTTTCGCCAGTGGAAATCACAAACTCATTGTGCTTGGAAAACACGCGCGCCCACCTGCTTGCAACTGTATTTGTTTTAATACTTGACCTTTGAATCCCACGCTAGAAATTTTGATCAATTATTTTTCTTTCTTTTCATTCCAAGACAACATCCGTCGATTTTCTTAATTCTTTTTATCACCTGTCTGCTTGATGTTGCACTGATTGTAAGAAGAAATTAGATGCTGGTCATTCATGGAAATTCGACACTTAATAATCGATACCACTGCGCGTTTAGCATCGTGGCGACATCGAGTGGCTACAGAGTCGTGATTATCGTCGATGAATGGTTTGAAGATTCATTTATAAAATCAATTGGATAGCGAGTATTCGTCATTTTCAAAATCCTTTATTACAGACACCATGCACGAGTTGTGAAAGTTCTCCAATTGCAGACCGATGACTTAAAAAGTAATTTTAAAGATCTTTATCTCGAAGGTCTGCAATACAGTAGATTTGTTGGGTGATACATATTAGTCCTGCAAATTTGAAGTGAACGTATGATTTGTGTCATACAGTCGTTTTTAGGGGTGATCCTATTTCAGAAAATGAGATATCCCACTAAGCACGACTGCGTGGGAGGCTGTAAATTCTCTTGAATTCCGAAGGTTTCGTTTTCTACCAGTTGTCTCACGCGCGAGCGAGTGGGCAAAGAAACTTTTACCGTTCCCGCCCTAGTTTCCTCGCCGCCGTAAACTTAAGCCAGCTGGCAGGCTACGGGCACAGGGGAGGCGTATGCAGAATTAAACTGTGCCCGTTTGTACTGTAGTTTTGAAATATAAAAGATAATACATGGGAAAGCAATAGGTTCGTACTATGGCAAAATATTGTGAGAAATATAGACGTTATATTAGCCTTTACTGTACGATATCAGTGAGTGAAGCGTCTCAGTAAGGAAACCTTCAATTTATCATCTGTTCCAATTTCTAGCGATTACCCCTGTTTTTTTATGTTTGTTTGTTTTTTGCCTAAGATCACTAAGTCCTGGAAACCACTTCCCAGAGCCCGTGACAGAGCTTAAATCCATTGCGATTTTGCTTTATGTGAAGGGATTATGGGAAGTCACTTCTCCGCTGCCTACAACACCTTGGCATACGAGCCGGGCACTACAAGGCGCAACCGAAGGACGCTGTCGACCCCGGTCCTCTGTGAGGGCGGTAAAGTTATATCAACGAAACTAGAAGAACAATGGAGCAAAACATCAGTCAGAACTCCACAGTTTCAGAGCATGCCCACGAGACCGGCCACAAGCTGCTTTGGAAAGTTTATACTCAAGATCGAAACTCGCACTGGTACACCCGCAGGGTTTAATTAGAGAGGCTATTCAAATAAAACTTCACCCAAACAATTTTAACGGGGATAACAGAATTCATGTTCCAATAGGCCATTTCCGAGTTGTCTTTTGCCTCAGTTTCAAAAGGAGTCCTCGTGCGAAGCCATTCAAATGAAAATGATTTTGATTTGCATGAAAATGAACTTGAAGTTGGAACACATTTTCACATGAATGGTTTCGCACATAGACTCGTTTTGAAACAGAGGCATTAAAAAGAAAACTAACTTAACAGTTAAAAAGAAAATAGAAACGTTTACTTTAATTATTCACACAACTAAAAGTTTATAGAGCGGATGTATCCGAAGTTAAAGGGAAATCGTTTCGTTTACTCTCAACCATACGGCCTCTAAAATGCTTGTTAGCTTTTGAAATGATAATGACGTAATCTGGCAAGCTATCGTTTCTCGTTTCACTCGTTATCCTGGCATTCGTACCTTCCTCTGGGGCTTGTCATTTCCTTGACGGCCAATGTGGCCGCGCTATACAATCCGACTCCTCTTTCCCGAGAAACTTACTACTTCAAATATCCGCCTCTCCCTCATACCCCCCAGAACAATCGCTTGTAAAATTCCCCAGCCCTGGGCCACAATACCCTATTTTACCCCAGGGCTTTGCCCAGGGATTGGTTCTGCGGATTGGTTGCACCCGATACTGAACTTCGGTCCGTGTGTCATACCAGAAACAATGTTCATCTCATTGGATGACAATTCAATGTCGCCCCCGATTTTATTTTTGTTCATTTTTTCCTGATTATTATTGTTGGGATGATGAAACGAATTACGAACTCCATATAAACTCAACTTTTAATTTGGGAAGAACAGCACAGTGAAAACATTACACTAAAACGACCCGATGCGATTGACAACTCGTCTCCTCGCGAAAGCACGCGAACTACAAGAATTTTATTTCAAAGTCATTTTGACACCTGTCACTCATTTTTGTAGAAAATGTAACACAACAATGGGTCACGAGTCACGCTCTTCTGAACAATTATTATTTTCTACCATTTCCCCAGCCTTAAAAAGGACAGAAAGAGTTCGATTTTGCACTTTTTCTGCCGTGTAAAAACGCCCAGGGCTGGGTTGTTCGAAAGTCGATTAACACTAACCCAGGAATAAAAGTTGATCGAGGGTTCAATTTATTTTGTGTAAAAGTGTTTAATTGCTTATGTTTTGTGGAGATTGAGATTGGCACTTTGTATGGCTAAGAATTAAAATTAACGTCGCCGAAGAGAAGGTGGGTGGGGCCAAAAGCGCGAGGCGGGGACCTAACAGGGGTCCGAAAAGAGGCCTGAATGATGATGGCGAAACTTATTAACATAGGGTAATGCAAATGCCTGAGGGCTCATAGTTATTCATACTCCTACCTTGGGTCTTGAGCAGCGCTCAATGATTAGCGCGGATGAATTTTATTACTATTCCGGCAATTACAACAAAACTGAACTGTGAATTATTCTTCCAGTGTGAGACGTTGTTGTGTTTAGTCTGTTTGTAAAATAGTTGTGGCCGCAAAAGGGTAATTGTAAACATTCTCGTTCCCATAGCCCTTTTCGCTTCTCTTAGCCGGCGGGGCCTTGGCACGAGAAACGAAGGGCTCTGGAGACAAAGGATTTCCAGTCTTGATTCTGGGACAAAAAGCTTCATGAAAAGCTTCATCAATTCAAGTCACGTCAGTGACGTCACACATTCTAAAGTGAGGTAACACTACACGTGAAAACTCATAGCAATCCAAGATCATGCAATACGCCTCTACACCGTCTAGACTTTTATTCATAATCTTCATGGGAAGCAACTGGCTGTACGTTTTGTTGCATCGATTTATTTTAACCGTAAAATTATATTCAAAGTAAACAAGAAATACACACATATTTAATTGCGTGAGAGGATCCCGGGGAGTACGTGATAGAATCTCGGGTAGGGAGGTGCGGCCCGGCTGCCCAAACCCTGGCCCTGTTTAAGACACGAATATTTGATTTTCCTACCCTGTTTAAGACAGAATGCCAATTTTTGATACCCCTTCTAACACATTTGTTGTAGCGTAATCAGAAAAGAATTAAGCTTGGTATGAATACGAAAGTCTAAAGAAGTCAACACTAAGGAACAACTTGCAAAAATACCCCCCCGGGTGTTCAGTTCAGCTAGCATTGCGGGCCATTTTACAATTAACTAGCTATAGTGCAGTGTTATATCCATCTTCGGAAACCCAGGGCTTCACTTTTTCCCGCTCCCAGTCTCTCCCTTCCCGTCCCCGTTGAAGTGAAGCCCTGGGTTTCCGAGGATGTGTTATATCCTTCTGTTTTTCGTAGTTCGTAATTCACGTGCACGTGAACCGCAAACAGCGGTTATAAACATGGCGAAATAACGCATTTTACTATAAAACTTGACGTTTCAAATGCTAAGCAACATACATTTTCAAATTTCAAAGCGTTTTGAAAACGATACGGTTTCATTGGTCGTATAAACGGCAAAGAGCCCGCATTTATTTGAAAACGGTTGCATATGTTGGCGCGAAATTGGCTGGCTCGCGAAGAGTAAATATGGTGACCCTCGCAAGGAGTGCAGCGCTTGCTTATACAGTCACATCCGAAACACTTGGAAAACGGTTAGATAGATTCTGTGCAAACACTTCGAAACCGGCCAGCTGGAAAATATTGACTGGACTCTGGACTGGACTATGAACTTTTTTTAATATAGTTAACAAAAAAGTTAATAATTAACTAAAAAATTATAACAAAGGATGGATATCGTGAATTTTGAAATTTCACAAAAATGTCACGAAATCTCTAAATTCTGGCAAAAACCTGAACGATTTTACTATATTTCGGTAAAACACACTTTGAAACAATACCCAGTAATTTTAGGCAAATCCAGGACGTTTGGCTTCTATTGCGTGAATGCTGCGAGGTTTGAAGCGTACACGTACGTTATGTCATGTCGTGCTATGGTCAGTACATGACGTGACACGTTTGTTCAATACCTGCCATTGTTCGATACGGAAAGTACATCTGTTATTCTGATACATTCCACAATTGCACCATTTCATACTTTTCAGTGTTGAATACGCTGATGAACGCCACTACATTGTTAGAATGAGTTTTCGCCCGAAAATGTTTGGGGGAATCCTTTAGTTTGCAGTGTGCGGTCAAGAATATTCCACGTCACCTTGGTCACGCTATTCATAACAAGGCTCCTTCAGGACTCCCAAAACGCCCCCGGGTCAATTACTGACACACAGTAAAGCTGTTTATCGCACTGCAAAAAACTGCAGATACTGTGCTGCAGAAAAATCAGTGAAACTCTTGCATCAATGCTAAGAACGTTGTAATCGTGAATTCATGTCGCCAGTAATCACTTTCATTAAGATATTTCTAGTTATCTGTACACTGTAAAACATTTTGTAGGGATCAACACTGTACATTTTATTTCACAAGTTTTTATCGAAATAGCGTTAACCAGACTATTTCCTACCTACAGAACGAATATCATCTTTTCTAGATTATCTCCTTCAGCCTATAGCCAAAGCACAAAAATCGTATCTTAAAGATACAACAGATTTCATTAACTTCATAGAAAAAACGAAGGTCGAAAAAAATGCAGTCCTAGTCTCTATGGATGTGACAAGCTTATATACCAACATTCCGCAGGAGGAAGGAATAGCCACTATATGCAATGCATACGAAACATTCCACAAAAACAGTCCTCCCATACCAACTCATTACATTAGAGAAATGGTTAACCTCATCCTGAAGGAAAACTCTTTTGAATTCAATGGGAAACGCTACTTACAGACTCATGGCACTGCTATGGGGACACGAGTTGCGGTAGCATTTGCCAATTTTTTCATAAGCGTAATAGAGACAGAAATCATTCTCCATAGCTCTAACAAACCACTAGCCTGGAAAAGATATATTGATGATATATTTTCCCTATGGAATATAGACAAACGGAGACAAAGGCTTGTTCTTAGAACTAGCCAACAATTACCATCCGACCATAAAATTTACGGCTGAGATTTCAGACACAGAGATAACCTTTCTGGATACATATGTATACAAGGGCGAAAGATTCAAGAGAGAATCTATTCTTGACGTGCGCACGCATTTCAAACCGACAGAAACATTCCAATACACAGAATTCACCTCCTGCCACCCTCCAGGAGTCTAGAAGGGCTTCATTAAAGGCGAAGCCTTAAGACTTCTCAGAACTAATTCTTCAGAGAGAACTTTTGAAGAAAACATTAGACAATTCAAACGAAGATTGCGAGCGAGAGGTTATCCAGATAACCTTTCGGAGAGGATTTTGTCAGGAGCTAAATTTAGCGAAAGAATGTCGGCTCTACAAAATAGACAAAAGACGCGCAAAAGAATTCTACCTTTCGTAACAGAATATCGCCTTTCCGTGCCTAATCTTAAGAACATTCTAATGAAAAAGTGGCACCTAATAGAGAATCAACCGGTGCTCAAAGAAATATTCAAAGACCCTCCCATCCTTTCGTACAGAAAAGGGAGGTCGTTAAAAGGTATACTCCTGATATACTCGTTAGAGCAAAACTCTGAAGGTCGTCAATTACAAATCTCGACCAATGGGAGTCATGTTTGGCCTGTCTTTTTATTTCACATTCAGCATGATAACGTGACATGATAACGTGTACACTTCGAACCTCGCAGCATTGCATTCACGCAATAGAAGCCAAACGTCCTGGATTTTTAAATTACCGGGTATTGTTTCAAAGTGTGTTTTACGGAAATATGGCTTTTGGAAGAATTCTGAGATTTCGTGACATATTCGTGAAAGTTCAAAATTCACGATACCCATCCTGGCTAATAATAGTTTGCTTAATATGACTTTTTAGTTAATTGTTATATTTTTAACACAGGCCCCACGGCTTAAGATGAACAGCAATTTGCTCAGGTTAGATCAGCGCGTGTCCGTGATGTAACAAGTAGAGAATGACAACAATGTTTATACCAGTGTCAAACTGGAATCGTATCGCAAACGAGGGGGCAAGTGTCACGTTGTGAAAACACGCAACCATTTTAAGTGAAAAGCACATTTTACATTTTTTCTTAGCAAAGAAGAAAATAGTTTAAGCGTTTCATTTGTTCGTATATAAGCTTAAGATAGTCTGGTTAACGCTATTTCGATAAAAACTTGTGAAATAAAATGTACAGTGTTGATCCCTACAAAATGTTTTACAGTGTACAGATAACTAGAAATATCTTAATGAAAGTGATTACTGGCGACATGAATTCACGATTACAACGTTCTTAGCATTGATGCAAGAGTTTCACTGATTTTTGCTGTAGCACAGTATCTGCAGTTTTTTGCAGTGCGATAAACAGCTTTACTGTGTGTCAGTAATTGACTCGGGGGCGTTTGGGGAGTCCTGAAGGAGTCTTGTTATGAATAGCGTGACCAAGGTGACGTGGAATATTCTTGACCGCACACTTCAAACTAAAGGATTCCCCCAAACATTTTCGGGCGAAAACTCATTCTAACAATGTAGTGGCGTTCATCAGCGTATTCAACACTGAAAAGTATGAAATGGTGCAATTGTGGAATGTATCAGAATAACAGATGTACTTTCCGTATCGAACAATGGCAGGTATTGAACAAACGTGTCACGTCATGTACTGACCACAGCACGACATGATAACGTACGTGTACGCTTCAAACCTCGCAGCATTCACGCAGTAGAAGCCAAACGTCCTGGATTCGCCTAAAATTACTGGGTATTGTTTCAAAGTGTGTTTTACCGAAATATGGTGAAATCGTTCAGGTTTTTGCCAGAATTTAGAGATTTCGTGACATTTTTGTGAAATTTCAAAATTCACGATATCCATCCTTTGTTATAATTGTTTAGTTAATTATTAACTTTTTTGTTAACTATATTAAAAAAAGTTCATAGTCCAGTCCAGAGTCCAGTCCTTGTTTTCCAGCTGGCCTTCGAAATCGAGGTCATGCAACCGTATTCATTGCCTTGCTTCGATTAGAAACCTTATCACATATTCAATCAAAAATGATGCAATGCATGAATAGACCTTTTTCGCTTGGGCGTTTTGTTGCCCCATTACAGACCATGTGATGATACTCTTGAGAATACTTGCTTTCAAATTTTCAACTAGTCGCGTGTATATGAATGAATAAATTTTATGTGGATAAAAGAAAAATTCTCTAGAGAATATCACGTGGTCTGTAATGGGAAAACAAACCGCCCAAGCGAAAAAGGTCTAAATTGCGTTCACTTTGATGATTGGACCCAGACGTCACGTGGCTTCTGCGCTCCACGCTTGAGTGCCGTCTTCACCAGCTAGCTACGGTACAAGTTCTATTTCATTACGTGGGGTCGACTACAGTACTGGGTAGGTTTGATGCTAAATCATTACGGTCATGTGATTCAAGAGATTTTTCAGAGAGCAAATCATGCAACGGTAAGTTGTCCAGCCATTGTATCGAGAGTGAACGAGCAAGCTCACTTGAGCAGCGAGCACTTGAACAGCAGCTAGACTAAATTTAAATATATATTTTAAAGGACACGAAATACCCCTTTTAAAACTAAATCGTCAGTAATCGTAGTCAAGTTTTTTTATTGATTTTAACTGTCCGAATTTCTCTGTTATACGGCAAACGTTTTATAAATCACTCGTCGGTTATCAGGCAAAATACATTTAGTTGCTGGGAATATAGGCCGTCCACTGCTTCTTTAAATATTACGTATGCACCCTTATAAGTAAATACTGATTGTTTCAGTTAAATTTATACCACTGTGTACAAACATTTCGCCTCTGTGTCTATAAAACAAGTAAATCCGGGCTACAAGTTACTCCAGTCTGACTGACTTGTTGCTAACTTTCGGGTATAATCGAGATCAGAGTATTTCAACATAACCTCGGCTCGTATTCATAACAATTGATCGGCATGACTGTTCACTGCTTTGGTGAATAACGCCTATTCATTACTCAGTCAACAACACCATTATTTCTTGTGGTTAGAATTCCTTTTGCCAGTAAAATGTTGAAGTCCGGACATGCTCTCAAAACGAAAGCTGTGATTCACAAGAATGACCCCATCTACGTAGCTATTCTCTAATGGCAGTTACAAACAGGTCCTTCCTGACATTTTTGCAACTGGATCATATATCAAACTTCATTTAGTCACGCGATCCCAACATGAAACCAACAAAGAGGCAGTATTAGGACAAATACAGCGACTAAACTTAACATCTGAAAACAGATTATATGAAAACAAGGTTATCAAGAGCTGCAGCTTCGAAGTAAGCTGCGTTGTCTATTTTACACTGCTGTGAATTTTAAACTAGTCACACTAGTTATGTAAATCAAGACACGGGTGGCATTCTCGGCAAACATACCTTCTGATCGATATCCTGTCTATTTTCTCCGCGTTGATGACAATACGTATTCCCGTTAAAAAAAAAAAAAATTCGTATCCACACGTATCGTTTTCGACAAAATGGTATCAGCAAGGACTTTTAAGGAGGCTCGCAACGGTTTCCAGCAATTTCCTGCTCTTAAAAATTGATGGGTCAGTACTACAGATCTTTATATGAACCATTTCTAGACAATTTGAGTGGACAAAAGATTCTAAAGACTCTTTCACTTCTGCGCTACAATCCGATGAAATAAACCATTCAGTTGATTCGTGATTTTTATCATTCATTCATGACTTTTTAAACTTTGATCATGTAGGGGACGTTAGCGTGATAGTAGATAAATTTATAAATATATTAGAAACTGCTGCGAAACATTCGTTGCCATTGGTAAAAGTGAGCTAAAACTCCGGAAAAAGGCACTCTCAAATTTGGTTTGATAGTGACTGTAGTAATGTAAGAAAACTTTTAAGCCGCCTTTCACATAAAACACATAGAAATCTTTTCGACGAGCAAACTCGACTTGAATATTTGTCTGCAAGATCCGAAGACAGTACAAACAGTTATTAAGACATAAAAAACTCAAATATAATAAAATTGATGAACTTTTTAAAACAAGAACCTCAACCGAGTTTTGGACCAATTTAAAATCTTTATCAACTCACAAAAAAGCTTCACCTGACTCGAATGTTCCTTTGCGCAAGCTATACAATTATTTTCAACTATTACATTCGGCACCAAATTCCGATAATCTCTGTGAGAAACAAGATGAAATAATCAGAGTTAACTGAGAAACAATCCTGTCACAATTTGCTGAATTAGATCAACCTTTTTCTGAGGATGAAGTTAAACATTCTATAAAAATGCTCAAAAATAAGAATAAGGAGCGAAATGTTAAAATGTGGAACTCCTTATCTAACTACCTCTTAAACAAAGTTATTTAATTTCCCACTCAGTAAAGGAATCTATCCAGATAATTGGTCTGCTGGACTTATAAGTCTTATTTTCAAATCAGGATGATAAGTCTAATACATCGAATTATAGAGGCGTTTGTGTCACTAGCTGTTTAGGTAAATTATTCTGGGCTGTATTAAATAAAACATTGCTCACTTATCTTAAAAATCACAATTTATTACATTCCTCTCAAATTAGTTTCCTTAACGGTTTCCGAACAACCGACCACGTCTTTTCCTTAAGAACGCTAATTGACAAGCACGGTAAAACATAACAACAAAGAAAAATTATTTTGCTGCTTCATAGATTTTCAAAAAGCATTTGACTCTATCTTGCATAATGAGTTATTTCACATATGTTATTATACAATAAAATAGGCGGACAGTTTTATCGTTTAATCGCTGACATGTATTCAAAAACTAAATGCACTATAAAGACGGAAACAAAAGAAGCTCCTTCTTTAACTGCAACAGAGGAGTGCGACAAGGATGCACTCTTTCTCCATTGCTATTCAATTTATTTTGATCTAGTTGAATTTCCACGCATGCTAGAATCCTCAAATGGTACAGATCCAATTATTTTACCAAATGGGTCTCCTCTTAATTGTTTGCTTTAAATTAATCTAAAAAGACGCAAACCCTAATTTTCCAAAAACAAAATTGTAAATCAACACGTAACAAATTTTCCTTCTTTCTAAATGGAACTCCAATTGCCAAGGCTTGACATTACACCTATACCTTGGCGTCTGTACTTTTAGCACTAATGGAAGCTTCGCATATTCTAAAAAGGCTTTAGTCGAGAGAGCTAGAAGATCTATTTTCGCATCCAAGTGTTATCTTGATTTCAATAAACTTCCTACCAATACATGTAATAAACTATTTGATACTCGATTTCAACCCATACTTTTATACGGATCTGAAATCTGGGGGGCATCTGATAGTATCAACTTCAAAAAAGGGAAAAATACCCATTGGAAACACTTCATACATAGTTTTACAAATATCACCTCGGCCTCAACAGAAGAGCACCAAATGCTGCTGCTCGGAACGAAACAGGACGGTTGTCAATAAAATTTAATATTCTTCCAAAAATTATTAAATTTTGGCTACATCTTGTATCTCTCCCAGAAGATAGCATTAACTAACTAACTAGCTTCTTTGTGCCTCGTGGCACATAAGGCCTCAAAAAGAAGATAGCATTGCCAAACAATATAATACCTCAATATTTTCAATCAACTGGCAAATGAAGCAAAGCCCTCTTTCATGTTAACAGTTAATGAAATCATCAAACCATCCTCATAATATAAACACACACAACAGCAATGAACAAATAATCAAAAATAATTTACAAAAACTGAAATGTCACATCTCAAATGATATGAAAAGACACCAAATTGAGATAATTCGGTCTGACAAAAAGCTGAGTTTCTACTCTATTTTGAAAACAGATGTAAGCAAATCTGATTACCTAGAACAAGTAAAGAACCTCAAACATAGACAGGCTTTGGCTAAATTCCGATCTGGTAATCGTACTCTTAGAATTGAATCTGGGCGACACTGTACTCCGATTCCTTTAATAACACAGAAAAAACAATGTTTCTATTTAATAATGTTGACACTTCTATTTGTAAAATACTAGGTTACTTTATATATGAAGCACTACATATAAGAGAACTTTGAAACCCTAGTAACTATGTTTATTTTTCTTTGTTTTTGCTATAGTAATTTCTTTCGATTTGAATTTTTCTTTAGCGATTCTTTTTTTAGGTAACACCATCTATATGGGAATACCAATAAATTGTTGTTGTTGTTGTTGTTGTTAAACATGGCTTTCGGTAGTTGGGGGTGAGCGAAAACGCGGGCAAGCGAGGAAAAAACGAGGGGAGACTAAGGCGAGCGAATTGGCGACCCGTGACAAGCAAAAATTTTGATTGCTTAGAAATGTTATGGATCCGCAAGAAGAAACCGGGCAGACGCCATTCGTGCGAAACCATTTATTTAATCCATTGAACACACATAATTCTCACAATTATTCCACGAGCGCGCGTTGGATATGAGTTGGCTATAATGATCTCATACCCAACAAGCGCGAGTGGAATAATTGTTTATTAAAAACGCCTAAAAGAATTGCATTATTTGAGCTCCCCAGCTGTTTTCGTTGACGCGTATCGGTTACGATATTTGTGGTCAATGGTATAATTATGAGCTCATATACCATTGCCTGTTAACCAATCAAAACGCAGGAATTGCAATATACCATTGCTAGTTTTTAATAACGCAGGATATCTGTTATGTACGGATGACGGATAACAATGACTTTCTGACCATATACGGGCATCTCGCGAATTTGTTGAATAATAACATGTCATATTTTGCGCGTTCTAAAAATGATAAAATGGCACAATTGTGGAATAAATTTTTTATTACACTGTAGAACATGGCAAAAATACGGACGAAAAGCGGAGCAACAAAATGGCGGCACTAACCGACCCAAACTTGGTGGAATAATAAATCCCTTATCCGATGGTTAAACATATAATACGAGTTACGCTGTCTGGGGCAAGCTCCCGCAGAAAATTTTAAAATCTAGAGGTTCGGAAATACTATTTACAGTATTCTCCACGAAATATTTGGTAAAAAAAAGTCAATCGCGATCAAGTGTAAAATTACAGGTATTTTTAGAGCTTGCAGCAATATTTCCGAGGTTTCAATTTGTGTGTAAAAAATGTCTCCAGTTGGATTTTCGTTCAAAAAATATTTACCAATGAATCAATCAATCAATCAATCAATCAATCGATCGATCGATCGATCGATCGATCGATCGATCGATCGATCGATCGATCGATCAATCAATCAATCAATCAATCAATCGTAAACAAGTCCTGCCTTTGATATCGCCTTTGAAAGGGATTTGACGTGCGTATAATAACAGATTTGATGCGAATCAATGTTACCTTTTTCACACGTACGATCTAATCAAAGACGGCCTTTACCGCAATGACAACAACGCTCGTTCCCAGGGTCTCTCTCTCCTGCCCCCCCCCCCTCCCCCTCCCCCCCAGAGCGGGGGGGGGGGGGGGGGAGGGGGGGCTGGAGAGAGATCCTGGAAACGAGGTTGCAATGACAAAGGTTTTTGGTAAAGATGGCCTTCACTGACCCTCTTTACCTCAAGTCAAAGGTTATGGGCCAAAGGCGATTTCTCATAAGTGGTACCATACAGCCATACCACGCAGCAACAGATCACTGAGATGCACAAATGGTCGGTCATGGGTCTTTAAAAGGTACGATCAGCACCTCCGCTCCTGATAATGAGTGAGAAGATATGGTGCAATGAATCGCGCGTGCTGTGATCTGATAAAAGAACCTCGTAAACCGAAAGGTCTTATATAAGACTTTTGAGGGGACGTTTTTTGTATCACCTTATACAAAGCATTCCAGATGCACGAAAAATGCGGGGGTGAACCCATTTATACCTAAGCTCCCAGTCCCTATCCTTCTGTCTCTTCAACCCAGCCGAACGTTACTGACAGAAAAATGCATTTGAACAGGACTCGGCTGGTATAGCGAACCCCGGCGAACCCCCGTTAATTTGGTAAAAAATTAACTGCCGCTCATTTTGAGTTCCCTCTTGTTGTAACTTCTCCATTTCATTTTGAGTTCCCTCTTGTTGTAACTTCTCCGTTTCATTTTGAGTTCCCTCTTGTTGTTACTTCTCCGTTTCTTTTTGAGTTCCCTCTTGTTGTACCTTTTCCGTTTCATTTTGAGTTCCCTCTTGTTGTAACTTCTCCATTTCATTTTGAGTTCCCTCTTGTTGTAACTTCTCCGTTTCGTTTTGAGTTCCCTCTTGTTGTTACTTCTCCGTTTCATTTTGAGTTCCCTCTTGGTGTACCTTCTCCATTTGATTTTGAGTTCCCCCTTGTTTTAATTTCTCCGCTTCATTTTGAGTTCCCTCTTGTTGTTACTTCTCCGTTTCATTTTGAGTTCCCTCTTGTTGTTACTTCTGTTTTATTTTGAGTTCCCTCTTGTTGTACCTTCTCCGTTTCATTTTGAGTTCCCTCTTGTTGTAACTTCTCCATTTGATTTTGAGTTCCCTCTTGTTTTAATTTCTCCGCTTCATTTTGAGTTCCCTCGTTGTTACTTCTCCGTTTCATTTTGAGTTCCCTCTTGTTGTTACTTCTGTTTCATTTTGAGTTCCCTCTTGTTGTAACTTCTCCATTTGATTTTGAGTTCCCTCTTGTTTTAATTTCTCCATTTGATTTTGAGTTCCCTCTTGTTTTAATTTCTCCGCTTCATTTTGAGTTCCCTCTTGTTGTTACTTCTCCGTTTCATTTTGAGTTCCCTCTTGTTGTTACTTCTGTTTCATTTTGAGTTCCCTCTTGTTGTACCTTCTCCGTTTCATTTTGAGTTCCCTCTTGTTGTAACTTCTCCATTTCATTTTGAGTTCCCTCTTGTTTTAATTTCTCCGCTTCATTTTGTATTCCCTCTTGTTGTTACTTCTCCGTTTCATTTTGAGTTCCCTCTTGTTTTAATTTCTCCGCTTCATTTTGAGTTCCCTCTTGTTTTAATTTCTCCGCTTTATTTTGAGTTCCCTCTTGTTGTTACTTCTCCGTTTCATTTTGAGTTCCCTCTTGTTTTAATTTCTCCGCTTCATTTTGTATTCCCTATTGTTGTACCTTCTCCATTTCATTTTGAGTTCCCTCTTGTTTTAATTTTTCCGCTTCATTTTGCGTTCCCTCTTGTTGTAACTTCTCCGTTTCGTTTTGAGTTCCCTCTTGTTGTTACTTCTCCGTTTCATTTTGAGTTCCCTCTTGTTGTACCTTCTCCGTTTCATTTTGAGTTTACTCTTGTTGTAACTTCTCCAATCATTTTGAGTCCACTCTTGTTTTAATTTCTCCGTTTCATTTTGAGTTCCCTCTTGTTGTAACTTCTCCATTTCATTTTGAGTTCACTCTTGTTGTAACTTCGCTACATATTCGCTGTCGTCAGACTTTTGTTAAAAACATTTCATTTAAATTAATTAAACATCTACTTGGTATTCCAGTGAAACATTTACAACACTCAACAGGAACACGGTGTCTGAAAATGCGGTAAAAACTGTAATCGAAACAATGGGGAAGGCGACGCCGCGGTCCCCAAGGGACCAGATATTGATTTGAGCCAATAAGACCGATCATATAATAATTGTAAAAAAATGTAATGTAAATGTTGTTTATAGTGGTCATGCACTTAGCTTCGAGATAGCTAGTTTAGGCATGCCACTGAAACATAGGAAACAAATAACTTTAAATGAACATAACATGGTTAAAAATCCCAACTGGCTGGAGGCAGAACAGTTGGCCATATACAAAGCAAACATTCATAGCAAACATCTGCAATACTACCTTTCCGTATCACTTTTTAGGTGTAAAGTATAAAGTCACCAGAGTTACCGAACGTTGTATGGATGCAATTTAAAAATTTGTGGATCGTACGTGGACTGTGCGGGTGGTGCCCGTGTTTGCCCGGCATAACATGCAACGCGCATGTACGCACGCACGTGATCGGTGAACAAGACGGCCGCACTGGCGCACTAGAACGATAATGAAGGCGTCCAGGATAGGTACGGTAAGAGTGAAGTAAACACTTGCAAACAGTATGTTTGCAGTTATTCGTACAGCCTAAATGAAACTATACATTTTGCTGCAAGTTCAAACGATAGAAACGTAGCTATTTTAGCCACTATTTTAGCTACTATTACGACTACTACTGCTAGTACAACGCCTGCTGATGTGGCTGATGATGATGGTGTTTATTTTGAGCTTATTACTATTCTGTTCTGAGGTCCAGTAAATAAGTTAGTGGATCAGTTGAACTGTATTCACTGCATAACCTAACATGATGGTAGATCGGTGTTTTTCTTTTCTTTCAGTAATGTGTTTTTCTTGAAAGCTCTTGAAATTTGAAAGAACTCAAAAATTTTTGAAAGACGTTTCAATTAAAAAATGTCTTGCACTCCTTGCAGCATGGCCCAAATGCTTATTAATGAAAAAAAATATATAAATATAAATTCACAAGCCAATCTTTTTGAGGGGCATTATCTTGTAAAGCTTCAAGTCTCTGAATTTTGAACACCAATACCTCCTCTAAAACGTATCAGGGGATGATTGGAATTTTATCGTGATTACCTTTTTACTGAAAGCTTGATGTAATTCAAGCTCTTCAAGCAGAAATTAAACTGCAGATATAAATGCAATGTTTTTGTGTTCAGGTCTTCAGCTAGAATTGTGCACCAAATTAAATAATTATTTCACGTAGTGATATATATCAGAACTTCTTTTGTGAATATCCATTCATCATACATATCATATATATGATGAATGGATATTCTTCATGAATTAATTTGCTAGAAGTTTTAATATTTAAAGTGGATATAAAGCAAAATTTTTTAATGCATGTTTCCAATATTTGATATCTCAAAGAAAACATCTGAAAGTTTGAGATTTTGGAGAAACAAATTGACGATTTTATAACTCATGAAAGTTACCCCATTTTGCTCTCAAAAATGGTCTTCGAATCGCGCAGCCAAAGTACCTTGTGATGTCACTTTGGTTGCACACTACATTGTAATCCTCGTCTGTTTCTTCTCTACTACCTTCACTACCCGAAGAGCCGTACAAAAGGCTAAATTCAGACTCGTCACTATAAATTTTTTCTGTGTTTGAGAGAGATTCACTGAGAAATGCAAGGTGTAATCAAAACCTTTGCATCCAACATGATGTCAAAACTCAATCCAGTCTCTGGACACTTTTCAGTTGTCAAGTTCGAATTTTGGGTGGCAAAAACTCTGATTTGTCGCCCTTTTACACTATTCGCTTTTGGGCATTTCGCAAAGAACATATAACAAGCTACAAGATAACACATTTTTTCACTTCATAGGCACTTAAAGAAAAAAAATGAAAGTATTTGCCAATAGAAAAAATATTATTATACAATCCATTATAATAAATTTTAATAGACAAATATCTGTAAAATAGTTTATGTTACAAATAAAAATTCCTTTTATAATTTTAGATATGTTAGCCATTTTCATATGTTAAACTTTCAAAAATAAAATTTAAAAGGGCCTCTCCTTGAAAAGCCCTTATTATGCAGGTATCAATGTAAAGATGAAGGGGGGGGGGGGGGGGGGGGGGTCGGGCAGATGTGGGGCATTTGAGCACTACTGTACTCCGCACCCTGGGGAATTTGATTGCACATTTTGCCCCAGGGCGAGGCCATTTGAAGTTGGTTTTCTAAAAGCATGGTCTAAATTAGTGTCACATTAAAGATCTGCATGGGTTTTTTTCTCACACGGGTGGGGACATTTGATCACATTTGAACCTCTTTTTAGTCCTGAGGGTAGGGAATTTGACTGAAAAATTGCCAAAAAATCCAAATGACCCATCTCTGTCTGCACCTGCCCCTCCATCTTTACATTGATACGTGCATGTTCCTCATGAATGAACTCCTGAAATTCTTTATTGGCAGAGAAAACTTGTACAAAAAATTGCAGGTTAAAAATTATATTATAATTTGCTACCACTAATACTTTGTTACATGCAGAAATGATGATTTCTTGGTATAAATTATTGTTATTGTTATAGTAGGTGAAACATGAGGATTTGTTACAAATGGATGCTTTCCTAAAATCATGAGAATGTCGTTGATGTGCTGTGATCACATGGCCAGACATAATTTATACAAGGGGATGTATCGAGGTGGTACAATTTGGTGTTTTCTTTATTTTTTATTTATTATCATATATTGTCATACAGCAGAACAAATGAAAATACCTAGTTATACCAATGGTAAAATTGAACCAGAACATGTATTTACAAAGAACAATATTTAAAACATTAACTGTAACTCCATTATTTTAGTTAGGACGTCAATTGCATTAGGTAAACTGGTAGTCCAGTGACAAAACAAGAGGGGACTTGATACATGCAGGTCTGCACATTTGGCGCAATTATTAATTAAAAAAAGTACAAATAGAGAATGCTGAACATTGGGATCTCAAGGAATTAAAGTTAACTGTACATCTGTTGTTTATTTTTTTCCAGACTTTTCTGCAATACAAGAGGTACATAATGAATTGCAAGGAAAAAGTAAACATATTGTGCAGAATGGATCAGCCTCTGTACATCTGGGCCTGGAAAGACAAACCACTACATATATGATCAGGCAACAGTATCATTGATGGTGGTGATGATGATGATGATGATGATGATGATGATGATGATGATGATGATGATGATGATGATGATGATGATGATGACAACGACGACAATGACAATGAAAGGTTGGTTGTTGGGCTTATTATACACAGGGTTGCACGTGTGTAATCAAATGAACTGAGACTAGACTTGTTATACATCAGCCAAGAGTGTATGTCTGGGAAACCAGGCAGAATTGAAAAAATATCTGATTAAGAACAGGGTCGGCCAATCTCCACCACATAAATATTTCATACAGGCCTTATCAAACTAGTAACCATGGTAACATTTTGTTGTTTTGATGAACTTTGTTTTGGAGAGCAGACCACCCTCCTCCAAAGTGGCATAACAAAAGTTGTGATTTAAGGTTAACTTAATCTACCGTACGCAAAAAGATGGCGACTGGTACATTTACCTATAATGCTTAGCGCGCGAAAACTGCAAAAACGCTCAAAAAAGCGCACAGCAAAGCTCTAAAACCTTAAAACCCAGCGTGAACAATGTTGTTAGTACGGGGATGAATTTCGCAAAAGCATAGCATTCTGTGTGCCATATGCGCTGTGTTAGGTTCGCAAGGTATTGTGGTCAAATGTACCGCCGCCATCTTTTTTCTTACGGAGGATTAGCAGTGTGTAACTGGTTTTGTTCAAGCAATTCACATGGTGAATAATTTTGGAGTTTTTTTATATAACCTGTGAAGCAATAACAGCCAATGCGTAAAAGTCAAAACTTCACAAAAGGTAACAATAAAATTAATGCCAAATAGTATCTAATAGTGTAATAGTGTAGTAAATACATATATTTGATGGGTTTATTAAAATTACTCTAATCATTTTCTGGAAGAAAGAGAGGGGACCAGAAGGGGGTCTAGAAGAGGTCCAGTTAGATTCCAGAAGGGGAACCAGATGGGGCCCAGAAAGGGGGGGGGGGGGGGGGGGGGGGTCCAGAAAGAGAAGTCTTTGTTTTGTACCAATCCCTTTCTAAGTTTGCATGCAGATAATGAACTTTATTATTCAACAAATTCATGTGCTGCCCATATATGGTAAGAAAGTCATTGTTATCCATCATCTGTACACAACAGATATGCTGCGATATACATAGTTGCCAAGAAATCATGCAGAATATCATCTGATATGACTGACTAAGTATCAGTTATATCCGTTGTATAAGAAACATTTGTTCTAATATGCTTTTTGTTTATCAAAGGACAAGTGTTGGAATTGAATCTAATGCTTGAATAAATTCAGAGATGCTGCTAAATTTGACCTGAACTCACAACTTTTGTCATGCTACTAGGGAAATCTTTTTTTTTTGTTGGTGGGGGGTCTGTTTTTGCAAACAAAGAACAAAGTCCATCAACTAAAAAAAAATGTTACCCAGTGTTCCAGATAAGGGAGGTGTCTCAGGTCAAAAACCCGACAAGGTCAGGAACCTGACCAAACAAATAAAAAATCTTGTAATGGTGTCAGTACTGGGAATTTGACCTGTTGCCCTAAAAATGTATCAAGAACCCTGGTTACCATGGTTACTAATGTGATATTGGACCCCACCTGATCATCTGAATGCAACATAAATATGGTGGAGATCGGCTGACCCCCTTCTTCTGACCTCTGCCACTGGGAAAACCAGGCCAGACAGGGTCCTTTTAGTTATAATTGCCACAAAACTGTTCAATGATATTTAAAGGAAATTGTGTTCTGCAAAGTTTCTGGCAGTCAAATGCCATGCAGCATTTGATTAGCTTTATTAGTGAATAAAGAAAACCTATAGACAGGGCATCTGACAGGATGCGGTGCTGCGGATCCGCATAATTCGCTGACTTCCGCATCTTCCGCATCTTGAGAACATTTTCCGCATAAAACAGAGAAATTTGTTTCATATTAATGATTAAGCAGCTGTTTACCATCCTCACAAACATAAATTTCGAAGAAATTGATTATTTTGACACAGTTTTTGTCCTAAAATAGCGACGAAAACACGCACTTCGATCGTGAGCAGTTTTTAACCTCCAGGCGTTCCACGCGTCTTTTCGTGATGGGCCTGGACACCAGTTTGTCTTCTTTCGCTTCTTTCGTTCGGTCTATCGAAAATTCTTCTGTGGTTACCTATACTATATGGATAAACTTGCCATCAAAGAGACCAAGAAGAAGGATCCTCACTTCGCTGTACACTCGCCACAAGTTGACCTCACAGGTTAGATGAGCGACGAATTAAGTGAAGCGAGCTTGAGGCCGCAAAGTGGCCTGTGAGCGACGTGCCATAATGAAGACGAAGGACTTTGTTGAAAGTCTAATCAGCAAACACTACTGGGAGCAACCGTGTGAAAACTATGTGAAATGCATGTGAAAACCATGTGAATTTTTTTGGCATGTGAAACACCCTGTGAAAAACCATGTGATATTATTAGTGCTCCTTGCACAAAGTTACAAGACAAACGCAACCTGTGAAATTTACTGTGAAATTTTAAGATACTTTTGGAACCTCTAGAGAGCCATGTGAAACAACCTGTGAAACATATCTTGGTTGTTACACAACACACATCACCCTGTGAAATATCCTGTGAAACAAAATGCTTCTTGGCCATAAGAAAACCAGCATTTATTCTGGCCTGTGAAAAAGTGTGTGAAATTTGCAAAGCCATGTGAAACATGGAGCTCTTGATATGCTACCCTGTGAAACATCCTGAGAAATTTCATCACAAAAGTAAGGAAGCAAGAATCATGTGAAAGACCCTGTCAAATTATTCATGGCTTGATGTGAACTAATTAACATGATGTTTTATCCGTTTTATCCCATGCACCCATATTTAAAAATTATGACAAAGTCATAATAACATTTAGTCCTATTTTATTCAGCAATTCAAGATTGTTTCATTGTAAATGCGATGTTCAGACAGTAATCTTTTCCATTAAGCATTCTACTATCATAATTCAATACTTTGATATGTTCAAGCAGCAACATGTAAGCTTGTTATTTTAGTTCAAAAATCCAGAATGCGAGAAGTTTGCATCGATTGCTATTGACTGATATTGAACTTTCCTTATGAAAACAACATACTTTCCAAATTAAAAGTGGTCAGTTTACCTTTTAGAGGTAGCTTTTGGAATGCCTCAAGGTTCAA
The DNA here is from genome assembly GCA_963693305.1 of Meandrina meandrites. NCBI lineage: Eukaryota > Metazoa > Cnidaria > Anthozoa > Scleractinia > Meandrinidae > Meandrina > Meandrina meandrites. The sequence goes on from OY855915.1 coordinate 20,480,573, forward strand.
TTTAGAAGAAGTTAGCAGTCAATAATATCCTAGCTCTGTGCGAGTAAACTTGCTTGGAATCGCCATGCACTTCTTTAAATGTTTCCTGAATATTTTCCAGCCTTTGAAAGGCCTCTTGATGGAGCAAAAAGCTGGTTTTCTTGTGTGGAATTCGACCATACCACACAGATGAGCCGCCATCTTGGATTTACATGCTGAGAAGACCTGGAAACGAGTTGATCTATCCCATGATGCAGCACTCTAATAGGCACGCAAAATTTCAACTTGCTTTCAACGGTCACTTATACACAGTGTATGAAGAACTTTTTACTGAAAATGGCCTCTTGAAATGATGCCTTAAACAGCAAAATCAGGATCTTTTACCACTGAGAATGTAAGTAGAAATAATCGTAAGGCTTTAAGAAGAAGGTTTTGTAATACTCTTCTCGATCGGTGATCAGTGGAGTCAGTGTGATGATATCAACTCAATCTTTGCATTTATCTTTGAGTGTGCTTTGTTCTTGTCCATAAATATTATAAATTAAAGCTTTTGTGAAAGCTTAAAATTGATAATTAAGCAAGAAAGAAAGCACTGTAGCATTTAGATCTGTGGTAGTACTTGATCTGAAATCATGTTTCTGGGCACATTAGATAATTTTACTTTACACATCTAACAATCTGAGAATCTTATACACATGAAGACAAGGTTTTAAGCAAATGTTGCCTTGTGCTTTTGTTGTAGGTCTTGAAGGGCTTGCAGTAAACATTCACCAAAGGAGCAATATACTTTAAAAAGCTAAGTGGAAAACAATTCACAAACACGAGTGATGATACTTTGAATATAAAGTGTGATATTGTGGCTGGAAAATGTAGTCTTTGAAACTTGCAACTATCAATTTGAAGGCCTTCAGTACTGGCAGTCAATACATCTTTGTCACAAAAGAAAGCCAAATTACGGACAGAAACTTGCTGTTTCAGTTGGTATCCAACACAAATCCTATATACTGTAAATTATTATATATTTGTTTGTGACTCGGACACTGTATTTTGCTACTGTTATTGTTTCTTGCCTCTGTTTCTTTTTTCATGACTACATGTTTACATGTATCATTCTATAAGTAATAAAAACACTTTTATCAAAGAGAAATTGAACCCTTGATCAACTTTTAATCTTGCTTTTGTGTTAATCGGCTTCAAACAACCCAGCCGTGGTACTTGATTTGTATTTGAGACACCACTGGCCAGTACAGTCAACTCCCACTTTTATGGAAACCTTTGCGGCTACTATTTTGATATCCCATTCCGTTTAAGATTAATTTTAATTTGCTAGGACTTAAAATCCTGGACATATATAAAAACAAGGTGTCCATAGCAGCTACAATAGGTGTCCACAAGCAAAGGTTGACTGTACTGTGTTAATTTTGAATAATATATGATTTCTGTGATTTCAAATATATGCCTGTCATAAATTTATGAGATTTTTCCTTTTTGTAGAGAAATGAAATTGAGAAACATTTTCTTCAATGCTGGGTATTTTCCCACTTTTATTTACCAGTTTCATTTACTTTATATCACATTGACAAATGCATTTCACAGTACAGTCAACTCTCGCCTTGCGGACACCCTGTTATTACAGACACTCACTATTATGGACAAAATCCAGATCCTGGCAAAAGGTTTGACTGGAAATGACTCCCGCTAGTGCAAACTCTCGCTATTACAGAATTATGGACACTTTCGCAGTACCAAATGAACAATTTTATTGTTTTGACTCTTGCTAAAGCGGACACCATGAACTTCCCATATAACATCATTACAAACAATAAATTGTGCTCTGTAGTCTGTATTATTGTTTTCACATCCATTTTCACAGGGTGGTTACCATCTCTTTTACCATGTGAGTAAGATTTCACATCCCATTTCACATGGTATTTCACATAATTATTGTTTTCACATCCATTTTCACAGGGTGGTTACCTTTTCCTTTACCAAGTGAGTAAGATTTCACATGGTATTTCACATAATTACTGTTTTCACATCCATTTTCACAGGGTAGTTTACCTGCCTTGTGACAGAAGTTTCACATGCCCTTTCACATGGTTTTTCACATCCTATACTGTGAAATACCTTGTGAAAACGTGGAGCCCGTTTCACATGGTTTTCACATGTTTATTTCACATGAATTTTCACATTTCTGTGAAATTCTGTGTGAAAAACTGTGTGAAAACCATGTGAAAATCCTGTGAAAAATTCACATGGTTTTCACATGCATTTCACATAGTTTTCACAGGGTTGCTCCCAGTAGTGAAAGGATTGAGTGAACCAGTATCCTGGAGTTTTTTATGTAGATAATGGATTGTTATTTTGTTCAACGTGCAATGTTGTAGTAGATCACGTAGCACCTTGAATTGTATTGTTTATGCATAAGAAGAAAATCAACTTCAGCCAACAAAATAACGGTTGTGTTATTTGTAATTGAACATCACCTAATTGATAAGATAATTTCATAACATCCCAAATACAAATGAAAATAACTGCAAAAGCCCAAATACCAATAAACTTATTTTTTTGTTTAAAATTAGCCTGCGAGTAGACTCTCGGCTTCGGGACCAGCTCGATTTCGGCTGCATGAAAAGACGTGATTTTTGGTGAGCGAAGCGAGCCGAAAATTTTCCGCATAATCCAACGTGTTTTCCGCATAATCAACACTTTCTTCCGCATAATGTTCCTGAAAATTTCCGTATAATTTGTTATTTTTTTTCGCACTGTATCAGATGCCCTGTATAGATGGTGATAATTATCAGCGTGTTATCTGTAGGTTGTGGAAAGTGCCAGTAAAGGGGTGCACATGCATGTACAGGTTGGTTGGAATAGTAGAATGTGGAGTTAAAAAAAAAAAATGAACGATGCGATCTTCTTCAAAAATGCACGTTTAGTACTGCTGTGATCTCTGCTGGGCTGATGCAATTGACACGTACATGTAAACTCAACTTCACTGGCAGACCACAACACTCCTACAGTCTTCACAACAGGCAGTTCCCTGCTATCAAGATCCACCTCTCTAACACAATCAGCTTGTGGGATATACTCCAACACCTCTGGAACATTGGACTACCATTTTCTTGTGTGCATTCCAGATGAAGGTTCACAATTGTGACAGCTGCCTGTACAATTCAATTCTAGTCTCCTTATCCGGGACTGAGCCCATGCTATCATCCATGTAGGTGCTCTTCAAAACTGTTTCAGCTGCAAGAAGAAACACTGATTGGAGCTTGAGAGTGTGCTTTTGGATGACAAACTGTGTTAGAAATGGTGATGAGTTTACTCCAAACACAACGCTCTCAAATTCAAACACCTTGGGATCTTCTTTACTTTTCAAGTCTCGCCACAGGAAACGATGATAAGGCCGGTCAGCTGGTTTCAACTTGATTTGCAAGTACATTTCCTTTATGTCACACATCAGTGTTACTGGGTCACATCGAAATCGGAGCAGTACAGCAAACAGGTCATTTTGGAGCTTGGGACCTTGCAGCAGAACATCATTGAGAGAAACTTCCTCGTACTTGGCAGACGCATCAAACACAATTCAGTTGCAAATGGACCAATCAGAAAGCTGGATTTTGGTCACATGATCGGAGAGAGGCAGGGAGGGAGAGCGTGAACCTGACCCCTAGACCAGCGTGCACGTGACTCGGTCCTTGTCACACAACGCGTGACTACCTCTCTCCGTGTAGTGTAAGTCTCGTCGTCCTTCCTCCATCTTGGCCCAGTGTCTTCTGAAGGAGTTGTGTATTTATAGGGACAAGAGCAAAGCATCATGGGACGATGACATCACAAGGAACCAATCGGAGGTACACCACATCATCAGCAACCAATTAGAGGCCACCACGTCATCGACAACACACTGCTGACCATTGAATTTCGAGAGATTTCCCAAACAAATGGGAAAATCAAAGGAAGAAATCCTGAAATTTTACTTGAACGTGACCTTGTTTTGTTGTATTGTTGACCTCGATTTGACTTCGTTGTAATCCCATTGTCAGGGATCTACGGAAAATCTGCAAAGAACTGCAGAAAATCTGCAAAATTGTACTAGGAACTTCAGTAAAGAAAATGTGCAGGGTACTTCCATTATGAGTAAATGGTTTGTGACAGTAACAACCACTGGATGTGACATGATTTGCTCTCTCTATTGCAGCTGGGAAAACTAAGAGAGCACTATTTACCACCACTGCAATAGACGACTGACAAATGTTGTGCTATACCATATCATTACTATTGTTGGGGCTTCCTCCGAGTTACTTGTAATATATAATTATGTAGATTATCTGCAGTTCCTTGCACATTTTCTGCAGACCGCTGCACATGTTCACTACCTGCACATTTTCTGTTTTCCCTGCACATTTTCTGCAGTTCCTTGCATTTTCTATACTCTCTGTACATTTTCTGTACTACCTGCAGATTTTCTTCAGTTCCATGCAGATTTTTTGCACATTTTCTGTTACTGAAGTTCCTTGCACAATTTCTGAAGTTCGCTGCAGATTTTCTGCAGTTCTTTGCAGATTTTTCCGTAGATCCCTGCTGATATTATTTTTGCACTTCTCTGCCGATTTTCTGCACTTCCTTGCACATTTTCTGCAGTTCTTTGCAGATGTTCTGCAGATCCCTGCAGCTTTTCTACACTCTCTGCAGATTTTCTGCAAACTTTTTGTTACTGCAGTTCCCTGTAGATTTTCTGCAGTTTCCTGCACATTTTCTGTGTTCTCTGCAGATTTTCTGCAGTTCCATGCAGATTTTCTGCACATTTTTATGTTACTGAAGTTCCTTGCACATTTTCTGTAGTTCGCTGCAGATTTCCCGCAGTTCTTTACAGATTTTCCATAGATCCCTGCAGATTTTTTGCAGTTCCCTGCCGATTGTCTGCAGTTCCTTGCACATTTTCTGCAGCTCTCTGCAGATTTTCTGCAGATCCCTGCAGCTTTTCTACACTCCCTGCAGTTCCCGACAAAAACACGCAAATAACAAGGAATGGATCAATCAAAGACTTTGTCTTAAGAGGAAACAAGCAGAAACAGGACACAGTGCCACCACACTCTGTGGGCTATCAGCAGATGACCAAGGGTCTGATATAAGTGCAAATGGACGTTAGTCCAGTTCCCCTTAATCATGTGATTACAGTATCAACATAATGATAATTCTGTAAATAGGTGAAATGAAATTAAAAAATGCACTGCGAATTGATAAAAATATGTCGTTGCATCATTCTTGTGTTAATTGGGTTAAAGTCAAGGGGGTTAGGGGGGTACCCCCTCTTTTCTGCTCAGAGAATGAAACCTATAGAAGGTGGGCTCTCAGTGATGAAACAGAAGGAATTTAGAGGGGTAGGGGGGTACCCCCTCTTTCCTACACCTTATGAAGTCTATATAATAATAAACGAATGTCTGAGCACTTTCACGAAGAAGGAGGAAGCGTGTTGAGTGATCGGTATGTGTTAATCCGACTGATTTAATTGTTCAGATCGCATTAAACAAGCTAGAAACTCTCTACAAATTCTACAAATCTCTCGAAAGAGACGTGGCTTTCCCCGATTGGTTGCCGATGACAAGGACGCATCTGATTGGCTGCCGATGATTCCCGTGATGCTTTGCATCCAGGCTATAAAATAACAGAACTTGGTCTAACTCTCTAAGTTGACGCAAGAACACCTTGGTGCCCTCAGTAAGCTTTGGTTTTTCAAGATAGTAGTAATATAGCACTCAGGCCTTGATCGTTAGTTTTAAAATTAGGGCAATGTGGAAGATAGAGGTGAGTGTTTTCAAATAGATGTGTGCGAGAGACCCGACTCAGAAAATAAGTAGTTAGCATGTTGAGCGGTAACCAATCTGTTTCGATTTAATAAAGATTTTGTTTTTTATGTGTGTGTGAACACGAATGAAGGCGAAGCAGTTTATTACTCCTATGGACAAAAGAAAGCGGGCACCAAAGAGTCACAAAATTTTCCAAGAAATGGTAATCGTAATTCTCGGAAAGCCTATGTGATGATTCAACAAAGAATCGCACTGTATAGTTTTCTTGCTCAAAAATTCTAGATTCAGTTTGACTACCCCAATTTCCTCGAGAAATAAAAATATGCTAATGAATCAATTTATTTTTCCTATGGACAAAATAAAGCGAGCAGAGTCACAACATTTCTGAGAAAAGGAAATCATAATTCTTGGAAAGCCTGTGTGATAATTCAGCAAACAATCGCACTGTAGTTTTCTTGCTCAAAAATGCTAGATTATTTTTCTACCACAATTTGCTTGTTGGGCGATTGGTTCCTTGTGATGTCATCGTCCTGTGATGGTTTGCTCTTGTCCCTATAAAAACACAACTCCCTCAGAAGACACTGGGCCAAGTAGAGGAAGGACGACGAGACTTACGCTCCACAGAGAGGTTGTCACATGTTAAGGGTGTGGTTATTATTTATGGGGGAGGGGGGGGGTGTGAATGGGAGAAGCCAACATCAAATACTTTTAACAGATGCCCAGCCCTCTTAGCTCAAGTAAAACCCCCCCCCCCCCCCCCGTCGAGCTCCCCGCAATGCCAACACTTTTGGCACAAAACTTTTTTGTGTGCTTTAATTTGCTAAATTAAGATAAATATAATTGACAATTCTACTAGAGAGACATTGATAGGACATTGTTAAGTGAGCCAATTGTAGCAGTCATTTGTTAATGTGTTTATACCTTAGCCTGTAAAACAAACTTTTTTTGCGCCCCCCCCCCCCCCCCCCCTCCCATAAATAATGACCACTCCCTAAGTCAATTTCTTCACTGGCCACTGCAAAACCTTAGGTCAAATCACTAAGAATAATTTACTTTAGTCTAGTAAATTTATGTTTTGCACACTGAAAACAAATTCAGCGTACTGCAAATCATGAGAATACTCCTGTACAAATGATGCTTCATGCTTTGTCAGCCCACTGCACCCCCTGTAATGCCTGTTCATTTGTGTATACATTTATATAATTATTACACATAAGTATTAAACTGTGTTAATGTGTCTTGCACATGCAGACATGCACCTTGATCAATGTGTTGCAGGCAGGGTTTCAAAATGTTTTGAAATGCTGGAAAAATAGACGGCTGTGACAAGTTAGCTTGTTTGTTGTGAGGTGAATGCTATGACCAGAGTTAAACCAACACGTTGAACATGTAATCAAATCTCTGTTCCATGTGATTAAAGAGCTGACTCATATGCATATTCATGTACAGCAAAACATAGAAGTGCATGTAGAAATAGTTTAATTGCAATGTATTGACTGGATTTGGTAATAACATGCATGCAAATAAATCAAACATTCACCTTAAATTTTATTTGTGGTCAAGTTTTTATTTAGCTTACTTAGCTTTGTAAAAATACACAATTATTGTACAATTATAGCAAAAACTCAATTGTTATTTTGAACTAACAAGTTTAAAAATAATAATGAACACAAATTATTAATTTTATGTTAACTTTAAACAATCCTTTCCTGAATGATGAAAGAGCACCATCATGTTACACAACTAAATAAATTCCATTAATTATGCCATGGACAGTACAGGACCTTTAACTTTCAAAGTTCATCGCCACCCTACATGTACAAATGTATAAGAAAGAATTAATCTTTGTATGTCTGAAACTTTCACCTCTCATTTCCTAAAACAATTAAAAGTTGTCAAGATTGTACTTTGGTTAAATTAGTTCTTAATCGACATTTTGACCAGTTTCACTGGTCTTCTTCAGGCTTGATGTAAAATTTACGCCCTGGCCAAATGGTTGGGCAAGGGGATGCAAGTAGTCACAAGTAGTCACAACTTCACTGGGTGGCCAAATAGACCTGCAAGTCTACTCACAAGTGCACACAAACAGTCAAAAAAGCCATTTAAATACTACTTACAACAACGTTGACTTGCATTGGGGTGGCCAAATAGCTGGTGAATAACTTGAATTGCATTGAGTTGCCATGTAAATTGATCTCGACCAAAGTGAATGCTTATTTAGTTATCACAAGTCAACACAAGTGCACACAAGTTGTAGCCAAACGGAGATACAAGTAGATGCAAGATTTCTTTGGCAGTTCAAAGAAGGCCAGTGAAACAGGTCGAAATGGTTGAATGAAAAACTGCGAATTATATGTGAAAGCATATGGCATAATTTATGTCTGGACATGTGACACAAGGTAAAAACCAGTTCAGAAAATTAAAGTAGCTATTATTAAAATCAAGCTTGAAGTTTAACTGGTGTTTTGTTAAAAAACAGTCAGCTACTTGGGAAGCAGTCATGCAAAGCATACAAGCATAATGGTTGTGTAATAAAATAAATCTTTGCAAAATAATATTATTTTTTTAAAAAAATCACACTAGAAAATTTATTTTCACTCTTTTTCTTTCTGTCTAGTGTGTTTTTTTTTTGTAATTATTGTGTGGATGACACGGTTTAAATTTGTAAATACTTTGTGCATCAGATTTGCAACATAAATGTTCAGTATTCACCCAAAGACAAATAATTTGTCTCCGAAAGTGTTGCTTGAACAAGTTGTTTTGTGACAATGTGTCACAAACTATACTCAGTACTCAATGTGTTCTAGCAATTGGAAATTTGAGTGGGAGAGGTATGGAAGGTTTTTTTTCAAATATTGAATAGTATTCTTTTTGTAAATTAACTGAGCTTTAGAGGAATATACATTCAGCTTCATTTCTTGTAGCACTAGCAAGAATTTTTTTGGCAGAAATACTCGGCTATAAGCTAGTCAACCTCTCCCCCCCTCTCCCCCCTCCCCCCTACCTTGTTGAGATGTGACCAGTTCTCAGTTTAATTTGGTAAAAAAGTCACTTGGCTCTTAGGCAAATTAATACATTAGTCCCATTAGCAGCCGCAGCCGCAGCCGCAGCCGCAGCCGCAGCCGCAGCCGCAGCCGCAGCCGCAGCCGCAGCCGCAGCCGCAGCAATGTGGTAGTGGTACTTACTGTCTCAGTTGACAAATATAGTTGCCACCTCTGTGCTTGCATGTGGGCACGGATTTGATACGTCTCAAGGAGAACTGTTGCCAACATTAATCTACAAAATTTAATTAGAACAGGTCATCAGCCAAATGCAATACCCCTAGTAGATCTTGTAGGACTGACAATTCTTGATCAAGATTCTCTTCAAATTCATTCAAGTAGAAACTTATATATGTGATGATGTAAATGTAATACCGTATTTTCTCAATTAAATGCCCCTGGCGTTTATTTGAATATCGGCCATGTGCACCCGGCGTTGACTTGAAGCTGGCGTTTAATCGGGGGCCCAGCGTTTATTTATGAAGTGCAACTTTCTGTCATTGTTTTCAAATTGATTTGTTATCACCCATCCTGTGAGACCGGCTATGGCAGTTTGTCAATGCTGAACCAGTTTGCCCTTCGTACCGCCCTGGTTAACTGTCCCTGAGTTTTCAAGGATGATTATTACCAAAAATTACAGCATGATATACCATATACAACACACTAATGTTGCAAACAGGATATCCGGCAAACAGGATGCAAAGTTTTACGTTCTGCACAAACGTTTATTTAATTGATGTATCTTGTAATATGAAGGTAAATGAAATGTTCATTTTTGCCAAAAAAATAAATGTTTATTTTAAGATTATCAAAATGCCATAGCGTACAAGTACGTCGCAGTATTTCTATATATAATATGGGAAAAATCAACTTGTTGGTTCGAACGCAAATAAACGCCGGGGCCTCGGTTAAACGCTCCCAGCGTTTATTTAAAAAACAACCGCTTTTACCCAGCGTTTATATACGAGACTGGCATTTAATCAGGGTCCATGCGCCAGCGTCTAATTGAGAATAATTGTTGAATAATTTATAATTGCATGTACTGACTGAGTACATGTACAATAGTATATATTATGTGTGTGCTTTGCAAATGGTATAATCTTGTTTTATTTCAAAACCACTTGTCAATGAATCTAGTAGGCTCGATTTCCGCCACTCTCTTGAGTCTGGCCTTTGTTCCTCGGGCTGATTTCCTGAACAGTGGCTGGTAATCGAGCCTTTGAATCTAGTTGTTCTTTGAAATATTAACATTGTATGGCTTTAATTAGCTTGTTTGATTTCAGCTCTTAGCTTTTCTAATTGAAAATGGTGCAGCATGTCTTTTTTATGAACAGTAAATTTAATGGGTTAATTTGCATTGGCTCAGAGCTACCCTGCTAGCAAAGTCACCTTGATCTTTCCTAGATATCCCTGTTAGGATTGTTACCCTTCAAAGAATACAACATGCCCACATGTGTCAATGTGTACTTAAAAAGGTTTTCTTTAGCTCAACAGGAAAACTAATTTTTTCAAGGTAAAACTGTTATGAATTGCCATGTTTCATCTTTATTGTAGTGGAAACTTTGTGTGTGAAGTGTTTGCGGTGCTAAATGATACTACAACCACTGTCGACTTACATATGTTTCCATTTATCATTGATCTTTAAGTGTATTAATTTCTATGACAAAACAACTCTTGGAATTAAGTTTTCCAAGGTGATTATTTCGTAAGCAAGTTTTCTAAATAGTGGTCAAAGTGCAAAAATCCCAGACCTACCAATTTGTAATAGCTAAGAGGTCCTGGAAACAAGTCACATGGTTATCAACTGGTTAATGATCGAAAATGTGTTTTTTTTTTGTGAGCAGTGTATTCATGATAATGTATTTATATTAAAGCTCAGAGTCAGTTTTAAATACACATCAATTTAATCATTCGTAATTAAGTCTTACAGTGTAATTGAGTGACAACCATATGCATGAAGTACAATTATTTTGAATGCAATGGGGAGTTCTGTGTGTCTTTATTGATAAATTTGATATAAAAATAATTTATACAGCCCAGTCAAAATGTGCCGGCAGCTGGCGATTTTGCTGCCTATAACGAAATATCTGCCGGCTACTACACACAAAAAAAGTACACACTTAAGTTAACTAAATAAATCAGATTTTAAGTTTTAACTTTGCCATAAAATCAATTACACAATAAATTGACACTAAACAACAATTACTTTGATCTTGTTTTGCTTTTATCACGAGAAATATAAACCAAAACACAGCAACAAAGCTTCTCCTCACTCAAAACACGGCACAAAACATCCACCTTGAAAATCGCCCTATAATGCAAACTGTTGATGAATGTACGTCATGTATACTGATGGATTGTGTCCCTGGTGATGTCTTACTGAAGAAAAGGCAATATTCTAGTTGCAGAATAATAATTTTATAGAGAACTGCTAAGTACTGTAAATGGACGTGATCATGCTGTTGACATAAAATTTTCAAGTTTTCTGCACAGGTGAAAATGCTTTTGCAGTCACAAACAAGATGGCGTCCAAATGTGCATGTTGACTCTGCTGCTGACTACTCCAGCTATTTTGCCTACTACTCAAAAACATTTTGACTGGGCTGCTGTATAGTACCAATATTTTGTAATGCAGTGAAATTACATGTACTAGTGACATACAGCAGTGCTATGTATCTACAGGTATAAGTGTGCCCCAACATGCAGATTGCAATAAATTAATTATTATTAATATATTTTTTCTGATATTCATTACCTTGTGCCAGCTAAATCTGTTTCAGCATCAATCTGCACAGTAAAAAGTTTAAAAAAAATTAGCATAATTCAGGTAAACACTGTTAAGTAAGTAGCAGGGGTGTTAAGCTACCTATACGCACATGCTTTCCCTGAAGAAAGTCGAAAATAAAACAAAACAAACTAAAGTATATGTACATGTAGCACGCTTTCCATGATACATACCGGTAATTATGTTCAATTAGAAATTAGACTTTAAATTAGGAGAAGGGGGAGAGGGAGGGAGTAAGGGAGGGAGGGAGGGAGCAGAGGGGCTTGTAGGGGAATTTGGAAAGTTGTGTGTACCTCTGGAAAAATCCTGGCTATGCCCCTGATAAGTTGATATTATTGATTAAACCAGTTACCGAGGAGGTTGAAGGACAAAACGTAGACAGATACCAGATATGAGTGCCTTGGTAATACAACTCGATTGGTGTTTTACTGACTTTTGTGGGTGTATAGTACAGCTTTTACATGTACTTTTGCAAGCTAATAGCTAGTAATGTATTTCCTACTAATAATAATCAATAATTATAATAGTGGTTGATTTCTTTGTGTCCTGTCTATGTGAACAATTGAAAAGGCAAATACTCCATGGAATATTACACTAGTGTAAAATCACAAAGTTCAAATCAACAACGTTAACAAAATGATAATAAACATTATTAGAACTTACATAATAATAGTGTAGCTTGTGCAGAATTTAATGCATAACTTAACTACCACAGTTAGAGAGAGTGGCGTTAAATTACATAAACATTTGAGAAAGCCAGGGGAGGATAGCTTTTAGTCAGGCTTGTGTTAGCTTTTATATTGGTCTATTTTGCAGGGATTACTTGTTTGTATGGTTCACATGGCTCGCAAGTCATGCAAGGCACAGGAGCCATTCGGGCTAGCCTAGATAACACATCGGTTAGCCTAAATAGCGGAGGCGTGGTGGTCTAATGGTTAGTGCGCTAGACCCCGGGTCGAACAGTCCGGGTTCAAGCTCTGGCCGGGGCACTGCATTGTGTTCTTGGGCATGAGACTTTACTGTCATAGTGCCTCTCTCCACCCAGGTGTATAAATGGGTACCGGCGAATTTACTGCTGGGGGTAACCCTGTGATGGACTAGCATCCCATAAAGGGGGCTACGGAAACCGGAATAAGCTCCAGCCTGATGGGCCACTAGGCTCATATGCAGACTTTTGTTGTTGGTGTCCTTTCTAAAAATGTAACTGCAGGGACAGTTTTGAAATGCATTAACAACATTTTCTTCTTACCTCTAGGTCCAGTATGGGATCTTGTGAAAAGATGACTGACATCACATCTCTAGATCAGGAGTTTAAATAAATCAGCAGTGAGTACATACACTATTACTGTAAAATTGATCATGTCCAACAAATAATTCTATGATGAGCTTGGTAGTTAAAGGAATGGCTGAAAAGCCCCAGTTGACAGCTGATTAATTGCTAGATTCTCCTTCCAATTTGCCCTGGGAGAATATTCCATGTACCCATTCAGTTATGGTAACATTCTTGCAAGAAGAAAATAACTTTGATCTGAATCCAATTTTCATACACAGGACAGTCAGCGCTGTTTAATTGTGTTCTGTTGGCTTGTTACTGCTATTAACGAAGATGCCTTAATTTATAGCCAACAACACGAGAAAGATAATGCTTGCTTTCATGATTGAACACTATTCACAAAATTAAGTGTTTACATAGCACTAGTCATTAAAAAGGTACTCGTCAGCTTACCCATAGTCAGGCTGTTGCTGAAACAATAACAAAATGTTGACTTATGTTAGCATAAAAGTGCATTGTATAGTGGAAATTTTACTGTATGATATCTATTAAGCGAACTAAAAGCTGATGTAAACATGTTTGCTTTACAATACAGCAGAATACCATTTAGTGGAAAAGACAACAATTTAACGTTTGATTAAAAGTTTTGTATTTGTTTAAGACTTTTACTTACATCCATGCTGCTGTTGCTTTCCATCTGGCGACGTCTGCTGTAAAAATAGAAAAATGGTCTTAATAATTATGTAAATTTGCAAGAGTAACGATAGTTCGGTCGAGGGTGTGTCGACAGGATGTGGCGCTGGCTTTGAAACACTAACTAGAGCAACAATTCGCAACGCTTCTAAGGTTTAAACGCTTTTGTAATGCCGGGGGTTTCCAATTTTAGTTTTTGAGTGATTTGCTGAATGTGAAGACCTTTAACTACAGCGGATAATGGCGATTAAATTAAGCTACCTGTAATGGCACCTTCTCCGGATGCGTTCGAGCTAATTTGCTGTCTTAACAAGAGAATTTAATTTTATTATATTATGCGGCAATGTATCCAGTCAAGTTTTATACCGTGCAAGATCGTTTTCGTAAAATGAAGAAAGCCATTACTGGACATTTTGCGCCGAGAAAGGTATACGTGTTAGATGCTTGTGCCAAGTATTATCGTATTAAATTATCTCGATTATTGTGCAGTGTTTCAATAAAATAATAAAATAAGTACTTTTCCTCTGGAGAGACAGTTTTAACACTCGTTTTGGAAGCTTGGCTTAATCTTTACATCCCAAACTGTTCTTACTGCAGTCGTGACACATCGTAACAAACGTGCTTGGAACGTCAGAGTCAAACGTGTTGTCCTCGTACATGCCACAGTGCGAAGAATTAATTGATCCTGTTAAACAACCAGGTGTGTCAAATACACAATGTAAACCTACCTTACCTGAACTAACGGAGGCTACAATGATTTCAATTTGGTGATGTCAACGCTGGCAATCTCTTTCAAATGTGCGTTTGGACTGACTATCCCATGCGAAGTCGAGCTTGTCAATACATATTCAGTTATGGTTTCCAAGTTATTGTCGATTGGTTCAATTGGTATAAACATTTGTCACGAGATTTGTTTCGCGTTTGTGTGTGTGTGTGTTTGTATGTTTTCTTTTTGTTTGTGTGTGTGTTTTATTTTGATACTAAACATATCAAGGCAGTCGAATGAACATTTTTTACACGACCAAGGTAGTTACAGCGCTAATACCTAAAATCACCCAATCAGATTGCTTTATCTACATTTTACGAAAACGATCTTTCACGATATTTTCTAAATATTGGACCGGTTGTCCGCGCGAAATCAAACAGTAATGGCTATCAAAAGTGGAAAAGAAATACTTGACACACGCGCAAAAATCCTCTCACAGTTTTCATTGGTTTGTAAAACAACTTTAGGGAATTCTTTACCGACCAAAAGAACCGATGGGTCCTCGGTCACAACCCCGATCTGTTGATCCATTCCGCTTTTCGTTTATGTCAATAAGGCCGTCTTCTTCATTCGTGTTATAAGTTTCTCATCCTCTGGAACATACTAGGAGATTATCGTCCTTGGGTCTTTTCTATGCAGACCATGCACGCTGCATTCAGGTCGTCCTTTCAAGACCTCGGGCCAAAATTCTCCAAGTACGCCCCTCGCGAATTTCAAAAAAATGGCGTGAAGTCACGCGTTATTCGCCGCATTTGTGAGTGTTATCTACATGAACAATCTTGGATTGAAATAGTTTAATTTGCTGCTGGCAGAAAAATTTTGTGCAAATTGGGGAACACAATTGACATTGACGTAAAGTATATGAAATAATTCGTATGTGAACTGTGGATAGATGGAAAGGAAAAAAAATAATCCTCGCAATGGTGCTCTGTACAAATCCCGTTGAAGCCCTGAAATTTTTTTTGGGCTGCTTTCCTTGCAATTTCTTCAACTGCAATTTCACTGCAAGGATCATTTGTTTACAGTTGATAGTGTTAGGAATGATTCACGCGTTTTTGGTGAAACTATTTTTTATATAACGGTCGTGCTGGAGAAAATTTGTATACATGTAGTACGGGAAAAATCAGTTAATGATAGTGAATAATCACGCTTCTAAGTTATGTTTCAAAGTCCCCACTGCATTGAATAAACAGATGGTAAAAGACATGACTGAATGCGGGAAAAAAGTCCCAAATGATGGAAAAGACATTTCTGTTAAACGTAATAATATACCTTGTACATGTATGGAAAAAGATGTTTGTAGCACTGATGTCTGGTCGTGTGCGGGTAGAACCGCTCATTGCGTGACGAGCCATCGAAATGCTGTGTAAGAGGCTAAGTTACTAGTCCATTCCAAAATTGAGGAGAGTACTGGGAATGAGTCTGTAATGTGTTGACTGGAATGAAAAACAGTTCATCAAATTAACGATTACCAGTAGTTCAGGCAATTGATTGAGTAGTTTCCTTTGGAGCCGTTTTCCGAGTTGTCACGGAAGGCTTTTAAAACCGTTGCGTGACGACTCACTCAAACAACTGTTGCAAAGGAGACTAGTGAATGAAAGAGTTCAAAAGTCCTCAAAATTCTTACATACTTACCATAGGATAGGTAACTATATACCCAATCCATACAGACTCAAGTTGTTTTTATTTTCATTACTGAACGTCTGTTATTCAGTTGTTTCTTGTCCAACCACTATAAAGCTGGTTAAGTTGTCTGTGTGAGGGTAATCTTTCATTCGGTGAACTTGGTTTTCAATCCAATCAATATTATGGAGTAGCCCACAGTCTTCTTGCCACCGTTGTTGAATCGGTTGTTCATTCTGATTCCGCTCCGCAGTTTGTCTCCATGGCCCAAGTGTATTAAGGCCGTCTTGGTTCTGAGTTAGAGACAAAATTGCAAATTATGTTGGAGCACTTGTTAAGTAGTGAATATAGTTATCTTTTAAAATAGAATCCCCGTGCTTTTTGCCAGTAGGACACTTAACATCACTTGTTTTTGAAAGTTATACTGAATGTTGCCATTTAGAATATAGTGCCAACTTGAATTACAGGCGCGTTTTGGTAATTTACTTGCCTCTGTCCTGTTGTCATTTTGGATTTTTCACGCTCGCTTGAAAACAAGCAAAGTCAAGGTGTAATGCGCGTTCAGCTAGGGAACACGACTAAAAGTGGAAGCAGAATGGAACTTGAGCCAAGTGAACCCAATTTTTTTTGTAATTGGCAGGGATTTTTCTCTGTTGTTTTCAAACGCTGTGTGTCGAGGCAAGTTTCGTTGGAACGTTTGTTATGACAGTCAAGTGCTAATTTTAACATAATTTTCGTTTAACGTTTAAAACCAGGTAGCTATCAGTTTTTGATTTCATTGGCGAACATGAGTTGTAACGTCTCGGTGCTATCTGGTTGACGGATACCGTTTTAAAGGAGCAATGTCACGATGTTTTTGTCATTTTTCTGATTACTTTGAAATTGAAGGAAACCTCAACTGAAATAACAGTTTTCTAACACAGAAAAACTCCAGCGGAATAATAAAAACGGGAAAATAACCAAGGGTGGTTTCTACTGACGAAGATTAAGGCCGGTAAGAACTACAACGACGCATAAAAAAGTTGACTTTAACGATGACGGACCAAAAGGTTAGCAACAAACGTATTGATTTCAAATGCTGATTCACTCAAACCAGTTATCAACAGTTTTGTCCAGTTAACCTTTGTAAGCCAAGTATTGCTGAATAGATGGAAATTTTTACATTTTGTATCTTTAGGAATCTATGGTTCTATCTCTTGTTAGAAAAGTTTTGTTTTTTTTTAGTAACAGTTACAAACAACTTTTTATAGTTAGCTCCTTAATACCTTTGTTTTTTATTTCACAGCTAAATTTGCAAGACGAAAATCTGCTCGCAGAGATTCATCAAACGCAACAAACGGAAATCCAGTTGTGGCATGAAGTTATCAGTGAACGGCGGCCTCAGAATGCCCTTTGATACAATGATCTAACATTTACTGAAAAGCTTTGGTAACAGTTGTATCGTCCAGGCCGAATTTCTCTTTCCACTTAGAAAAAACTCTTGAGACCTTAGCTTTTTTTTCGAAATAAGCAATTCATAAAACTGTTTACTTCCTTTGAATGTCCTCAATTCATTCTTATATACCTCTCAAACTTTGAGATCCAGAGGAATAGTCTGGCGAATTCCAGTCCAAACTAAAAAAAGTTTGTGTTTCAGCACTGTTATAAGATTCCATGTTATTCATATTCAATAGCATGTGCTTGCAAATTAAAATCCCAGCTTTTAGGTAATGGGAATCTGTGTATTTTACAATCTATCTTTAGTTATTGTTCCAAATAATACACTCGGAAATTGGAGGTCTTTTCGAAAAATCCGCTTTAAAATCAGCCCACGACTGAAAAAGTTCTCTGTAAAATGCGGAGTTAATAATTATCGTAATCCTTTACATCGTAATTGCACGTGAATAAAAAAATGTTCCCCCAAAGTCTTTGGTAGATAGTTTATTAAAGCCTTTCACGGAGACGAGAAAGAAAAGACATCTCTTTGTTATCCTAAGCTTCGTTGAACGACTCAACCATAAAACCTCCGATGAGTGGCCAGAATGTTTTGAAAATTTTATTGGAATACTATCGTTGCCAGGGGTTTTTCCCATTTGGAAAGAGCCCAAATTAATTTTTACATTCATAAACAGTAATTTTACCTTCGCAGCTTGTCTTTAGTTAATTGTTCGGAAAGTTTTAAAATATTAGGGTTTTGCCTCGCTGTATCGTTGCCCTGATGCCGTGTTTCATAAAATTCGCTATAAGAAGACTTTTGGGCATTCATTATTTGGAAAGGAAAGGATTGCGCCACTGATATACAGCTTTCTTACTGTATATGTTTTTGTTTCGTTTCCTCAGAACCAAAATGGTATTGTTTTGGATTCGACGTGAACTATTTACACAGTGGGGGCTACTATCCAATAGCGAAGCGCGCGGGTAACGTCATGACTCAGACAAGACTCAGACAAACAAACCGGAATGGCGTATGTTTTTCCTAAAACACTTTCTAAAACAGCCGGTGTTCCTAAGACACTTTTTTGAAACGAAACTGCGCTTAGATTCCCTCTCTTTCTCTCAGAACAAGCTGATGCTGTCTGAGCCTCGTGGGGGGTATAATCATTTGCATTCTATTTTAAGACCTCGCGCGCTTCCCTATTAGAACGCTAGTAACCACAATGTCAAAACGTTGTACTAAAGTTAGAATCTCGTAAAAACATGTTCTTCAAATATTGAGGCATAAGGCTCATCTCATTCATAAGTCAACCCTCCAAGTTAAGACCATTTTAGTCGCCATGGCGACTAAAAGTTTGGAGCTGGCAACTAAATTGGAACAGAAGTCGCCAGCCTGGCGACTGAAATTGAAAAGAAGGATTGAAAGCATGAGCTTAATTTAGCGACTAAAATTTTTCACTGGCGACCAAACTTGAGCAGTCAGTGGCCAAATGGCCACTAAGGAAAAAAATAAACTTGGAGGGTTGTAAGTTCGATTAAAGCGCTGTATTGGCGAAAAATATAAAGTGAACTCTTTCCGTGTTTAATTGTTAAGTGTAAACGTTCTAGCTATATTCTGAGAAAGAAGATAATTCCCACCAATAATGAGAGCGCATGCAAGCGCAAGCAAAGACATGATGTTTGGCATGGAAAAAGGAAAAATTATGAAGTTCCGTGTCATTCTTATCCTTCCGCGACTGATCTTTTTTTTTTTCTTTTTGAAAAATAGCTGTTTGTTTGATGTTATACTCCGCTTTTTTAAATTTACAAAATATTTGCTATTCTTCTCACCATGCTCATGCCAGCGAGCCCTAGAGCGAACATCGTTTCAATTTCACATTTTAGTGGCTCAATTTCCAGTTTTGTTGATATCTCTTTAATGCGTCTTGATATTTGAAATTGAGTTCCTTCTCTAGCTTTTGACGTTCACGGGATATTTTCTTTGATAAAGTAATTAAACTCATCTTAATTTTGAATTTTATCCCATCCCGTTATACAAGAAATGTCGATTCTGCTCAATAAATTTTCAACTTTTTTCCAAATCATGCCGTAAAAGCCATTTTCATTCTCTCAGTTTATAGAAAAATGTTAAAAGTATTACCAACACCCCAATACATCCGGAAATAAATGGCTTGCCCTATGAAGTTTTTTTCTTAACGTCCTTCTAAGAATGTGGATAGCGGCTCGCTACCAGATTTTTTCCGATCTAGTGAAGCAAAGGGGATCTCAAAATATCTTAGTATTTCCTTGAGCATAACTTCACTGAAACTGTCTGAAACTGTCAAGTTTCCTCACACGTAGCAACGACGTAGTAGCATTTCATATTCGGGAAAGTGAACCTGGTTTAGCCTACATACAATGTAAACAATGAAAAGGAAATAAAAAAAATACAGTCGTTTAAGGATAACACCTACGCGAACCAACGGATGTAGCTTCTCCAAAGAGGTGGCCAGTTTGAAATTAACAACATCTGGTGATAGGTAGTGATTTGCTAGCGAACTCTGATCGCCTTGACAGGTATTCAATTTTAGGGCTACACATTATGTATACCCTCGACCACTTCCGCGCTTGCCATCTGTAACTGCCTAGAAGGAACAAATTAATGCCATCCCACAGACTAGAACAAAGAGTAAAAATGTAAACACACTGTCGACTGTCAGTTAAATTGAGCACAATAACAACTCGAAAAAAAATAATTAAAATTAAAAATGATATATAAAGGGCTGACCTTTTAGGCTTTTCAGAAAGTAATAACCAGAAGCAAAACATTTTTTTTCCTGAAGCCAGCATTTTGCATTACGTTTAAATTAATTTGCTAAAAATAACTTTGAGTTTCGGCGTGTTAGCCGACTAAAATCTGTGGTTCTACGAAGAGATATTCGCTGCAGCCAATGTGTATTCGCGTGATGTACACTTATTACTATGACTAACGGTTCTAGTTTAATATTAAATATATTAAATTCAAAATAGTTTCTTTTATCGGTCGTTCGCCTGGTAAATTGCAGGGGGGTTGCCTTGGAGTCCCGCCAAAAAATTGATTGCGTAAATTGAATTCAGCGAAGACAACCGATGGGAAAGAAAGCTGGAAAGTCTCACAAACGATGTAAACGACACAGTATTTCTTAATAAAGATGGGAGCAGGCCAGTAGGCAGAGAACTTGACACCCAGTTTTTCTGACAATTTTACTGCATTGAAATCAACTCTATTGATACAGCGCCATATTATATAAACATGCACCAAATTTACATAAATTGAATTCAGCGAATGCAACTATGGGATACAAAGCTGGAATGACTCGCAAACGATGTAAACGATACAGTACTTCTTAATAAAGCTGGAAGCAGAGGGCAGAACTGGACACCCAAATTTTTTCCGACAATTTTACTTCATTGAAACAGCTCTTTATTGACACACCGCCATCTAAGATAAACCTGCTCCAAATTGGCATTATGTATGGGGAGGAGTGGATTGGACTAATAAAACGCGGACTTGTAAAAGGAGGACTGGTAAAACGGGGACTTGTAAGACGCCGACTTGTGAAACGCGGACTAGTAAAACGCCGACTTCATTTGTTTAGTCATTTGCGTTTGTAAATCGTATAAAACGGAACGGTAACCGACTTTTACAAAAAACTGCTTTCTACGAAGGCGACAGCGTAAGACTATAATGTGGAGCACGTTTAAAAATTCTGTTCATTTTTTTTATGCTGTTTTATTTTGTTATTTTTTTTTGTCTTTTGCGTTTGTAAATCGAACAAAAAACTAATTTTATAGGATGGCGACAGCGGAAAGTGTTGTCAGATAAAAGAAGTGACCGCTCGGCCCCAGTCCGCGTAATGGTCCACAGCCGATCATCGCGTGACCCTTATTCTGTTCAAGTTTACCTTAAAACAGGTAAGTTGCAGTGCGATAAATACAGTAAATGGGTGTTCTTAAAGAGTTCCGAACTGCAATGAGCGATAAAAGTCTTGAGACACTCCGCTCTTCTTGGGTGCCTTGGACACATTTCACCCCTCACCTTTTCAATATTACCCCTCTCCCCCCCCCCCCCCCCCCCCCCCGGCCCGAAACAATGTTGGATTTGCTATCTACAAGACTTGCTTTGTTTTTTGTAGAACATTGAAAAGAAGGAGAGGGGGTGGTTCACAATCTACACGGAGTTTACTAGTCCGCGTCTTATTAGTCCAGTCCAGTCCTAGCTAGTCCTCGAAATACAGTATGCCCTCCAAATTTGCATAAATTGAATTTAGCGAAGACAACTACAGTTGATTCCTGATGATAACTCGAACCTTCAAGGAAAACTGAAAAAGGTTCGAGTTATCGGTAGTTGAGAACGAATGACCGGAAATATATTTTTCTATTAATGCAGTGTACATTTATTTTAATCAAATTTAATTACAGAATAGAGAAATCGAGTGAAAATGAAACAATATACATCTTTAAATTGCTGCATAAATCATGTCTACCAAGTCGGTGGTCCCCAGTACTTCTCGAGGAGCTAAACGCTGTACCAAAACCAAGCAACATTGTCGACAAGTACGCGGTTTGTGTTCAACCCCTTCTCTTTGTTCAACGTTGCCCCTTTCAATAACATGTGAACTCTGAAGTTCAGAACCCAACTAACCATTCAGAGTTCGCATGCAAGGTAAATCAGGCCGTTTTGCAAAGACAATTTTCTATTTTTTTACGTACCGATAAGATGAACAACAACTGTACTGTAGTGGTGACTGGCAAGGCAGTTAACCGTGGAGATGGGGAAGGAATGCAAGTGCCATGCACACTGCACTTCAAGGGAGCCAGGAGATTTATTATTGACATAATAAGTAGCCAGTTCCAGGCTTTAGTTGGGTAGCCTGGTTCTCAGATGGTCAAGGTCGCTCGCGGCCAGGCACCTCTCCGCGAGGGACCGTCTGAAAATCAGGCTATTATTAGTTGGGGAGCAGTGCAAAATTCGGGAAAAATGGCGAGGGGACTAAGGCAAGGAGCAACACCCCTCCCCTTCTTCGCTCGCCGTTTTTCGCGCTGCTCCCCAACTAACCGAACGCCTGGAACAGGCTAAAATAGGAGTTACAGTCAAGCGCCTTGAACCGTAGCCACCCGACTAAGTGAAATCTTTTCGATGTTTTATTAGTTTAATGGCGCTTGTTTGTAATTTCCCGACGGTTTAGTTTTGCTAAGTTTTGCTGCCTGTTCATTATTTTTTGTGTGTGTATCATCAACATGGTTTTAAGATCTTTGATGTCTTACGGCAAGATGACACTTTCCATTTGGACGAGGGATTATTTACGTATTTTATGTCTTTTTAAATATTTTCAACAATGCAATCCATATATAATCCTTGATTAGCTATTCTGAATCTCCAATGCTCAACGTAAGTTTCGGGATTTCCCACCGTCCCGTCCCGTGCGTCCCGTCCCGTTCTCTCCTCTTGTAGTGGGAGAGTTTGTGACATTTACTTGATGTAGTAGGTCGTATGTAGCACGTGACTCTACCTTAACCGGCAAAAACTGGTTACTGAGTGAAGTAGTTCGTAGAGAGAAATGAAGCATTAAAAACATAGTTGTTGTTTATTTACGTGACTGTCTATTTATTTGAGCCTAATACCTTCTACACCCTGCCCTGTGTTTTTCAATTCAGAACTTCATACAATTTTGACTTCACTCTACATGATATTTTGGTATAACGCCCCAATATTGGTAGGGAAAGGAAAATGGTGCCCTAAACATTTCATGTATGCATTTCGTACTGAGTTAAATCAAAAGATTAATTTATAATCGGGTACATTTTATAACCATCTCAAATGCCTTTGAATTAGGTTGTAAGTGAAGTCGTAGTAAAGTAGCCCATCTATTTTCGAGATCACATTGAATTCGTGCGATCAAGCCGCAAAATAATCTGAACGTGGAAAAAAAACTGCGATAGAGAAAAATATCTGGACTATCCAACGGATCATTCCGCTGAATGTCTGTTCTTTAGCGCAATGTCACCTCGAACTTTCGTGATATGGGAAATAAATTGTTTTAGAAGAGGTAAAAATGTGTGATTTGGGGTGGAAAAACGCCAGCTGCGATGTTAGGAAAGGCAGCAAGAGCTTGCAGATTCGGTTAATAAGATTTCTTTCCCTAAAAACTTGATATTTAGCAAAAATATCTGAACAGTTAAGACTACGTTAGTTTTCACAAATCCCTTTAAAAGGGCTAAAACAATGTGGGAAAAAGGAACGGCATTCCAAGAACTTTGTTAACATTTTCTAGTTGAGTACCCCTGAAAATATACGGAAGACGCTTCTAGCAATTGCATCCAAATGATTTGAATTAAGCATGATAAATAGCTGTGTAAACAGAGGCTGACACTGCAATAAAAACGTTGCATTTTAATTTTTGCGTTACTGATCTTTTTTTTGTTCCGGTTATTGTTTGCTGCACCCTTGCTATCTCTCATTTGTCATCGAGAAAAACAAGGTGATTAATTATCAAAAACATCAATTCATCCCGATCGGTGAGCGGGGGTCTTTATATTTTGGGTAAGGGGCGCATAAGCGCCATACAAATACTAAATGCAGAATTATCGTTCTCAATGCGTTGAACAAAACCGTACTTTGATCATTTTGATAGCGGGAATTCATTTAAAGTTTATTTTCAAACATAAAAGCGAAAGTTTCTCATTTAGTAAACAAATGGTGGTTCAAACGAGACGTTCCTATAATTTATGCAGCAATATTTTGTTTTTCGGTATTTTTTGTCGCCATAATGCAGTGATGTTTGTTTTTTTTTTCAATTTTATACCACAATACTTTTCCAAAATGAAAACAATGTCCTTTGAAAGTGACAACTCGAATTTAATCATATCACAAACTTGTAATAAGTATAGCGGTCAGAATTCAAAGATGATTTTATTGAGGATTTTGGACATGAATGCTCACTAACATGCAAGCTGCTTTAGGTCATCAAATGAGCATTATCTTAACCAAATACTCCTTTAGGCTCTTTATCCCGGGCATTATGTGTTCACAATTTTCGCTTAGGATGAAAGCCCTGAATCCAGCATTTACTACAAAACAAATTGGGAAGGTTTGTAGTTCAGGTTTGTTGAGAAATAATTATTAAGGGATATTTAGGACGTGCAAAGTAGTTTCTGGTTTTAATAATTACAGCAGCTCTTTTATTAAAAGTGACTTGCTGAAATATAATACTAGTCTAAAATGCATTGTTGTATGAAAAACCATTTAATAGCTATTGATACAAAATTTCCATTACAAATAAGATTGGGATTAAAAAAAGCTTACATTTAATAGTATCGAACGGTCACCTGGCAGCTGAGAAAATAGCTTGATCAAGGCGGTGATTTAACTTGTTAACGACGGCAAATAGTCCATTGCAAGAACATTTCCCCCGGCGAAGATGAGCTTCGTGAATGAAACCTTTCTCAAGTCATCCTTTGCAGGTTTTGCTGGTCTTGTTAACGGATCAGCGAACTGGACTCATGGAAATTATAACGGAACACTTCCTGCTGGGAGAAATCGGTTCACACAGTATGTCCAGGAACCCTTAACTTCAACGGTTTTCAAAGTCTTAGCCTGCGCTATTGTCATAGCCCTGTCTCTCGTCGGCAATTCCCTCGCCATTGTTTCGGTTTATCAGAATGTGAACAGGCGAATGCGGACAGTGAGCAACTACCTGATTGTGAATCTCAGCATCGCAGATCTGCTCATTACTGTATGTAATATGCCGCGATTAATCTCCATCGTACTTATTGGGTATGAGTGGCTCGTCGGTGGAACCTTTGGCCTTCTTGTCTGCAAGATAAACAGCGCCGCTCCGTTTATCTCACTGCTTGTTTCCACTTTAAGTTTTGCGTTCATCGCCTTGGATCGATTCTTAGCAGTGTTCTTCCCGCTTCGACGCCCCATGACCGGAAAAATAATGGCTGGAATAATCGCATTCACCTGGGTCCTACCATGTTGCTGTTACTACCTGCTATTCCACTACGCCATACTTGTAGACATAAACGGAAAAAGATACTGTGCTAATGCTATTATAAGAGATCTCTTAATCACTACGGAGAACTACCATACGTATTTAATCTGTGACTTTGTCTTCACGGTGGGAATACCCCTTACCACCACGATAGCCCTGTACACCGCTCTTGGAGTGAAGATGTGCACTAGAAAAACCCCTGGGAATCAGACGGCTGCTGGAACCGCCCACAATCGTGCGGTTAACCGGAAAGTGATATCCATGCTTACAACGGTGGTTATTGTGTTCTGTATTTGTTGGATGCCTGGGTGGGTCGCCATTGCTGGTTGTCTAACTGTGCCAGCTCCGCGTTTCTGCAGCAGCATCAGTTTTGCTTTCGTCAGGTATTTCATGTCCTATTCCAACAGCGCCATCACCCCGTACATCTATCCAGTTTTCAATCAGAACTTTCGAGCCGGTTACTTACATATTTTGAGGCAAACCCTGAGCTGCTGTTGTGGGAAGATCTGTCCCCGCCTCAACATCAATCAAGTTCACCCTCAGGAGGGGAGCTCGAGTCTGACGACCAACCAGGGAAATAGAACAGAAAGAGCATGCTTTTAATACAACTGAACTGTGAGATATTCAGTGGAAGCAACAATTGATCAGGATTTATTTTTGTGAAGATGGTCCAAAATGTAACTGATCGAAGCCACTCCGTGATTCACCAGAAGTGAACTTCAAAACAGTTGGAGATGGCTAGAGCTTGGCAGGCTTAAAGCGGCTATGTAATGGTACATTTTTGTTAACATCGTCATCAAGTCCTTTTCCCTGCAAGGGAAATAGGGCCTCAACGTTCCGTAACAATTGTTATATTAGGCACTGAAACTGCTAACAATCGTCTTTGACTGCGGATGGCTTGGATGGGAAGGGATTATAACTTAAAAATTAAGGCTAACCGCGCGTTGACAAAAAAAGTCGATATTTGTAGCTGTGGTTTGATTTCTCTATGCAAGTTAAAGTTGTATCTTCCTTTAGATGTTATGTTTTTCATGGGTTGAGTTGCCTACCACGTATTTCAGAAAGGTTCACCGTTTACCTATATATTCCCCAATCTTCAGGGTCCACTGCACTGACCCGAATCGAAAAAGCCGGTAAGAAATTGATTGCTGTGTAATAAAATTGGGATGGGGCGTAGGGGTTGACACATTATGCTCCAAAAATCGAGCATTATGCTTTTTGGCACTGCCCTCAAAACAAACTATTATGCTCCAAATTATGCTCGATTGTTGCTATTATGCTCGTAATTATGCCGTAAAAAAATTTTCCCGGACCCCATGAAGCGCGAAAATACAAACCAGGATGGCCTTAGGAGCCTGACATAATGAGAGTAATCAGGTCTAAATAGCAAAACCCGCTTGAGGATGCACTGCGAACAAGCCTACAGTGCTCGATAGAACATTAAAATCGCTTGAAATTTTGTAGTTTTAACTTAATAAATGTAAAATGGTAGCTCTAAAAAAGGAAATAACTGTTATGTCACAAAACGGCACGATTATGCCGGCAAAAAGCACTATTATGCCGGCATTATGCTCGATGCTCCACCTTTAGTATTATGCTCGAAATTATGCCGGCATGTGTCAACCCCGAGATGGGGGATTCCTCAATAAAAATGACGGGGGGGGGGGGGGGGGGAGGTGCTCGCCGTACCTTTTAGGGGTCAACATGTGTCGATTTTTACCGCTTAGTGTGTAAAAAACAAAATGGCCGCCGTTAGAGTTATCGCGGTACCTTTTAGGGTATCGAGCCAAAATGTAACCGACATTGTTGTTTTTCGGTGAAAGCTTGCCTAGAGAGTTTAGTAAAGATGCGTTATATCTCGATAAGTAGTAACCATTTTGTTTCGGCGAGTACTGGCATTTTTCTGTAATTCGATTACTCAATATTTGAGTTAAACGTTACCTTGAATTTTACATTTTATTTATAATATTGCATAGGCGTACGGGCAATTTTTTACCAGGGGGGGCAGTGAACCATTTGCCCAAAAAATTCTCGCAAGTTTCCCAAATTTTTACGAAAAAGTCGAAAAGAAACGAGGGTGATATACGATGCTCTAGCATAGGCCTACTTATGAAGTGAAAATATTCTTACAAATGAATCTATCATACGAGCTCATAAAACACGTTAAAAGAAATAGCTGTCTCGGCCATTTTGACGGCCAAAAATATCAATGATATGATCCATGTCATTGTTGACTACAGAGTTGGCATATGCCCTTTCAATGTTAATAAGTGCGATGAACATTACTGACACGCTGTTGCCCCATGGTGTTGCGCAGGTAAGTTTTCAATCTGCGCAACGCACTGAATGATCGTTCTGCTGAACACGATGTAGCAGGTATCACTGCAAGGTTGTACTACATTAATAACCAGAAACTCATCACGTGCTGGGCAACCACTGTCTCGTGTGAATTTAACTGGCTTTACCACGCTGACTTCAGGTTAAAATAGAAAATATCTATCTCTTCAGAAAACAAAAACATGGAAACTTCTTTTAAAACTGGCTTTGCCCAAATTTCTTTTGCTGCCCAAAAAATCTGAGTTGCCCAAAATTTGGGGGGGCTGCAGCCCCCCCAGCCCCCCCGGCCCGTACGCCTATGTAATATTGTTTTATCGATAATATTCTCGTTATACAAAGTGTATGGCATAAGCTATTGTTTAGACATAATCTGTTGGTCCTAGCAAAGAAAATACTGAATCCATTTAGCTGCGAGAAACTTATTAAAAGAGACTTTCAACTCCTAAACTTATGCTTCTCTGTATTTCTCTTTGGTTACACTAAAATAGGACGTACTCTGGCCAGGCGGATGCACTTCAAACTTGTCCAATTTCGCGCACAAAAAGCCTCTTGAAAACTACGTTGAGTTTTCAAGAGTTTTCAACTAAAACATAAGTTGACTGCTTTACAAAATGTGGGAAAATGGTTCTCGGTGCCAATCCCTGTCCAACCTTATTCTACTTGCTTAGCACAACAAAACAATGAAGTAACTATAGTCGACTCCCGATAACACAAGCAGCAACCCTCGCCAACTCGAACCTCGCGCTAACTCGAACCAAAATCGATTAGCCCTGGATTTCCGTCATACATGTACCTTAACTCGAACCGTCGATAACTCGAACCTCGCGCTAACTCGAACCAAAATCGATTTGTCCTGGATTTCCGTCATACATGTACCTTAACTCGAACCGTCGATAACTCGAACCTCGCGCTAACTCGACCCAAAATCGATTTGCCCTGGATTTCCGTCATACATGTACCTTAACTCGAACCGTCGATAACTCGAACCTCGCGCTAACTCGAACCAAAATCGATTTGTCCTGGATTTCCGTCATACATGTACCTTAACTCGAACCGTCGATAACTCGAACCTCGCGCTAACTCGACCCAAAATCGATTTGCCCTGGATTTCCGTCATACATGTACCTTAACTCGAACCGTCGATAACTCGAACCTCGCGCTAACTCGAACCAAAATCGATTTGTCCTGGATTTCCGTCATACATGTACCTTAACTCGAACCGTCGATAACTCGAACCTCGCGCTAACTCGAACCAAAATCGATTTGTCCTGGATTTCCGTCATACATGTACCTTAACTCGAACCGTCGATAACTCGAACCTCGCGCTAACTCGAACCAAAATCGATTTGTCCTGGATTTCCGTCATACATGTACCTTAACTCGAACCGTCGATAACTCGAACCTCGCGCTAACTCGAACCAAAATCGATTTGTCCTGGATTTCCGTCATACATGTACCTTAACTCGAACCGTCGATAACTCGAACCTCGCGCTAACTCGAACCAAAATCGATTTGTCCTGGATTTCCGTCATACATGTACCTTAACTCGAACCGTCGATAACTCGAACCTCGCGCTAACTCGAACCAAAATCGATTAGCCCTGGATTTCCGTCATACATGTACCTTAACTCGAACCGTCGATAACTCGAACCTCGCGCTAACTCGAACCAAAATCGATTAGCCCTGGATTTCCGTCATACATGTACCTTAACTCGAACCGTCGATAACTCGAACCTCGCGCTAACTCGAACCAAAATCGATTAGCCCTGGATTTTCGTCATACATGTACCTTAACTCGAACCGTCGATAACTCGAACCTCGCGCTAACTCGACCCAAAATCGATTTGTCCTGGATTTCCGTCATACATGTACCTTAACTCGAACCGTCGATAACTCGAACCTCGCGCTAACTCGAACCAAAATCGATTTGCCCTGGATTTCCGTCATACATGTACCTTAACTCGAACCGTCGATAACTCGAACCTCGCGCTAACTCGACCCAAAATCGATTTGTCCTGGATTTCCGTCATACATGTACCTTAACTCGAACCGTCGATAACTCGAACCTCGCGCTAACTCGAACCAAAATCGATTTGTCCTGGATTTCCGTCATACATGTACCTTAACTCGAACCGTCGATAACTCGAACCTCGCGCTAACTCGAACCAAAATCGATTTGTCCTGGATTTCCGTCATACATGTACCTTAACTCGAACCGTCGATAACTCGAACCTCGCGCTAACTCGAACCAAAATCGATTAGCCCTGGATTTCCGTCATACATGTACCTTAACTCGAACCGTCGATAACTCGAACCTCGCGCTAACTCGAACCAAAATCGATTAGCCCTGGATTTCCGTCATACATGTACCTTAACTCGAACCGTCGATAACTCGAACCTCGCGCTAACTCGAACCAAAATCGATTAGCCCTGGATTTTCGTCATACATGTACCTTAACTCGAACCGTCGATAACTCGAACCTCGCGCTAACTCGACCCAAAATCGATTTGTCCTGGATTTCCGTCATACATGTACCTTAACTCGAACCGTCGATAACTCGAACCTCGCGCTAACTCGAACCAAAATCGATTTGCCCTGGATTTCCGTCATACATGTACCTTAACTCGAACCGTCGATAACTCGAACCTCGCGCTAACTCGACCCAAAATCGATTTGTCCTGGATTTCCGTCATACATGTACCTTAACTCGAACCGTCGATAACTCGAACCTCGCGCTAACTCGACCCAAAATCGATTTGTCCTGGATTTCCGTCATACATGTACCTTAACTCGAACCGTCGATAACTCGAACCTCGCGCTAACTCGAACCAAAATCGATTTGCCCTGGATTTCCGTCATACATGTACCTTAACTCGAACCGTCGATAACTCGAACCTCGCGCTAACTCGACCCAAAATCGATTTGTCCTGGATTTCCGTCATACATGTACCTTAACTCGAACCGTCGATAACTCGAACCTCGCGCTAACTCGAACCAAAATCGATTTGTCCTGGATTTCCGTCATACATGTACCTTAACTCGAACCGTCGATAACTCGAACCTCGCGCTAACTCGAACCAAAATCGATTTGTCCTGGATTTCCGTCATACATGTACCTTAACTCGAACCGTCGATAACTCGAACCTCGCGCTAACTCGAACCAAAATCGATTTGTCCTGGATTTCCGTCATACATGTACCTTAACTCGAACCGTCGATAACTCGAACCTCGCGCTAACTCGAACCAAAATCGATTTGTCCTGGATTTCCGTCATACATGTACCTTAACTCGAACCGTCGATAACTCGAACCTCGCGCTAACTCGAACCAAAATCGATTTGTCCTGGATTTCCGTCATACATGTACCTTAACTCGAACCGTCGATAACTCGAACCTCGCGCTAACTCGAACCAAAATCGATTTGTCCTGGATTTCCGTCATACATGTACCTTAACTCGAACCGTCGATAACTCGAACCTCGCGCTAACTCGAACCAAAATTGATTTGTCCTGGATTTCCGTCATACATGTACCTTAACTCGAACCGTCGATAACTCGAACCTCGCGCTAACTCGAACCAAAATCGATTAGCCCTGGATTTCCGTCATACATGTACCTTAACTCGAACCGTCGATAACTCGAACCTCGCGCTAACTCGACCCAAAATCGATTTCCTCTGGATTTCCCTCATACATTAACTGTAATTTTACCCTCGGTAACTCGATCGATCCTCCAGCAATTTTCGTTTCCCATCAGGTCATTTTCTATATAATCTGATATAATTGTACCCCGAACCATGTCTGTCAATACGTGACAAGTCAAAACAAACTGTGTAATGTAGTCCAAAAAAAAAGAGTTCGCAAAAACCTTCGCAGTTCCTGGACTTCTCTCTGCTGCTTTCCTCTATTATATTTTTCACATTACGTCACGTTCCGATTTATATAGTAATTTAGAGATGTATCGTTTTATTTTCGCTCGACTTTTCTAGTCTGTAACAAACGTACGCTGCATGAATAGAAAAAAAAATAAACACCGTTTTTTCCTTATTTCCGGTCATTTGTTGTCGACTCCTAACGTGACGCGATACGTCACATACTCTTCCTCATTTAAGCATGTTTGTCATGACAGTAGCTGTTACGTGCATGAATACACTCACGTTCATGAACTCCCAAATAATGGGATGTTTTCAGTCCAAGCTACAATTAACTTGCAACCTAATTGTTTTAAGTTTATATATCAAAACTACGTCAATCGATCTAACGAAGAAGAAAATGAGCTCTAAAGTCGTCCCCGATCGGGTAACTAGTCCTTTGTCAACAAAATGCCCGCTTCATTGAACGGAGTTTGATCGTAGCACGAGTCAAGTTCGAGCCCGAGTCAAGTTCGAGTCAATTTTCTTTTTACATTTTTTTTTCAATACTGTTTAACTGTACTGTAAATATTATCGTCAAAAATGTCAGATAGTAAAAATAAACATCAGTAGTTTGGTTTTCAACCGGAGACAGTTTTCAACTGGAGACGGATAAATGATAAGTGAAATGGTGACTTAGATTTGGAGACGGATAGTTTCGCACCATTTTTAGATTTCAAGCACACACCTCTGCTCACCCCCAGAGTTGCCAGTTCGCTCGTGTGACAGATCATGGCTTCGAAAAGTAAGCAATATTTTCCCTGTCGAATCCACCGTTTGCATTAATTCGCAAGGTCAGAAATCAAAACACTCATTCCCCGAGAACAGTTGCTGGTAATCGAGTCCATCGCGAAAGTGAACTGGCAATAAATAAATTCTATTCCGCGGCCAAAACTCCTTAAACTGTTTTTAACAGGCGCAGATTAAACCCTTTTATAGTTAATGGGTTTCGTCTCACTAAACTGTCGGAATAAACATCATAAAAATAAAACGTACAGAACTCTTATGTCCAGCGAGCCGTAAAACGTATCGCGACATTCACTGCGACTGACACTCTGGCTTTGTATGAGATCATTCGTTTCTCGTTAAAATCTGTAAACCGTTTAATTAGTTTCATTCGGTTTCCAAACACGAAAGCCTTGAAACTGCAGGTAAATTCTCAATTAAATTTGACCGAGTCTTCTGTCGGCATAAATTTAAACTTCATGATCACTCAAATTTATGCAGTAGCTGTCCTCAGCAACTGAACTGTCGTAATCGGCAGTTACAAAATAAAAAAAAAAACAGTCAAATCTTGCTGTTTTTGTACCTCTGGTGCATTATTTTCACACAGCAATTTTTAAAAAACAAAACGACCAGAGACATCAAACAAAAAAAAAATTGACTTGACCCGAACTTGACTCGTGTCTTGAACTTAACTCGGGCTCGAACTTGACTCGTGCTACGATCAAACTCGTTAGTAGCTGTTACGTGAATGAATACACTTATGTTGATGAACTCCCAAATAATGGGATGTTTGCAGTCCAAGCTACAATTAACTTGCAACCTTGTGCTGTCAAAACTACGTCAATCGATCGAC
Organism: Meandrina meandrites; assembly: GCA_963693305.1. Lineage (NCBI taxonomy): Eukaryota > Metazoa > Cnidaria > Anthozoa > Scleractinia > Meandrinidae > Meandrina > Meandrina meandrites. Next base: position 20,513,793 of record OY855915.1, read on the forward strand.
GAAGAAGAAAATGAGCTCTTAAGTCGTCCCCGATCGAGTAACTAGTCCTTTGTCAACAAAATGCACGCTTCATTGAACGCCAATCTGTTACCATTCTGAATAATTTTTTACCAGTTTTACCATATCAATTGTCGTTCAAAGATGGCTTTGCTGAAATAACTTCATTTCATACAGTTTCATTGACATTTTAGACATCTCTTCATCTAATTCCAGCTGTAACCTTTCCTGTAGCACTCGTTTTCCGTGTTTTGTTAAGCTTTGGTCTTGCAACGACTCGAAAACAAAATGGCCACCGATAACTTCACAGGCTCGCTTGAATGGATGCAAAAGATGAGCTTCGTACAGCACAGGATCACTTGTGTAAACAGTCACAGACCAGTGCACATATTTCACTCGCGGTGACAATACACCAAAACTGACCGATCTTGGAAAAGCACCATCGCTACACTTCTCGACAGCGAAATACAAGTCGTTTTCTTGCTGAAAGTAATCGATATTTGATCTCAGAGGCTCCATTGGAAAAAACTCCAGGACGATCACATTATTAGGGAACAATTTCTTCGCTTGATCGCTAGAGAAAACAACATCGCATAGGTATTCTTTAGTGCAAGCTTCAATCTGGATGGAATTATTAGTTGTAGAAAAGGGATGCGAGCGTAAGACCTGTTTTGCGTAAGATCTCAAAACAACCATCTCCGCAAGTTTCGTTACGGACGGATTACTGTCAAAACTCTTTGAAGTTGTGAATCGCTGCCGGGAAGCATTTGGGTACCGCCTTCGTATAAACTTTACTCCTGCACCACTTAACTGCCTATGAATGCCTTGACCGCGCAGCTTTAGTAATGTACGTCCGTTTCGACTGATCACTGTTCTTCCATCGTCGACAACACAATACGCAACGAAACTCGCGAATGTCTCTCCATAACAAGCAAGCATAACAGCAACATTTTCCATCTTCATCCACGTATGGTATCTAAATGGAAGAAGGTCGTGGCCATCGTAGATCCCTTCTGACAATTTCAGGATCTTGTCGAAGTCATTCGGTTTGGCGAAGCGGACGGTCAGCTCTTGGTTCATCATTGACTTGCTTTCTTTACCGACTTTACCGTGACGTAACTGTGTCACATGATCGCGCTGTCACTGTCGTTGCGTGAGTAGCCGTTATACACATGTTTATTATTAGACCATGTTTTAGACTCCACCCAAAAAGTACTTTTCATCCAAATTAATTGCAACCAATTTTCAAGTCAGTTTCAAATTATGTTTACCACAATAGTCAATTTTTCTAGCGAGATAAAAAAGTGAGCTGTAAGTTCGTCATTGTCCTTTGTCCTTTGCCAGGCCTTTGTGTGGGGTGGGGGGGGGGGGGGGGGGGGGTACTCCCCTAAATTTAGGATAGGGATGTGCCGCGAACGTTCTCAAACCCTGACCCTATCTAAGGATAAAGAAAACGAAAATTAATACCCTTTGTAAGGCCCAAACCTGAAAATTGACACCCTATTCAAGGGGAGGAGAAGCATTGCGTGACGACTCAAATAACGGCTAACGCGCACGGCAAAGCTCAAATCTTTCAAATCGCTTTGTTAATACTTAATGACGGATAGTTCAGTTTTAACAGACAATTTTTTTTTTCGTTTAGCTGGGCGTTTATTTGGGCTGATAGAATTTAGCTACCCTATGTAAGGATGACACCGGGAACACAATGCCAAAAGGAACAAAAGTGATACCCTATTTAAGGACCGAGAACCTCAAAAAACATACCCTATCCCGCGGCACATACCTGTATAGCCCATAATGGGAGTACCCTCCCCCCCCCCCCCTCCCCCGGGCCTTTGTCATGACGATAAAATGTCAGCTTCTTGTTTAGAAGTGTCCCTCGGAAACTTTGTCCTCTAGAACTCAGACCTCAGACCTGAAAAACTCAGGCCCTTGTTTGAGTGTCTCGAAAGCTCAAGCTTTCGGATGTCCTTATGCTGCCTTTATTTCAACGTTAAACAGGATCAGTAGACTTGCTACAAGTCGCCCTCACGAGTTAAGGCGGGGGTACACCCGATTTTGAGTGAAATTTTAAGAGATTTAAGGAAGGGATAGAAGAAAGAAAATTATTTTTGAAACACTAACAGACAGACAATTGACCCCCACGCAAGAGCACCCCAGGTTGCCAGGGGACTGTTTGGGTGTCCATTTACTATTTTTTAACTTCAAATTCTAATTTTAAAATCACATTAAATCTCTAATATTTCTTATTTCTCCAAATTTTACTAATCCTTTGAGAAAAACTATCTCTTCCCAAACATCCCCAAAAATCGCCAAAATATTTACAAAACACCGCTAAACATAGGTGAACGTACGAGTGGATAAAAAAAGCCATTTGCGCAGTAAATCATCAGTTTCTGAAGTAAACGTTTATTCCAACTAGACATGCTGAGGGCTGGACAGGTGCATGTTGAAAGACTAATGTATGAATTAAAGAGTTTATCAGCCTTAAAAAAAATGATCTCTAACCAAACTTAAAGACAGCACAAAACGAGTAGGAGAATAAAAAAGTTTTACAACTACAGTTCGCAGTGTGCTGCTCACTACATTATTGCGGATTTGGAGAATTTATCTTTGCTTTCGCCTGCGCCAGCTCTTTTTGCAGTTCCTCGATGATCATGACAGACGTGCGGCGGTCTGTATTGGCCTCCTCCAACTCATGCTCGCACTTGTTGAGCAAATGTTTCAAACCCTCGATTCTTCGTTTGATATTGCTCCAGATTGGTGAGATTGATTGTCCTGGAGAAGCAATACAGGATTGATAAAATAATTCATCAGCAACTGTGATAAAAAATAGACTTATCGATGCCCTCGCTAAACCCATACTTTTGTATGGTTGTGAAATATAGGAACCCGAATTCTTATTACAAAGAATAACATATGGATAAAAGTACAGTTAAACAAATCCGCATTAATATCATAATCAGAGTATTTTAGTGGGTATTTTAACATTTAACTGCTGAGCGTTCAATTCCAAATATAAAAACCCAAAATTATCCGTCGTGGTTCAGGTTGTCTACAATACGCAAAATTTGGTCATTTCACGTTGTTGTTCCGCAAAGAACGGCTATGAACGGCAATGAAACTGGAACAGTCGAATATTCGACTGAACTCGCATTTAATTCAAATCTGCCGAATTTAATTGTTTTAAACGTCACATTTTACATGCACTTAATTCGGCAATTTGATTCGGCGCATGTAAAATGCGACGTTTAAACCAGGCCTTAGCACCTTAATCCAACACTCGCGTACCTTATTGTTATCTAATTTCGCGGAAAGAGAACGGGCATATTTCTCGGGACTTAAATTTCGCGATTTGGCCAAAAAATACGTTAAAATAAACTAAATTTCGCGAAAATTGTCAAAATACTGATCTGCATTAACAAACTTTTAGTCTCATAATTCGCACAACTGACTTTAATTTCCATAGCTGTAGTTTCCAATCACACTGAACCATAGTTGATAGAGGGAGACTATTAACTATTAACTATGCAGTGAACAAAAACTATATAACAAAACCAAACCGACAACTGTGACGACTACGCCAGGGATATCTTACAAGAACTGTAGCAAGAAGGTGATCTTGATTCAGGGCAAGAGAGTTCGAACGCCGAAACTACAGAAAATACTAGAAAATACAAAACATAGACAAGATAAACATTGCAGGGTATTAAATTTCGCGTGGTTAATTTTCGCGAAAAATTTTCTTCGCTGGTCTTTAATTTCGCGATACAAGGTAAGAAGGTACACTAACTTAAATCCACTTCTTTATTTAATTATACTTGCTTGTACTTAAAAACTGCTCGGAACTATATTTCTACATTTCTGACTCTAAGATCGTACTCGCGCTCTTTTATCTCGACCAAACCCGAACTGTCAATCAGTTGTCAAAATTGTCAAACTGAGAAATTTAGGCTTACGTCAACTATTACCCAGCTCACTCTTTGCGCGGATGCGTTTGCGCAGAATATAATCTTATGCACAAAGCTTGTGTAAATTTTCTTTCTCATATTTTTTTCTTCTTCAATTTTCACTACCATACAATTGATCCAAATAAAACAGCACGAGCAATATAAAAGTTACGGATACCATTTCTACAGAATAATACTTGAAGGGTTCTGCTAGGATCTCTAATAAAAGTTGTTGTAAAAATTTAAAATGAAAAACAATTTAACCTACAACATACCATACTTTCTAACTAGAAACTATTCATATCATCAAGAGAACGTTTGAGAGTACGTGCTCTTGGGTACAAACAAATTCAACGAGTTGTCTTTCTTTGGTTAGAATTCCCATTATAATTTAACATTAGGTTTCCTCACCTTTGTGCGAAGTGCGAACAAGGAATATAAGTAATTCACAACTACAATATCCATTTAAACTCTTGGTTTTAGGCCATCGTAACTTGATTAAAAACATGAAACAAACAGCGGTAATAAACATTGTGAAAAATCGCATTTTACTAACTTGACGTTTCGTATGCTATGCAACATACATTTTCAAAAGTATGACCGTTACAAAATTTTAACGACTACTGTTATGAAAAGGGTTCATAACAATATATACTACTGCACTTTTCCGGTAACATCTGCGCTCAACCATTGCACGGCTATCTCTTGTTTGTTCTGTCTGAGGTCCTTTTTTTGCCTTGCTTTTTTCCAACCTTTTTGTCCTTGATGGCATTCTTGAACCCTTTCCATTTGTCATCGTTGCTCGCCATTTTGAACGACTCCAAGGGATGCTTGCTCATGCACGACCACAAGCGATTGTGGTCTATGGCAACGATAGGAAGAATCGTATTTAATGCTTATAGAATTGCAATTCGATTTAAAATACAAGAAACTACGTTGGCACTAGCTTACAACGAGAACAACGTATGAAGCTTAACTTGTAGCAAACTGTCAACTATAGAAAAGAAGCAGGAGGTGTCGTACCCAATCGACACCTTTCAATACACTTATCGCGTGCGCTTCCAAGTACGACTGAGTTCGCTCCAAATGTACGACCTAGAATATTTCTCGTTCTTTAAGCGTGAGAAAAGTGTGACTACGTTAATGATCGGTGGGAGCGAACTTCATAGAATATACCGGGCGAAACGACTTTTTGTCCGGGCGAATCTACTTTCAGTCTAGGCGAAACGGTTTCGGGCGAATGGAATTTCGGGCGAAACGACGGCAATTCGTATTAAATTATGAATTTTATAAACTGGGAATTCCCTCACCTCGCCTCCCTGAGGAAAGTTACGCTTGTGACATAAATACTTTTTGGGTGTCGTCTCGCTCAGCGATGGTGACGCATGCACTCAGCACCGCGACTCACAGATTCTTAATTAAGTACAAGTAAATGCTATTTCGTTTGTCTTTAAGCTACTAAACTAGTAATAAGCTACCCACCTGCAGTAACGGCTACCGAGCTTCCATACAAGCCAATTAGCACAACAATGACAAAAAGAATGGACTGCTTCATGTCTGATATAGATTTCAGTGGTTCGTCCTCAAAGTAAAATGTACCTTATATCCTGCAGATAAGAGACAACGCAAATTTCACAAATGACTGTTTTAATATTCCTTTTACAACGTTATTTTTCATAATAACGGTAAAAGCGATCTTTATTTTATACCATGTTCAAGGATAATACTAACTAACCAACAAAAGAAGACTAAGAATTAAGCCTAAAAACAAGGAAGATATTACTCACTCTGGTTTGCAGTGAGCTAGACTTGACTCGAGATTATGAGTACCCGTGAGAGAAACTATGGTCCAATTTAAAAAAACAAGTTGTTGCGGTGAGTATACACTAGAACTGACCTAACTGAGAAATCCCTTTGAGTGCATTTATCTAGCCAAAAAGCAGCCAGTCCCTAGCCATTCTCCTCCTCTCTCGGGCGAGCGCGAGGTTCACGTAAGGGCCTGGGTCAGTGTCACTCGGTGACGTCACGAAATTTGGCGCCAAATCGATAAGCGGGAAGGGAATGCCTGGGTACTAGGCTGGCCAAAAGGCATTTACGCGAAACCTTAGTGGTTATGATAGCAGACACAGCAGCATTGGGCTGGTAAACCACAGTGAATAAAAATATGTAAAACGTGGAATGAACGTGGATATTTAACAATTATTCCATGAGCCCGCGTTGGATACGAGGTGGTAAATAGTGTTTTATACATATTGTACTTGTTTACGGCTCCACGGCTGTCATCAAGACTACTACATTATGCCGAAACGAAATTGCACTCAGAGTCGATGAAGTTTATTGAAGTATAAAAGGACAAGATCAAGATTGAAAGGTAACAAACTTAATTGAAGTGCTGAGCCTAATTTTACTTCGAACACTGAATGAAATTGTGTCAGTTTTCTGGTCTTCCCGTAAATTATTTTCTGCTTTCCTTCTTCGTTCAGTCGCTCTTGTTGTACATTAACAAGTATTTTTAATTAACGTTTCGCATCAATCCTTTCAGTTTTACGTAGTTGAGTCAACTATTGCATTTTTGTGGCATTTATGTGCTTTTAGGGAAGGCACTGTCGATTATTTCTTGTATAAGCTTTTATTTCTTGTATAAAGCTCGCAAATTTGCCATTTTTCTGATGGAACTTTCGCTTTCCGCAGGAAAATTTTAAGCTGAGCGGCACTTGCCGCACTCGTTTCCCATATAAGGTCAAACAAAGGTATATTGGCAGATAACCGATATTCACTGAACCAATCACAAAGCTAACAATACAATAACCGAGGTTGACAATTTAATAATTAACAATTATTCTTTGAAATCGAGGTGAATAGTGGCAGAATATTTACCGAGCCGCGTAACGGCGAGGTAAATATTCTGCCGCTATTCACTTCGTGTGTATATACTAATACTTGATAATATCTAGGTCCTGGGATAAGAAGTGGGTTTATGTAACATCACGTCACCAACAGTCATAAGAATTCAAAAGCGGCCAAGGTGTTTAAGTTAGTAAGATCTCAGACATGAGACTGAGATAATGTAAAGACGGGACTTTATCACATAAACGAACGAAATAAAGAAAGCGTCGTGACTTAAAGTTTTCATTTGCACTAGTGGAAAGAAAAGTCTCAAAACTCCTACGCGGAAATACTTTACTTATGATCTGTGTTTTGAGTGTCAAAGTCACGCACAGTTCTGGTGTAATCTTTTTGCACGTAACTGTGTATTTTCACGCAGACATGTATTGTGGGCAACTTGTAGTGCCTCTTTCTCACGAAATCCAAAGAGCAGTGGTACATTGGTAACATGAGAATTTAATTCTCACAAAACACGCGCGTTGATCGGAGAGAGGAGAAATAATTATCTAAAAGAGTCCAAAGATTGGTTGATCGTTGACGATCAGCTAGATTTGCGGCCAATCCGATTTTGGATTTTAGAAATCAGAAATCAGGACAATCTGTAAAAATATTTTTGATTTTAGTTTCTAGACATCAGCAAACAGCATATTCATGTCTGGAAATCCAGTCTATGGAAACGGAAAATATATGTGAATAATTGAGCAACGACGAATTTTGAAAACCGAAAAGATGAAACAGAAACTAGAAAACAAATAAATTACCTAATTTTGCATCGGAACCATAGCTTCTTTTAGAGAAATCGGAAATCAAAAGTAAATCGCAGGATATATCTATAATTAATTTTGAAAAATCAGAAAACGAATATTTTGGTCAACAGAAACCCGAAATCAGCAATCCAAAATCAGAAATAAATAACCGGAAATAAGAATTGAGAAATCAGAAATCAGACATCAGACATCCAGAATTCCAGAAATCAGAAAGTAGAAATCAGAGATCAGAAACCGAAAGCGTTAAACAATGACTGGTCCCCTATTACCTTAAAGATTGCCTTGATGATTACCTTACAATGATCTGTGGAAGGAGAACTTACTGTATTCCGAGAAATTAGCTCGGTCCTCTTCTCGTTGGCAACAGTTTCTTCTTCAGTGAATCTAACACCTTTTTGCTGTACGAGCCGTTCCAACAGCTTGTCGTGGCAACTGATTCAAAAACCTTGCTCGAGCTCTTTTATTGGGACCACGTATAAACTGTCAATCATCTGTCAAAATGTCAAAAATCTTTATTTATGCTTACGCAATGACCTGCGCAGTCCATTCTAAAAACAGGTGCAGCTACGTAGAAGACTACTTTCATGTTCGTTCCTTCCCGTGAGTGAACATTTTTCTTTCCAAATGTTTACTACGATCCCGAAAATGCCTGGTCAAAAAAAGACAACACGACCAATTTAAAACTTACAGAGAACATTTTTACACAATAAAATTAAACTTTAGCAACAAGATCATACAAGAAAGTAAACTAAAGATTGTTATGAAATCAATTCAAACAAACTACTTTACAAGATACTTCGGAGAAGAAAAGGCGCGTCACTACACTAGCTCTGACCCAACCCACTGCCATATTTTAATACTAAGTTGTTTACGATTTTCAGGTCGAATCAAAAGTGTTACCATCTGTTCCTGTACAAACAAAATTCTAAAGAATACTTTTAAAACTACATCAATATTCCGCATGGAAAAGTAGCTTTGTTCTTGCACAATAGATCTATTTTGCAGGTGCACTTTTTAGAACTCTTAAAAGTGACAATTTTAAGAACTGTTCGAAGTGGCAATTTTACTACGATCCCGAAAATACCTGGTCAAAACAAGACAACACGACCAATTTAAAACTTACAGAGAACATTTGTACACTATAAAATTAAACTTTAGCAACAAGATTAGACAAAAAAGTAAACTAAAGATTGTTATGAAATCAATTCAAAGAAACTACTTTACAAGATACTTTGGAGAAGAAAAGGCATGTCACTACACTAGCTCTGACCCAACCCACTTCCATATTTTAATACTAAGTTGTTTACGATTTTCAGGTCTAATCAAAAGTGTTACCATCTGTTCCTGTACAAACAAAATTCTAAAGAATACTTTTAAAACTACATCAATATTCCGCATGGAAAAGTAGCTTTGTTCTTGCACAATAGATCTCTTTTGCAGGTGCACTTTTTAGAACTCTTAAAAGTGACAATTTTAAGAACTGTTCGAAGTGGCAATTTTACTACGATCCCGAAAATACCTGGTCAAAACAAGACAACACGACCAATTTAAAACTTACAGAGAACATTTTTACACTATAAAATTAACCTTTAGCAACAAGATTAGACAAAAAAGTAAACTAAAGATTGTTATGAAATCAATTCAAAGAAACTACTTTACAAGATGCTTTGGAGAAAAAAAGGCATGTTACTACACTAGCTCTGACCCAACCCACTTCCATATTTTAATACTAAGTTGTTTACGATTTTCAGGTCGAACCAAAAGTGTTACCATCTGTTCCTGTGCAAACACGCCATCAACAGGGTTGGAAACTAAAATTTCAGAGTGCTCGCCATTATGGCGAGTGATCTTCCAGCTGCACTCGCCCAGTCTCTTAGCTCCACACAAACACAGAAAACATTACCCCTCCCCCTCCACCCTCCGTCCACGAACATAAAATATCCAACTTAAATTTTTAATCACGTTTGGCACTGTTCCTTAGTTTAAGCTAGTTTAAGAAAGTTTACAAGGTTTCCGTTGCGTTTTCTCAGTTCATTTGCAAGGTATTTCAGCACATATTCTTTGAACATTTCAAGCTCTGACTCATGATCTGATATCATCCCCTCATCATCTGTGTCTAGCTTTTTCTGAATTTTGCGACGGTAGGTGGTCAATATTGCCACCTTGATGACAATTTTTGTGTCGTGTGGAGTGCTGTCTTTTCGTATTCAAGAGAATCATAGACCGTTACCGTTGTTGACGCGCTGTTATCAGGAGCGGTATTTTCTTGCTAGGCACCCAAGGAAGAAATCTCCACATTTTAACACTACGGGTATTCAAATATACAGTGTCTCTTTATCATGTAACGATTAGCAAGCGAAGCTATTTTTGTATATTTGCGAACCAGAAATTGCTTTGCGACAAAGCCCCAGGTTTGTGGGAGATTTCAAAATGAGAAAACATTGTAGCTGTGGACAGTGTAGATTATGAAGTGGAAAGCAGAAAGTTACTCTTTTTTTGAATAATATATTATGGAGTTGAAAATCATACTTGCCAAACTGGGCTACTGATCAGCGATTTGTATTCGCTCGACAGTTTTGACACTCGCCTGGGCAAGTGGGCGAGTGCTAATGTCCAACACTGAATTCAATATTCCACATGGAAAAGTAGCTTTTTTCTTGTACAATAGATCTCTTTTGCAGGTGCACTTTTTAGAACTCTTAAAAGTGACAATTTTAAGAACTGTTTGAATGGCAATTTTTGGCACATTTAAGGACTCTTAAGAGTGGCAATTTTAAAAACTGTTTAAAGTCCACTTTTAAGCACTTTCAAAAATGGAAATTTGAAGAACTGTTTATTTTAAGTGAACTTTTAAGGACTCTTAAAAATGGACATTTTAAGAACTGTTTTAAGTGGTATTTAAAGAACAGTTTAAAGTGTAACTTTTAAGGAAACCGGCTTTAAAGTGCACGAGGTGGCAAGTGCAAGTTAAATTTACGACTGTTGTTACCTTAGGCACTTTTGGTAACTTTTTTTTTAGTGATTTTTCACATAGAGGACTTGGCCCAGAATGCAGATAACGATCCAAAGAATGCCTTAGTGATTACCTCGATGAACCTGCCGTTCAGCTACGATTATCTTCAGTTACTAAGTTCGCTAAAGCTTCGCCTCGAATAAAACATAGTTAGTTTGAACTCAAGAAAAGGTAATTGAAAATATAATACAGTAGAACCCCTATTAAGCGGCGACCCTCAGGGAAGTGGCAACTGGCCGCTTAATAGAGGTTGGCTGCCTAATAGGGGTTCGTCAGAAATTAGCATAACGCATTTTAAAAAGGTTACGTTTCTTCAATACAAAATAGCTCGAAAAGGAATAACGGAATCACATGAAGACGACAATAAGCTTGTATTGGAATGATTTTATCAGCCGTCACTTTGACTCCGTTCTGTCCGATTTTTTTGAAATGAAAACCAAACAACGTATATTACATTCTTACTGGCCGCTAAATAGGAGTAAAAACAACAGAAAAACGCTCAATGGGACGGCAGAAAGGTGGCCGCGGTACGTCGCTTTATAGACGTGGCCGTTTAAAAGGGGTTTTATTAACAGTATTTTACTTACCGTAGTTTCGGGACTCTAGTCAACACGCGTCAACACGCGGCTAAAGAAAATGAGTTCACGCCAGAACAAAGAAAAACACGGCCGCAAAAAAAACCCTGACAAATTCATTGGGAGCCGGTTATGCAAGTTATTTTAAAGCAGTTTTTGTGTGAGCTGTGGCAGTTTGTAATTTAGAAGTGGTGCTCGCTATCTAGCAAGCGAACAATTTAGTTTGAGCCGTCTTGTTTTGGTTGCATGATTAACTATTCTGTTTTATCGTACACGTTGCTTAATACCTTAGAAAATTTTATGTAGAGAACTAAATGATTTTTTTTTCGTTTCTGGTAAGCAAATGTGCGGTAGAAACATACACGCACTGAAATAAACAATGCGAGCGAATAAAATAGAGAAGTTGGATAATAAATCGCTTAAATTAATTTTAGTGTGCAGTATCTTTGAGTAATTTTACTAGTTTTGGTTTGGACTTGTTCAGTTTGCGGGATTTTCCTCAGTATAAGCTGGTATAAGTGTAGTTTGTAATATTTTGCAAAGGCGAAACATGCTTTTCATCCGATCCGAGTACATGAATATTATTTTATTATTATTTTTGGTAATAATCATCCTCAGACTCAGGGATCGTTAACCTGGGCAGTACCAAGGAAAAACTCGGTTCCGTGTTGACAAACTACCCTTCTAGACTTGCACCAAGTCGCCCTCTTTTGGCGAGCGTAGCGAACCGAAAAGCGTCGCGAAGCGACGATCGTGAGTGACGAAGTCGCGAGAGGGCGACCTTCGTACGTGACATACGTAATAAACAATCAGTTTTTAAAGTATTATACAATAGAGCATGCTACAATTGGCTAATTGTTAGCTTTGCATTTGGCTCAGAACTCGCTGCGAATGGTACGACCATATCACATAAGTTTTACAGGCAATGACAGCCAGCAGCGACCACTCTGTTAACAATGAAACGCTTCGGGTTTTGGCTTCGTTTTTCCTAACAACGGAATGTGGTCAAAATTCTGGCCAGTCCATTCACGAAGAGAAATTCAACGTCCCCATTTATTTCAGAGGAGCACATCCGGGGAATACGGTATACCTGTACGGGTATGATTTGGGGACTCCTGATCTAGAGTGGGATATCCATTTTAGACAATTCCTAGAACGGGGTATGATATTTCGAACCCGAGAAAGTTTCAAATTATTAGCAGCCAGAACGGGGTATTAAAATTTGACCTATTTCTAGAACGGGGCATCATTTTGAATGCCAATTCTATGTAAAACGGGGTGTTAATTTGGAGACCCGAGCGGCACATACCCACCCAAAGCATAGATTTTATGCTGGCCGCGCAGACATTGCGGTGAGCAAAGGTTTGGGCAAAGGCTTTGAATTTACACTCGCACGAGTACGCAAGACTGTTGGTTGTTTAGTAACAAAGGTTTAACATGATTCACTCGCGTCTCGGGACAGACCTTATGCGTTGACCACGTTTCTACGTGTCTCTTGGCCCGACGTACCGCCTGTTCTAGCGTTGTTCAGTCCCCTTAGGAAAATAACTAACTGAGAAGAAAAAACTGAGAAAATGCAACGTAAATCAAGTAATTTGCGACTATCGTTTTCTGTGATGACGTATGAAAATATGTGGTCCGTAAAATGCCATAAAATACATACGAGATTTTTGATTTGAGGAAAAACAGGCTAGTGATTCCCCCCGCCCAGTCCCACCTTTTGTGCAACATGTGTAAAGCTCAGTACATCCATATTTTCGTCCGGTTTCTTTATCGTTATAACCTATTTCTTCCTCAAAGATACTAGCTTATACTAGTGGTACCTATCGGTAGAAGTGCCAACGAGTACAACAAGAGAGAAGGGTTGTGAGGATAATAAATTTATTGTAAATGTTTGACTAAAAGTACACTTTATGATGTGGGTGTGATCAATGTACATTGCATGTATTCGTTGCGGAATGTTTATGGAATAAACTGATGCGATTTGGTGAAGGCCTAATGAAGGAGTTCTAAAATGATACTAAAGTAGTGAGAAACCTTGTAAAATCCATGTAATTTGAGGGTTGCAAGCCATTGCAGTTCTATGCCGCTATTTTGGAAAGGTGTCAGCTGTTTTTAAGTCCAATAGACCTTAAATCAAAGTGGCTGTGAGCAACTGAAACTCGGAAAATATATAGCCTTTGTTTACTTCATATATAGTAACACAAATAAAGGATGCATTTTACCCAACCCCCTACCCGCTTCACAAGACTAATTGATTACTAAATTTAATATTAAAGACTCTCTGTCGACTGCGAGTGTTTGTTATTGTTTTGATTCTGGCGCTGAAGAAAGTCGTTCGAAAATCAAAAAGATTTAGGGTATTCGCGCCCTAAAATAAAATATACCGGTAGAAACAGGTATAAAATGTTTACTTTCGAGGTCATCCAGCTAAGAAATACTTTATTTTGAAATTATGACCTCGCGTCGTGGGGGCGCAAGCTACAATTACAATTACAAGCTCCTGTCGCCATACGCGTCATTGGTCGTCATTTGAAACAACTCCATAAAATAAATTTCCTTTTTATTTGCTTTTAGAAGCACATATACAGAGTATATATATACAGTACTTAGTGCTCTTAAAATACAAGATGTAGAACTAGAGCACTGAACATTTCGTGGCGATTTCCATACCGGGGTTTGGAATTCCTGCGGAGATTGTTTCGATAAGCGGTCACGTACAGATTTTAAATGCTTTCAGTTCGATCTTTTTTCACTCCGAAAGATTGCCATTACTAGCGAGTAGGGGAAAAATGAAGCAAAGAACGCACTTTTCATCGAAATAAAAATGTCAAATAATCTCAATAAAGCTTACTTGGTACTGGAAGAATCTACTGGCAATGCGAAGGGAAATAATTCTGCAGCGATTCAGTGTCACTCAGCTCAATACTGCAACAAACGTGAGCAGTTTTCACTTTGCCTGTATCCGAGGTCATCTTCTTTGTTTCTCCGTTGATTCTGGGCAGATTTTCTTGAATAAATCTTTTCGGAAGAGCCTCTCGTTGGCTAAAAGCAGATCGCGTACCGGCCGTTTAGGTTCTCACACATCAGCCTAGTCCCTAGGCGTTCTCCTCCTCTCTAGGGCGAGCGCGAAGGCCAAGTAAGAGCCTGGGAACGGGTGTGACGTCACGAAATTTCGCGCCAAATCGATAAGCGGGAAGGGAACGCCTGGGTACTAGGCTGCTCACACATGTGAGTTTGCGGATCACGGAATCATGCATCGTGCACGTGCTGAACAAATAAGTAGCGCGCTGATTGGCCAAAACTATGACAAATTGTGCACGTGCTGAACAGTTTCTGCTCAACAGATTGGCTAAAAACATCAGACATTGTGTCGTCACGATCTACCTTACATTACATTACTTACATTTCTACATTTTGGAGCGTTTGTGAGATTTTTTCCGCACATACAAATCTTCTCACGGCTCTATAATCTGCCGCCTCGTCAGGCCTTCTGGTCTTCCAGAAGGCCTGACTCGTTGGCAATAAGCTACATCATAAGATTCGAGGATAAATAAAGTTTTATGTATAGTATGTCTGGTTAACTTTGAATTTTTGAGAATTTTCTTCGATCGTTGAAAATCATCGGTGTTGATCAACAGTGTAGGTAATCTCGCATACAGTTCAGTTACACCGCTGATTACAATAAACAACTGGGATCTTCCCGCGTTTCGTTCTTTTCTCTTTTATGAGGCCTTCATTAGCGGAAACATCCGGCCCTATACCCACTTAGTGTTATAGCTATAAGTCAATTAAGTAAGTCACGAGGAAACATTATCATCATTATCAGACAACTTAACTTTTTAACTACTCAGCTTTCTCCAATCCCAGGATAATTATATGCAGGGATTTAGACCTATTATGCAATCGACAAAAATGATTCTTGACGACCAGTCATGACAGACAGTTTTAAAAATTGAAACTCAAATCGTGCAACATAGCCATTTGGCAGTTGGTAGATTTTACAAATAAGCAGAGCTGTTTGTAGACAACCGGTTTAGATGCGATCACTGTGCTACAGATGTGACCCTCTTTGGAACGAATTCTGTACGTCCCGTCCTCTTTGCTCGCATACTGACTGCAAAATCTTGCTAATCTTTCTTCCGTGGCGAGCCGCGGATCAAATGCACCATGTGTAGTTGCCTGGAGTAATGAGCAAAGACTCTCACAATTATCGAACTCACGATCCATGTTCTCGTAGTATAAACTCTCCACAATATGAAATCCAGCCGCTTTGCAAATCTCTTCAACATCCACCATAGATTTGAAGTGATACATACTTGGTATACGATCCAAATTTTCGGGATTCAGCTCACGAAATGCATGATCCATCACAGAGGGCATGCGGTCAGCAAAGTGCAAAGCAATTTTGCCGTTTTGGTTTTAGACTGCTAAATATGTTCTTGAAGACCTCTTCTTTATCCGGAATCCAGTGAAGCACATGATTTGCGAAAACGATGTCGTAAGTCTCTGAACCCATTCTAGGGAAATTGGCAGCGCTTCCTTCGTGAAACGTGACCTTTTTTTCTCCCATGTGAGATTCCTGAGCCACTTTAATTCGATCAGTGTCAGGATCAACAGCCACAACCTTACCATCTTGCCCTACAAGCTCAGCAAGATAAACAGACAGCTCGCCAGTACCCGGCACAACTCAAATCCAAGATGGCGTCTCCAAGACACGGAGTAACTTTTTCAATCAACTGTTTTCCGTCTCCTCTTTGAGCAGATGCGGAAACTCGCTGGTAATCCTCAGCGTGCTTGTAGTCGGACATCATTGGGTTGTATTTCTCGGAAAGGAGCGTTGATTCCACAAATAGGGGGTAAAATTACACTCTGACTTGTTGAATCAAAATTCAAGAGAAATTAACAGCTTTCGACAGGCTATCGGACGGTTCGAAAAATCATGCACTATTAAGAATCGAATTTGTACCGCACACAATTCATAACACCCATACAACTAACTTAATATTCATGTTCAAGAGCAGTTCCCCTTGTCTCCAACATTTGCATAACAGCTGAGATATTCAACAGACCAAAAATGAAACAAAACGAGAGAGATCGATGGGTGTTTATTGCTCGTAATGGTTTAGACATTCCCGTCTAAGTCATCGCAGCTACAGCAATGACATGCCAATAATATCGAGGAATAACTCTCACCAAATATTTCAATATGTTTTACCCATCAATGTATCAATTTTCTTTCAGTGGAATTGTCAGCAAAACCTCGCCCAAAGAGATTTTAAAGCTTTTATCAGTTAATGAATCATGCGTCCATGACGAAAATCTAAAATAACATCTAATTTGAAATAGTGCTGCCCTTATACTACTCTAATAAAAGCTAACCGCAAGCAAACCAGAGTAAGAGGGAACAAACCATAATCCAAACTATAACTAGACAGCTGCCTTTTCTTTTCTTCATGCGTGTTGACGCAAAATTGGCGTTGCTAGAACTGCTACCACAAATGCAGAAAACAAACAACACTAGACTAACTTTTTTGAAAAGATTTCGTCATAGAACGAGAAACATGATCGCTTGATACCTCAAAACTGCACAGTAGAGTGTTTTTGCAGAATTCCAGTTGTGCTTAAATTTTGTGATTTATTTTTATTATTTTTCTTGTGATTAAATATTTATGGAAATTTTGTTAAAGTCCATGAAGAAATTTTTCCTAGAAGGTATATTTTCTCTCCTTTCAAAGGAGACACTGGAATCTTCACTGCTGTAAATACCTTTGGAGTTATTAAATAAAACGTTCAGTGTGATCAATTTTTTTTTTGTGTGTGTGTGTGACTAGAATGGGTTAAAAAATTAAAGCTAGGCTAAATATAAGCTGGCAAATTTCTATCCACTATCTACTACTTGTAAAATATTCTGAGTTTAATTTACAGTACATAAGTTTCAATTCAGACAACATTTAATTGTGGCCTATCGTCTTTACTATGTCCTTTCATTTCAAGCTTTCATTAAGTTCTTCGACTTCAAAGTTAACGTTACTGTTCAAACTTGTTTTCGTGCACCTCCACTAGCATCTCTTCGTCAATTTGCACCTGCAAATGTTCTTGCAGCACCCTTCTCCCGTGGTTGGTCAAAACTTTACCTTGCGCAGATTGGAAAACGAAATCGCCATCGATAACTTCACAGGCTTGCTTAAATTGATACAAAAGGTGAGCCTCGTACACAACCGGATCACTGGTGTAAACAGTCACAAACCAGACCATACACATAACTCTCCGTGACAATACACCAAAGCTGACCGATCTAGGAAAAGCACTATCGCTACATTTCTCGATAGCGAAGTACAAATCGCATTCTTGCTGCATATAATCGATGTTTGATTGTGTAGGCTCGACAGGAAATAGTTCCGGTGAGATAAAACTGTCTGAAAACAATTTCTTTTCGCAAGGGCTGGAGAAAATAACATCGCATAGATATGCTTTAGTGCAAGTTTCAATCAGATTGGAATTATTGGTTGTAAAAAAGTGATGCGAGCGTAAATTCTTCTTTTTTACGTAAGATTATGTACTTATTGACTGAGTGGGAGGGCCGGACGGTAAAATATTTGGCTCGAGGTCAGGACGTACGGACCGAGCGCAGCGAGGTCCGTGCGTCCTGACTGAGAGCCAAATATTTTACCGTCCGGCCCGACCTAACTCAGTCAATAAGCATTTTATCATATGACCACTAATTTTCTTTCTTTTTTATTGTTTTCCATTCGTTGATGCAGACGCCGCAGCCCGTTTCGCGCGCATTTTGAAAAGCCAATGGTAGCCCGTAATGTTTTGGGGAAGCCAGTGAAGTGCATTTGAACTGCGGTGCGCACAGAGTATTCAAACTTCTGTTAAAATTGTCAAAATTACAACCAAATCTTCGAGTTTTAGCTTCATTCCAAGGAGATTTCAACCCGGACAAATTCTTTCTACATGACTGCAGTTAGTAGAAATTTCAAAAGCAACGTTTAAGAAGGATTACGACAAAGAATTTGCACGACGTTTCGGCTAGTCGTACTCTAAGCTAAGACTGAATTGAATAACAAAGCGACGTTTATTCTTGAGCAGAAATTTATCCTAGTGCTTGGTTTGAACGAGAGGATTGATTAATTTTCAACCAAGAAGGATTTTGGATGTTAAAAAAAACAATTCTAATGGGACAGTTTGATGTTGGAATAGGATTGTACAAGCAGCTGAGGATTTTGCTTCGCATCGTTTCCCCGTTCGGGCTTCAGCTTCAAGTTGTTTTCTTTACCACTGAGGATTCTAAATGTCTGCCGTTGCTGCCTAGTCATCGAATTCGTTAGTTCCTCGATGGTGTTGAACTCTAATTACGGTTGTCTTCCAGTTAGTGGCTAAAATACTTCGTGAGAACTAGTGGAACACTGTGTAAGGTTAGTCGCAAACACAGTCTTACATGTAATCGCATTTTCTTTGTTGTGATTGAAGAATTACACAGCTGCCGAGTTTCAAACTGAACAAGAGAAATTATCTTGGCATTCGTACTTTGACTTCAATGTTTATCAATGATTACGGTTTTATTTAGAAACCACAGAATGCGTTTATGTACGAGTGTGTAGTTTTTCACTGAGTTTTTATGGCCGCTTTCATTTCGATTTTATTGATGTTGTCAGGAGTTGTTGTTGCCGAATAAATTTATGCAGTTCTTCATTTGCCGAGTTCGAACACGTTTTGTTTTAAATTTCAGCGCTTACAAAGTAGCCGGATATTCTTTGCTTTCGGAATAATCTTCAGAATAACTATCGCTCATTTTGACTTCAAGATTATCGAATCCAATGGTTTCAAATTCCATCGCGCGACAGTCGCGGGTCCGTACGCTTTTCTAGTGGGGCCGTACGGCTTTTTCCGGCCCTGTTAAATGAAGGCGTACGGCCCTCATACGGGACTTTTTTTCTTATGGTTTTCCAAGGAAATAGCGCGCGGGTCCGTACGGGTCATATGATAATTCAACATATCCAACTGAACAAGTTTCGTTACGGCCGCAGGTAAACTCTGCAAACTTGTGAAGCGCACTCGGCATACACTTGGGTACTGTCTTCGTATGAACTGATTCATTGCCTGTGACAGCTGTTTATAAACACACTGTCCGCGAAACTCTGCCAAAGTACGGGCCGCTCGATGGATGGCTGTTCTTCCTTCATCGACAATGGAACACGCAATCAAACTCACGAGTTTCTCTCCATAATAAGCAAGCATAACAGCAACATTTTCCATCTTCATCCAGGTATGATGTCTAAATGGAAGATAGTCGAGCCCATCGTAGATCCCTTCTGGCAATTTCAGGATCTCGTCGAAGTCACTCGGTGTAGCGAGGCGAAAAGTCAGGTCTAGGATCATCATTAAATTATCGCGTCTCAATTTTCTATGTTGTCTTGCTCAATGCAATCTCCTCGCTGGATCTGGCGTGATACCAGCGAAGATCATATATGCGTATTATTATTATCCAACAAATTCGTGCGATGACCATATATGATCAGAACGTAATTGCTATCCATCATCCGTACATAACAGATATGCTGCGATATACATGTACGTAGGTTGCCAAGATTTGTCCGAATTCTTTCAAAATGCTGCACAACCACAGTTTCTCTCGCTGCTCAATCGTGTTTAATGTCGTCTGATTTTACCCAACTCAGCCTACGGCCTCGTCGTCTAAGTATCAGGCGATAGCTCAAAGTCATCCGCAGGGGCGTAGCCAGGATGCTTACAGAGGTACGCACAATTTTGAAAATGCCGTCCAATTCCCATCAGTTGGTAATCAACTGAAGAGCCAACGTTATATCAGAGCAATGGCTACAAGTACTTGCTTTGAAACGTAGGCAGGAATGAGGGAAAATTATTTAATGTCTTGCAAATGGACTTATCAAATCTTGGAGAGGGACTTGCACTAGCCATAGATAGGAAATAACGTCTGTCCAGTTCAAAGTTTTGTCTCATTCCGAACGGATTACGAAAGCCCTTCTTAAAGTAATTGGTTTCATGCAATAAAACTTTATCTTTCAATGCGACAAGTGGTGGGAATCGTTAAAGGTGGTTTTCTCGAACTGTAGGGCGTGACCAATCCTTGTTTGATTATCTTAAATCATTTGAGCATTTTTGTTCCTATTACCACGCACCAAAGTGTGTTCTTTTAAATTTGTCGCAAAATATGACGAAGGTCTAAGAACCAGGCCTTAATGTCCTTGAGTACGGTACTTTTCTATATCTGGAAAGCTCCCGCTGTGAAGGTAGTAACTTTGAGGTTCCTTTAGAATACTTGAAGACTTCGACCGGCCCGGTTGCGTGTTTGGAGTAACTGCGAGTGCATGGCGGCGTAGTATCTGACAACTACAAATGCCACAAGCCCCGAAGCTGTCGTCTCCCTGCCTACTTGTCGGGACTTTCTCGTACGTAACAATTTATATTTTGTTTCTCAACTTTCTCCTGCAGAATGTATCAAGAGCGATTCGATGTGAAGCGCTTCTGGAGGAGCCTAAAAGAATAGCCTTTTTTAAGTAGGCTCAAGAGGGAACCCCGTTCTAGTTGGCGGCGGATAGCAGCTACTCTACTGTGGGCTCATACCACTTCAGCAAGGTAAGGTTTAGACAATATAAGGGTTTCTCCGAGACTTTAACCGTGTGTATGTTTGGGTAGTTTTGTTTTACAATGGCATGCTGGAAATAAGCGGAACAACGAAACTGGGAGCAAGCAGAG
Source organism: Meandrina meandrites (assembly GCA_963693305.1). Classification (NCBI taxonomy): domain Eukaryota; kingdom Metazoa; phylum Cnidaria; class Anthozoa; order Scleractinia; family Meandrinidae; genus Meandrina; species Meandrina meandrites. The sequence goes on from OY855915.1 coordinate 20,534,722, forward strand.
ATCCTGGAATAGAGTCAGCTTCTTTCTTCTTGAATATTTAATGATGAGTAGATAACTGTGCTTCACTCCGCTGTTTTAGCCAAAGGGTTTTTGGCTTGCGTCTCCATGTCTCTCAATTTTATAGATTTGGGGTAAGATTTGGGAATAAGGTTTGGGAGTAAGCTTTAAAATGAACATGAGAGGAATGATGCGTCTGAAAATGTGAAGATTAACATATCTAATACCAATTTTGTAATCAACCATCAGTGGTCCCTTTAGTTTATTTGGGTATTTCGAGAAGAATCCTACATTATAATTATTTCATCGGGCATTGCGGCGTATTTTGCGGGCTAAAATGGAGAATTCAGCGTGCTATGATATATTTTACCTCGCCGCTGGCGAGGGCTAAAATGAGTCTGAGTCGGGCCAAAAAACATATTTACGTCCGCGAACATAAACTCTATTGTTATAATAACGTTTGGATTGTAAGTTTGTTAAATCCTGCATCTTCACTCAATATGCGTTGACATGAGTCTGCCTTGTCTCCGATGAGAAGCCGTTAGCGGTCGTTTTGGTTAGATATAAGTATTGGGGTATGATTATTGTGGACGTAAGAGCCCATTGATGGGCTTCTGATCACCTGCTGATCGGTGGAGCATAGCTGGCTTACGTTCCCTAATTATAATCGTCAATGCGATGCGATGATTGTTGCAGTGTATAATAGGATACTATTCAAATTGCAAAGCTTATCAGCAGAGCATAGAAGTCAACGAATCATGAATGTTAAGTGACATTTTCGAATGAAACGGCATAGGCAACATGACTGTGCAGTGAGAGTAGCCGGTACCGGAACAAGGATAATAGCAAATGTATATTATATTCACTCCGTTTTAAGATGATGCTCTGTGTAACTAATTCGCCCAACCTCCCAGCCTAACACAACTTCGGTTTTACACTGTCTATTGTCGTTTCACTGAATTTTCCCCAATCTTAAATGCGATGTGATGATTGTTGCAGTAGGTAATAGGATACTTTAAGCGAGTTATCACTTTCTAAGTTCCCTTCCACTAGAACTAATTATTAGAAGAAGAAGAAGAAGAAGAAGAAGAAGAAGAAGAAGAAGAAGAAGAAGAAGAAGAAGAAGAAGAAGAAGAAGAAGAAGAAGAACAACAAGAACAAGAACAAGAACAAGAACAAGAACAAGAACAAGAAGAAGAACAAGAACAAGAAGAAGAACAAGAAGAAGAACAAGAACAAGAACAAGAACAAGAACAAGAACAAGAACAAGAACAAGAACAAGAAGAACAAGAACAAGAACAAGAACAAGAACAAGAACAAGAAGAACAAGAACAAGAAGAACAAGAAGAACAAGAACAAGAAGAACAAGAAGAACAAGAAGAACAAGAACAAGAACAAGAACAAGAACAAGAACAAGAACAAGAACACGAACAAGAAGAACAAGAAGAAGAAAAAGAAGAAGAACAAGGAGTGGCGATCTCATTTAGGTCATTACACTTTGACTGCAATGGCTCAATATTAAGGGACTGTGCAATAATTACCAGGAGGAGGGGGGTGAGAAATGGCTAAATGTACGGCTCAAAATTAAGTCGCACCCCCCACCCCTCTTAACAAGCAAAACTTCATTTTGCCCCCCTCCCCCCCCCCCCCCCCATCAGCTATCAGCTACTGATAATATTAAGGTCAACGTCCCTTCCCCACCCCCTTCTTCCTTCCCCCATTGGTTCCCTCATACCTAATTTACCTGTTTGATGTCTTCCTCTGGCACGAAAAGTACTCCAAATGACTCTTCAACGTACGCGTTCTCTACATCCGAATCAGCTTGATTCTGATTCTAAAGTTGTGTCATCCTCAACAAGGATGCAATGTTCTATCCCACCTATATGATAAAGTTCAACAGGCGTCATAAGTAAACTTACCTACTACACAGTAAACCTGTTGGAGTATAGATCAGTATAGTCTCCTCCACGCCCGTGGTTTTGGGATGTCACTCAACCATCCCCCAAAAGAAGCGCTAAGAGGTCCAAGAGGGGCGAATGATCAATATAGACTATGTGTGATTCCTTATTCCATTTGAGGTTCACAAAATTGTAGTTTCCCGTAGGGTGCCACACCAGTTTATTGAATCCCCCTCCCCCTCCCCCTCCCCCTCCCCCTTCCCAACCCCCAGGGACAGGGAGAAGAATTAAAGGGGACATCCGGGAATTTCATACGACGTCTGGACATTTTACAATGAGTATATATCCTTTGCTGAAATCACTGCAGATAACTTTTTGTCACTTTCATGAACGACTTCAATTTCATATGACAAACGCATTGTGAGTGGATGCATTTTCCTCCTCGTTACGATAAATCGCCGCAGTAACTGTAAATAAAGCTTATATGTATGTACTGGCAAGAAAACACAATCATATCCTAGCACCATATTCATTCTTGTCAGTGTGGTAACTATGACACCGCTATTGTGTTCCTGCTCCCCACGGGCTTAGTACCTCAGAGTAACCCAGAGTGAATTCATGATTCATATCCATACCCATACTTTCAGTTCACTGAACACTGAAAATCCTTGTATGACAACGTAAGTGCACAGACAATGTTACGAGATCACTTCCTTATACGTCTTTTATTTCAATTTTGTTTGCCCCCCCCCCCCCCCCCCTATTCACAACGGTTTGTTCCCGTGTTCCTCAAAAATCTGTTTTATGTTCTCATGTTCCCCAGATAAAATTGGCCGTGTTCCCTCGTTCCCTAAAATCCCTGGAAGACCCTCATGACTATCTTCCATTTAGATACTTTACGTGGATGAAAATGAAAAATGTTGCTGCTAATAGTTAGTGCGCCGGACTCCGGATCGGGCGGTCCGGGTGCGTTGTGTTTTTTGGCAAGCGCAACGCACACTTTACTGTCATAGTGTCTCTCTCCAGCCAGGTGTATAAATGGGCACCGGCGAATTTACGTCTGGCGGGAACCCTGCGATGGAATAGCATCCAATACAGGGGAGAATAGAAGTACTTCATGCTATGGAAACCGGGATAAGCTCCGGCCTGATGGGCCACTTGGCTCGTATGCAGACTTTACCCTACCTTGTAAAACATTGCTTTTAAAAAATAATTGGTAGTTTATAGCGAAACCTTGTTATTAATATACTCGTCAGGCCTGTAGGAACGTTAGCACTGGTTGTGATGTATTAAAATGGGAGGCCCATTTTCGTCGGGGAGTCCGGAGGCATTCTCTCCCGGGAAAATTTTGAAAATTTAGATAGGCTCCAATGTAATTTGGTGCATTTTGGAACACCTTTCGAGAAGAATAATTCTGGTTTAAAAAAATCAAAATGCGGCTTATCTTGTGCATGATTTTTTTTTCTTTGCGTTTTTCCTTGATTGAATTTTTTTCCGGACATTTTGCCTCGCATGAAGTGTCTTTATTGCAATTGATAAAATACATATCAATAGTTACAATAGTAAAAATATTAGAAAGAACCAAATTCAGGGATAAGAACAAAAATTAAAATATTTACAATATGATGACAATGGTATAAGAACTATATAAAAAAAAAACTAAGAATTAATTGCTAAATTATATCTAAAAGCTAACGTATTACTAAAACTATTCTTAAAGCGCTCAGTATTTAGAAGAGGCAATACAATATTTGACCGTAATTGATGAGCAGAACAGTGCCGCTTTGGTAGTAAATTATACAGTGGGTGATTATCGTCTGTTCTGATTTTTTCAAATAGTGTGCGGTCCGCTTTCTCAAGAAGGTCATGTATATTGATTAATTCAGAGATATATTGTCGCTTGTGGCATCTCTTGAGGAAACACTGTACTGCATTCAGGTCCGATGCACTTGCACCATATACTGGTAGTCCATAAGTTATCTTCGGCAGGACAATAGCTTTGAACAGGTGATCAATATCCTTCTGGCTGTATCCTTCTTTTCTAAGGCTTCTGATTACGTATAAATACCTATTTGCTTCATATAGCTTCGTTTTAACATGCTTAGTAAATTTACAGTCCGACTGGAAAGTAACACCGAGAATAGTTTAAGTGTTGTGCTGACTGATGTGGTATATTTCGTGGAAAGTATGCTGTTGACCTTTCTTTTTAAGTACTAGTTCTTTGCATTTAGAGGTGTTACACTTCATCTGATTAAGAGTTGTCCAGTCCATAAATAATCTAAGAGCATTCTGCGTGTTATCTGTACCGTCCTTGCGAACTGTAATTTGTAGTGTGGAATCATCAGCATACTTATTCAGGTCGATGTTGTCGCTGCTATCCCCGGTAATTTCAAGGTCGTTTAGAAATGCATTGAAGAGATATGGACCACTGACGCTACCCTGTGTGGTTCCTTATTGCGCATGCAAGTATGATCTTCCATGGCTCGCAACTAGACCTAGCGTCGCCTGTGATATTACATTTTTACATATCACGAGAGATCCAGCAAAGGTGCTGTATTGTAGACGCGAGAATTAGTGATGGCCCAAGACCTGAATTTTCGCTTCGCTACACCGAGTGACTTCGACGAGATCTTGAAATTGTCAGAAGGGATCTACGATGGGCTCGACTATCTTCCATTTAGATATCATACCTGGGTGAAGATGGACAATATTGCTGTTATGCTTGCTTATTAAGGAGAGAAACTCGCGGGTTTGATTGCGTGTTCCATTGTTGATGAAGGAAGAACAGCCATCCGTCGAGCAGCCCGTACTTTAGCAGAGTTTCGCAGACAAGGTGTTCATAAACAGCTGTCACAGGCAATGAATGAGTTCATACGAAGACAATACCCAAGCGTATGCCGAGTGCGGTTCACAAGTCTGCAGAGTTTACCTGCTGTGACGAAACTTGCACAATTTGATATGTTGAAATGTTACGTGAAAAAGAAGAATTTACGCTCACATCAGTTTTCTACAACTTATAATTCAATTCTGATTGAAACTTGCACCAAAGAATACCTATGCGATGTTATTTTCTACAGCTCTGTGATACATAAATTGTTTCACAGTTTTATCTTTCCGGAACTATTTCCTGTCGAGCCTAAACGATCAAACATCGATTACATGCAGCAAGAATGCGATTTGTACTTCGCTGTCGAGAAATGTAGTGATGGTGCTTTTTCAAGATCGGTCAGCTTTGGTGTATTGTCACGGAGAGTTATGTGTATGGTCTGGTCTGTGACTGTTTACACCAGTGACCTGGTTGTATACGAGGCTCATCTTTTGTATCAGTTTAAGCGAGCCTGCGAAGTTATCGAGGACGATTTCGTTTTCCGATCTGTACAAGGCAAAATTTTGACCAACCACGGGAGAAGAGTGCTGCAAGAACGTTTGCAGGTACAAATTGACCAAGAGATGCTACTGGAGGTGCACGAAAACAAGTTTGAACAGTAGCGTTACCTTTGAAGGACACGGCAAAGGCGATAGGTCACGAATTGTCTGAATTGAAACTGTCATTGGCTGTATCAAATTAGCTAAGAAGTTGACTCAACTTTGGTTGCGGTTCGTTCCACACTAATTTGCTTGCGGTTAGTTCTACTCTGGTTTGCTTGCAATTAGTGTTCATTTGTTAGTAAGGGTAACCCTATTTTCGAATTAATAACTGTTATTTTAGATTGACTCATAGACCCATGACTTACTGACTCATTCGCTCGTCGACTCGTGACTCACTGTGTTGACAATTCCACTGAAAGAAAATTGATAATGAACAGTGATTGATTTGAATAGGTAAAAAGTATTCAAATATGTACTGTACGAAGCTCAACATTATTGGTGTAGCTGGGATAAAATGCCTTAGACGGCCATTACAAGCCACTTTAAAGAACGACAAATAGACACACATCTCCCTCTTTGTGCTTTATTTATGATCTGTTGAATATTTCAGCTGTCATGCATTATGCAAATTTTGAAACCAACGAGGACACCTCTTGAATTTCAATATAAGTGTCGGTTGTTTCTCTTGGATTTTGCCTCAATAAGTCAAAGACCGCAACTTTCATTTCCACGAAGTTCGACAAATACAGCCTAATGACGTCAGACAACAAGCACGCTGAGAATTATCAGCGAGTTTCCGCGTCTGTTCAAAGAGGAGACGGGAAACAGTTGATTGAAAAAGTTACTCCGTGTCTTGGAGACGCCATCTTGGATTTGGGTTGTGGTACTGGTGAGCTGTCTGTTTATCTTGCTGAGCTTGTAGGGCAAGATGGCAAAGTTGTGGCTGTTGATCCTGACACTGATCGAATTAAAGTGGCCCAGGAATCTCACATGGGAATAAAAAATCTCAGATTTCACGTAGGAAGTGCTGCCAACTTCCCTGGATTGGGTTCGGAGAGTTACGACATCGTTTTCGCAAATCATGTGCTTCACTGGATTCCGGATAAAGAAGAGGCTTTCAAGAACACATTTAGCAGTCTAAAACCAGACGGCAAAATTGCTTTGCATTTTGTTGACCGCGTACCCTCTGTGATGGATCATGCATTTCGTGAGCTGAATCCCGAAAATTTGGAGCGTATACTAAGCATGTATCGCTTGAAATCCAGAACAGAAGTTGGGGAGATGTGCATAGCTGCTGGGTATCACATTGTGGAGAGTTACTACGAGAAAATGGATCGTGAGTTCGAAAATTGTGAGACACTTTGCTCATTTCTCCAGGCGACTACACATGGTGCATTTGATCCGCGGCTCGCCACGGAAGAAAGATTAGCAAGATTTTGCAGTCAATATGCGAGCAAAGAGGACGGGACGTACAGAATTCGCCCCAAAGAGGGTCACATCTGTAGCACACTGATTGCATCTAAACCAGTCGTCTAGAAACAGCTCTGTTTATTTGTACAATCTACCGACTCCTAAATGACTATGTTGCATGATTTGAGTATCTATTTTTATATCTATCTGACATGACTGGTCGGCAACAATCATTTTTAAGCGATGACGTCATCTTATGACGTTAATGCTGTAAAGCGGAAAAGCGATGGAATTTATGGAATTTTTGGGGTGATGTGCGATTACTCCCTGAATTGAACCGAAGAGCACTGGGAACTAGGTGCATGGTTTGTGTTCTTTTTAAGCGATGCATCGTCGTCGTGCGAGTGGACGGGATCTGTTGTCTGTTGTCTGTTGCGATCGACCGATCTGTAGAACCGAATAGAAATCACCACATAGAACTCAAAGCAAAATACTCCTGGGCAGTTAGAAAGGACCGATTCTAAGTATAAACGAAAGAGACAAGTTAAATTTGATGTGTTTTATTAGATTTAGTAAACAGAAATCTTTAGTTTTTTTTTAAAACAAAAGGGCTTAACCTTGTATCGTATGTCGTCAGTATTGGATGTCTCCCTGCAAGATAACTCAACTTTTGTCGACCAATCATTCAACACAGAAGTTGTCAGCAACTTTTATTTAATTTTGTTGAAATTTTCTGCCAAATTTCCTGAAAATTCTTAAAGACCCCTTGTGAAACGTCATCGCTTCTGCATGCATTGCGTGCCGTTTATTGTTTTTGTCCTCGAGCATTTGTTTTTACACTGTAAATTCATCAAAGATTTCTGGACGCATACAATTAACTGGTTAAATAAATCTAATATCACCATTTCTAGGTTAAATGATAGCGGAATTCTGCTAGGTATTACAAAAGAAAGTCCTCATTGGACTCTTCTCAACCACATTCTCATTGTTAGTAAGCAAAAAATCCATACTAATCGGCTTAGGAAAAACAAAACCACTCTTTCCTCAGTTAATAGCTAAGCTAAAATATATTGAACACATTGAATATTTTATCGCTAAGAAAAGAGACAGGCTTAAATTTAATCAACAGAAATGGGAAATTCTTAAGTTTTCATAAGCAGCTATTGTATGTTGAAACATTTTTTTTTAATTCATTGATGTAAATAGTGCGTAACATATCACGTTGTATAAAATGTAATAGTGCACAGCAATTTAGTCAACAATTGGTGTCAAATATAAGTAGCGTTGATGTAAGCAACAATAGTATTGTTTTGTAATGTACTTGTTTTGTAACATAGCTTATCTAGTGTCAGTAACTGCATTGTAATGTAGTGTGCCATTGGGCAGGAAAAGTAATAAAGAGCAACCAAAAATAAAATCATTTTTGTCGATTGCATAATAGGTCTAAACCCCTGCATATATTTATCCTGGGAGGTACAAAGGGGGATTGAAGGGAAGCGGGTAGTTTAGCGTTGCTAAACATATCGACAGTTTGTTAAATCCTGCAACTTCACTCAATATGCGTTGGCATGAGTCTCCCACGAGAAGCCATCAGTGGTCTTTTTGGTTAGATACCGTAAAATTCCGGTTATAAGTCCCCCCGGTTATAGGCCCATCTAACTGGAAACCAAAAAATACATCCGGTTATAAGCCCCCCCCCCCCCCCCCCCCCGGATATAAGCCGCCCTCTCCTGGATGACTCTACTGAACAGGGCTAAATGTTAAAAACATGAAACAAACAGCGGTAATAAACATTGTGAAAAATCGCATTTTACTAACTTGACGTTTCGTATGCTATGCAACATACATTTTCAAAAGTATGACCGTTACAAAATTTTAACGACTATTATATATTGTTATGAAAAGGGTCTGGAACCTAGACTGAGACAATTGATCTACAGCAGTAACTTAATATTATCGCTTAGGTTAATAGAGTAACAACCTCTCACTGCCAACGTTGGCATGTAATGAGGGTTGTAACTCTTGCATGAATAAGGTCTCTTTAATTTTACAATGGAGGTCAGTTTTCCCGGACGCTAGAATGTCAAAATGATCCCATTTGATGTTATGGCCCGTGGTAATAATATGATCAGCGATAGCTGATAGATGATCGCTTTTAGTTAGGGCCTAATGTTGATTGCTTTTAGTGAGGGCTAAATGTTGCTTTATTTTGACTTTTTAACTCAAAAACGTATTTCGATCAACACTGCCGTAACTCGTTTCGAAATATTTTTTATTCCGCTTATAAATCCCCCCGGATATAAGCCCCTCCGCTTATAAGCCCACCCAAAACCCCTTACGAAGTTGTATAAGCCCAGGGCTTATACACCGAATGCAAATATGGCGGACCGCTCGGTTGCTGCCTGGAACGAGCTGCATGAAAGCGAGGCTAGTAAGGCTTCGGTGTTTTGTTTTGACAATGCTTTCATAGTAAAGTCTTGGTTATTCGTCGATCTGGTGTGTTTCTTTTCGCTGCTCCTACGAGTTGCTGTGTTTTGAATGCCACGAGAAGTGATAGAACTGTTCACAGTTTGTCTCTAAGGGAAAAAGTGGATCAATGCAATTTGTTGAGACGAAAGAAAGGAGTTCACGATCGCCGTGAGAACTTTCTATAAAGTTTGTTCGCTACATTTCAGGTTAGAAGGTCTTAGAAAATGTGTAAGCGATCACATTTAGCGCCAAGTTGTTCTTATTTGGCTCAATGCTTTCACTAGCTTTTACTATTACTAGCTTTTACAGTTGAATTTCATTCACTTGGTTAGTATTTGATCGTGCGATGCCGTGCGAGTGGATCGGACGCGGACAAAGCCGAACATGTCGAACATGAAAAACTTCTTTTGATACGGAGGATGTCTTGGAAGTGGAGCTTTTCTTTACCTTGAGGAAGGTACTGGCCATGAAACTCGTGCTAGAACACCACCAGACACCACATAAGCTCGTCATTTAAACGAATTTTCTAAGATCTTCTAACTTGAAATGTAGCGAACAAACCTCAATAGTTCCTGCGGCGATCGCGAACTCCTCTCTTTCGTCACAACTAATTGCATTGATCCACTTTTCCCTAAGAGACAAACTGTGAACAGTTCTATCACTTCTCGTGACATTCAGAAACACAGCAACTCGTAGGAGCAGCGAAAAGAAACACACCAGATCGACGAATAACCAAGACTTTACTATGAAAGCATTGTCAAAACAAAACACCGAAGCCTCACAAGCCTCGCTTTCATGCAGCTCGTTCCAGGCAGCAACCGAGCGGTCCGCCATATTTGCATTCGGTGTATAACCGGAATTTTACGGTATAAGTATTGAGGTATGATTATTGGACCATTGATGGTCTTCTGATCGGTGGAGCATAGCTGGCTTACGTTGGGAGCCGAATTTTCCCTAATTTTAATTGCGATGCGATGATTGTTGCAGTGTATAATAGGATACTATTCACACTGCATAGATTATCAGAAGAGCATAGAAGTCAACGAATCATGAATGATAAGTGACATTTTCGAGTGAAACGGCATAGAGAACATGTGCACTGAGAGTAGCCGGTACCGCAACAAGGATAATAGCAAATGCATTCACTCCATTTTAAGATGATGCGCTGTGTGACTTATTCGCCCAACCTCCCGGTCTAATACAACTTGGCTTTTACACACTGTAGTTTCGCCGAATTCCCCCAATCTTAGCTGCGATGCGATGATTGTTGCAGTGTGCAATGGATCGTTATCGAGTTATCGATTTCTAAGTTCCCTCACACTAGAACTAATTAAAGAGAATTCCAGATTCCGTAGCACTCGCGTGTGAAACCCTAACAGCTTCACAGGCTAGAAAATTACACCACAAGAAGAAGAAGAAGAACGCAACGTTTTTTCCTCCCCTTGAATAAGGGGTCATTTTTCGTGTTTGGGCCTCAAAAAGGGTATAAATTTTCGTTTTCTTAAATAGGGTAAGAATTTAGGATTCAGGAACCTTTGCGGAACACACCTATCCCTAATTTACGAGAGTGCCCTCCCCCCCCCCCTCCCCCGGGGGAGAGGGATAAAAATTGCTTCAGTGATCTCATTACACTTCGACTGCAATTCATGGTTCAATAATAAGGGGCTGAGCAATAATTACCTGGAGGAGGGGGCGTGGGAGGGGGGCTGGGAAATGGCTAAATGTAAGGCTCAAAAATAAGTCGCACCCTCCGTCCCCTCCCCTACTTAACAAGCAAAAATTAATTTAACCCCCCTCCCCCCCTTGCCACCCCACCTCCAGCTATCAGCTACTAATAATATCAAGGTCAACTCCCCTTCCCCACCCCCTGCTTCCTTCCCCCATTGGTTCCCTCATACCTCGTTTATGTGTTCGGTTTCTTCCTCTGCCACAAGAAGTACTTCAAATGACTCTTCAACGTACGCGTTCTCTACATCCGAATCACTTGACTCTGATTCTAAAGTTGTAAACTTCAGGATATTTTACAAGTAGTAGAAAGTCGGATGGAAAGTTTTCAGCCTATATCTAGTCTAGTGTTGTTTGTCTTCGGCATGTGTGGTAGCAATTCTACCAAAGCCTATTTTTGCGTCAACATGCCTGAGGGGAAAAATACAACTACGAGGAGTATACAATGGTAAAATCCGAGACTCGCCGAGACGCGATCCGCCGAGACCCTCATTTAAAATCCGGGACCGAGACTTACATTTTTTTAAAAAAAAGAAAGAGCTAACGACATAGCCGCAAACGTTTAGGCGATAGGTCCCCGTTTTATCAGTCAAATGAGTCTATCCCCGACGTTACTAATCGAACCAAATCGAACGTTCGATTTATCGAATTTAATTGAACTATAATCACGCGATTAGGTTCGATTCAGTTTGGTAATCGAACAGAATCGAACTCTCGCAAACAATTTGAGTAATCGAACTTAATCGAACGTTCGATTAAGTTCGATTAGGCTCGATCAAGTTCGATAAGTTCGACTGAGTTCGATTTGAGGATGGATGTTGATTAAAAAACAACGGTGGTAAAATTCACGGTCTAATCACAGGCAGACAAGGCTCTGTGTTTGAGACCGTGTGACGTAAGCCTCACGGTACGCGCTATTTGATGTCATACATTCACTGTAATTTGTAACGACTGACCTCGGCTTGATCCAACTGATCGCGAGAAATGCTCCATAAAATACTGGATTTTGCATCTTTTAATCCCAAATTGTGATCTACTGTAAGCCAGATGAATAAAGTCCACTTATCTTTTTTCTTTTGCGAGGTATTTTGCGATTTTATAGCCGTCACCGACCCCACTGTTCAATTTTTTTCAGTGGAATTGTCAAGAGGGTCCCCTATACTTTTTACGTGAAGCGTGATTGGAGTAATTTATTTTTCCGTGAAACGTGATTGAAGCTTTTATTTTTTCGTGATTCGTGATTGCCAATTTCAAGATCTTTTCACGTGCATGTGAAAGCAATTTTTAACTTAAACGTGACCCGTGAAAGAAGAGTTAAATTAGACGTGATTGGTGAATCATATCTTGTTCGTGGCTTAATTATCAATTCTTTCAGTGTTCTAGTAAATGTACGTCTTAGTTTTCAGCTCTGTGGTTAGGTTTTGAACAGATGAAACTTTGTAAGCTATCGAGACGTGATATGCAACACTCAAATCAAATTTTTGCGGTTTTACGCCTTCCGAGCGTTCAAGTCTAAACTGGGATCGCCTTGATTTTTGCGTGAACGTGAAAACATTTTGGTAATTATTCGTGACGCGTGAAAAGGCCAAATATTTTTACGTGATTCAGTTTTGCAAAGGGGTATAGGGGACCCTCTGTCAACACGGTCTCGCCCAAAGAGATTGAAGGTTTGTGTCAATGAGTCACGAATGAATGGGTGGGGTCCAAAATAACAGTTATTAATTTGAAAATAGCGTTACCCTTACAAACAAAATAAATTTAATAGAGGCTAACCGCAAGCAAATTAGTGTGGAACGAACCGCAATCAAAGTTGAGTGTAAACTATTAAATTTTTATGCACTCACCAGGCAAACCGTTAAAATAATGAATGTCCTACTTTGTGTAAAAATCACCTTGACTAACTCATTGGCCGTTTTTATACTAGAGACGCGTTACCCGTCTGGACGAGCTTCGGCAAACATTTTGTAATTCGTCCGGTTATCCGTCTCTAGTATAAAGACGGGCACAAGACGCATTACCCGTCTAGATGAGCTACTTTTCGAAATCCGTCGTTCAAGACGCGTTTCGAAAAGTGGCTCGTCTAGACGGGTAACGCGTCTTGTGCCCGTCTTTATACTAGAGACGGATAACCGGACGATTTGCAAAATGTTTCCCGAAGCTCGTCCAGACGGGTAACGCGTCTCTAGTATAAAAACGGCCATTGACTCACTCCATGACATAGACCCCGACGTTACTGTAATGATTCATGATTGATTATTAACTACCATCGGGTGATTTCCGTTTGCTTACATTGTTTATTGAAAGTAGAGGCTCGTATTTCTCGATTACACAAAAGCGTCTCACGTGGAGACAATTATATCGCATTCCGCCTTCGTACAGTGTAGATCCCATTTATAAAGAGAGAAAGATCAAGCGTTTTTAGCCTGAAAGAATAGACCGGAGAAAGAGGTATGATCGTTACGTTTTTTCTTATGTGCATATCCTATGTTTTAAGTTCGTATTTTTCAATTGTATGTCAGTGATTTCTTTATTTCATATGATTCTCGTGTTTTACGCTTCGCAGACATTTTGGTCCTAGTGATTGCATAATCCTTTAAATTGTACATGTTGTAATGTTACTTTCCACTAAATATAATGTAATAGTCGCGTTATAATAATTATCCTTTCAGTTTTTACGTGATTCCAATCCACCGAATAAAAGAAAGAAAGAAAAAAAAGAAAGACTGGGTTGGTTCTCTTAGTAAATCCTTCTTCGCAAACAGACGCTACAGTTACTAATCATACTGTTTGGTAATCGAACTTGATCGAACTTAATCGAACGATTTGGCTCGATTAGTTCGATAATTGAACAGAATCGAACCCAAACATTTGTGTGAGAGAGTTCGATGACGTTCGATTTCCGAACTAATCGAACCAAATCGAACTTAATCGAACACAAGAAACAAATCTTAAGGTGGCTCGACTGGATTTTTTAGGGAGAGAACTCACTTTCTGTCCTGTAGCTATCTTGTTAGAGTGTTTATGAGAACTTTCTCAATTTATTTTGCACTTTTTCGATGTATGCGAATCGACCAAGATCGTGTCGGCGAAACGACTTCGATGTATGCGAATCGACCAAGATCGTGTCGGCGAAACGACCTCGATGTATGCGAATCGACTTGTATGCGAAACGACCGACATCCCTGGGAATCCATGCGGTAATACACGAGGTGGGGTGTCTTCTCGGGACATTCCTGTTGTTTTTATCCTTTCTATCCTTACAAATCTAAGAAAGTGTCTCCATTGTCGATCATTGAGTGGATTCGCTTTCCCCCTTCAACATGACGACCCAGTTAGACACAATTTTCACAACCAAAATCAAAGGCCTTGATTGCAAAATTCACTTTTTGACTTACTTTTCCAACGCTACGCAAGTTACTGAACAAAATTCTATATTTTTCAGAAAAAAAGTGCCTGTCCATGCCCGTTCTGCAATAATTTCACTGAGCCCTGGGAGGGGAGGGGAGAGAAATATCCCACAATGCCTATCGATCGACCAACGTGACACTTCGAGCGATCAAGCGAAGTGAAAAGGACGTTTTTACTCATGGTTTTTGATTTCTTGGTAAGTGAAAAAGCTTTATATATCATATTATACAACTTTAAGGACCTATTATGGTGATATTTAGGTTTTTTTGGCTTTTTCTTGATGCCAATTCAGGCAAATTTTGAATAATGACTTCAGACGACTATATATGTAACACAATATTGACGTCGCCATATTTGCCGCCATATTTCCGTTAGGTTGTCGTCCATTTTACTCAAGGAAATTCGCCTTTCGTTCGGATATATTTTCTGAAGCAGCTACTTATATCGCTCCCTGTTTATTAATTTTTGTTTGACAAACCTTTGAAGTTTATTTGAAACGTAACAGTGGTACATAAATTTTTGAAATTTTACTATGATCCAAATGTATCCAATATTTTTTAAAACTATATTTTAAAGGTAGTGTTGTTAATATTGAATAAGCATATCTCCCAATTTAATTTTTAAGTTTTCAAAGGGGAGATTTGAACTTTTTCTTCACTAGCTGCATGGGCTCAAGGCAAAATTTATAATTTATTATGGAAACAAGTTTGACATGTGACATGTGAATTAATTAAGCAAATTCAAAATATGAGCATTTAATATATGTCATGAAAAGGAACTCTAGTCAAGCCATGATCAGTGAATCTTTGTGAAGATATCCAGACCCATATTGCGATCAATCTTTGTTCATCCGTACCTTCTTTTTTTATAATTTGCCGTGTAATTGAAATGTTCCTTCACTGTTTTACGACCTTTTGCATTGATACGCAAGGATCAAAATCAAAACCCCCGTGGAAACGTTTCCAAGATTGTGCTGTTCCATAAAATATCCATACCCCTCCCACAGAAGGTTTTTTGGTTTAAACCCCCCCCCCCCCCACCCCTCTGGAATTTCCACTTAAGCCCCATACTTTCCTTTTAAAATTTTGGCTTTTGAGACCCCCCACCCCCTCGGAATTTCCATTGACCTTCCATGGGGTGGGTATGGATATTTTCTGGAACTGCACATTTCCATCAATCAAAGTTTAAAATGACGTTTCCATTGAGCGATCATGAAGTTTAACCGGCGACAAATAAATTATGGGCCGACGATACTACAGAATTTACTATCAAACTCAGAAAACCGTGAACACCTGAAATGTTGATTGTCTAGTGCCCAATCAAAATAAAGTTCAGGACACGCAAGCAAACCTCAAAACCACAAACCAATAACCGTTGCTGTTTGCGGTTTAGTTTTCTCACGCCTGATTGGCTTTTTCCTTGCAACACAATAACATTCCATTAATATTTCTGGTGTTCACGGTTTTCTGAGTTTCACAGTAACTTGGTCAAATTTAACTTCATTACACAACAAAGATATTTTATAGATTTTTTCGAGACAACTTTCGATTTCAAGGCGTTTGCGTTTGGAAACCAAATGAAACTAAACGGTTTCGTGTATCTTAACTATAACAGATTGATTTTAACAAAGCTGACAGTGCCAGACTGAATGTCGCGATATATAGGTTCCACAGGGTTCCAGGGCTTGCCGAACATAAAAGTTCTGTACCTTTTACATGTATTTTTATGGTGTTTATTCCGACAGTTTAACGAGACAAAACCCTTCAGCTACAAAAGAGTGTAATTTGCGCCTGTTAAGGAGTTTTGGACACAAAATCAAATTTATTTATTGCCAGTTCACTTTCGTGATTATTGGACTGAAATGTTGGCAGAAACCCCTTCAACTATGATTGACGGAAATCGTGGAAACGTTCCGCAGGTGTTTCGACTTCGATCATCGCGTATCAATGCAAATGGTGGTAAAGAGCCCTAATCAACCACACACTTGCTTTTGTTGACAAATGGGATTTTGGCATTTTTTCACACAGAGCGTGTCTAAACAAAAGAAATTACTCTGAAACTGCTAATTGGAATCAAACAGACTTCCAGCAACACATACTACTTGCAACGATGCAATAAGATTTTGCTTTACCAATACATTTACAACTTTCTTTTAGATGGCATTGAAAATGGCAGAAGCTAACATTGACTTGAGCCCCGTGCAATTTTTTTTTCTATTTCACTCTATTTGCTGGACATTCTGTTATGTTTGGTTAAAATCTTTAACACTGAGTTCCTTTATTCTATGATCACTGGGAGTCTATTTTTGAGTGACATGTAATGTACAATAAGCTGAGCATAGAAAAAATGCTGTTTTTTATGTCAATTACAGGATTGGATGTCCCCAGCAAACCAGTCAAACTTATTGTTATTATTATAAAAGCAGTCAGACCAGAGATTGAAGTGTAGAACTCTAAATTTTAAATTGTTAAAAGGAACATTCTGAAAGTAAGCCCACCCCCCCCCCCCCCCCCACCAAAAAAAATAAATAAATAATCATCGTCATAATTAGTGCCTCAAATCACACTACAGAAAATTCCTCAAGGTGATTCCACTGAAAAAGAAGGAGTATTTAAAGGACTTGGTCCAAGACTTGGTCCAGTTCATAACTATGTTATGAGCGTTACAAAAATGCAATAAAAAATGGGGGTCACCATGCATGCTCGTTTTTGTGCAACATGGATGACTATTATAGTAAACATGTATATGACCCACGAGGTTCATACTACATGTAGGAACCCTCATAATCCAAAAAGGGAACTATCGTTTCTAGAAAAAAATCATTTCTTGTGTTAAAATATCGAAGCAGTTCAACGAAATAGACTTTAATCTTACCTAATAAACTATTTTAATAAACTGGAATTAAGATTACGAAAGAAATTAAAGATTTTGCTGCATGCGTGCGTAAGCAGCACTACTTCAAAACGTACTTTCTAAAGCATTCAAATAAAAATATCTCAAAGTAGAGTATTTAACTTTTCTTTAAATTGCGATATATTGTAATCACCCGGATGTCTTCTAAATTTATGCATTAAAAAATGGGGGTCACCGTGCTCGTTTAGAAGAAAATGACCATTTATTTCTCTTCTAAGCTTAACCTAAAAGGGAAGCTGTAATGTGGTGTGTGTGCACGCACTCGTGCACGTGCTAAATGACGGGAAAACTCATGCGCAGCAAGGATGTGCAATGCAATTGAGTGGAATCACCTTAAGCCCTCTCAAAGAGTTGATGGACTGATATTTAGTTAGAGCTAAATATACTTTCAGGGGTGGTGAATGGTCCTTCAAAAAATGCGTGTCTCGCAAAATTTAAGCCAAATTCCAGGGGTCTTGTCGTCTCGTATTTTTATGGGGGGGGGGGGGGGGGGGGCCTTCTTGGAATCTTAATTTCTTTTTCAATGCTAAGGAAGTCTCGGGCGCGCAGAAAATGTATCAGTCTCGCAAAGTCTCGCATTTACCATTTGACACCCCTATATACTTTTCTGATTATCCTGATTGACCTCTTTACCAACTTGGCCACCATCTTGAGTTCTAATGTTTGCAATAGCCATTATGGGATGGTCAGGGGGCAAATATTATGTCGATTTGCCCCCTGAGCATCCCATGATCTCTTTTGAAACACTAGAAATCAAAATGGCTGCCATATCAGTAAAAAGGTCATTGTGAGGCTTTTTTTAATTAGATAGAGAATACTCAGACAGACTATAGGCCTTGTTTTGGATTATCGGGGTTGGCCCTTACTCTTTAAAGTCCTTGAAAAGCCCAGATGTTTAATTTAGATTTCGAGGGCACTTGAAAAGCCCTTGAAAATAATAATGTTTGCTGAAGGTGTTTGAAAAATTAGTAATGTTTACTCCTTGAATATTTGTTCAGATGGGGCATAATATAGGATTGTTTCAAAGTAATTCAAGGATTGAGTGCAGATTTCAAAATAGGGGACAGATTTTGCCAAACCAGGGCTGTCCCATGCTGTGCAAAATTCTGTATTGCATTCTGGGATCAGTTTTATAATCCAGGGGAGCTTTTTTGAAGTTGCTATTGACCAATGAAAACATTTGCAAGACAAAGTAAACTTGCTTTGAATACTCCTTGAAAGCTCACTTTTTTGCCTTGTGTCCATAAGCTCTGCCCAAAAATAAGCCCAGTGCCTGAAAGGTATGAACATTAAGCAAATGTAGGCCCAGGAGTTATTTTCAGAAATTTGCAGTATGGGGCCACTCCAACATGTGCATCACCCAGCCCTAAAGTGGTTACTTCTGGGCCCTGGTTGTTCAAAGGGTGGATAACATTCCACCACTCACTGTCTGACGAATATACCGGTATATGAGTTAATTCCATGGGGTATGATCAAGATTATTGATCATTGTACCAAGAGTGAATTTAATATAATATTCATCTCTCTCCAGAGAAAGTGTCAAGCATGGAATAATGTCAAAAGCTGGAATTCAACAGAAAAAAAAGCTGGACAACTTGATTAGAACAAGTGTTGAGGTAAGTTAATGTTTAAACACACTGCTGCTGTAAGCTGTGGGAAGCGTGGTGGCCTAATTGTAAGCACTTGACACTGGATCAAATGGTCTGGGTTTGAGCCCTGGTCACTGGGTCACTCACTGGCTGTGTTGTGTTCTTGGACAAGACACCTTACTCTCATAGTGCCTCTCTTCACCCAGGTACAATGCAGGGTGAGACGAAAATCAGAGCCTCTAAGGTGGTAGCCCGAAATTAATTTTTTCAGTAAAGACAATAAAATTTATTTACTGCGCAAAATACATGCGATCAGCTAATTCTGCACGTACTCCAAAAATAGAATGACTTTGGTCACTTAGATTTCTTGGTCATTTCAACTAAGAAAAAAAAATAGTATTGTTTCACTTTCCCTCACGAACTGTTTGCTCCACGCTCATTTTTGTAGTTTGTCATAAAAAATTGCTTGCCCACCCGGCTTGCCCGTTGGGCAACCGGTGATCTAAAGACAGTAGCCCTACGAGTCCTTCCACTAGCCCTGGGCTATCGGACAGCACTTTTGTCGCACCCTGCAATGAATGGATACTTGCAAAACATCGCTGGGGTAGCCCTGTGATGGACTAGCATCCAACCCAGTTGGAGTAGAATACTCCTAGCGGCTTGATGCTATGGAAACCAGGATAAGCAAGGGAAGTATAGGCCACTTGGCTTGACACAGACTTTACTTTACTGCCAGCTGTTGACCTGGGGAACTCGAAATTTTTTAATATAAAATTAATGGGGATGCGTGGCAGAAATTTTGAAGCACAGCATACCCCTGACAGTTTTCCAAATCCTCTTCTGGGAGTGGAGCTCAGTCTGTTTTTTGCAAAAAAATTAATACAACCAGGGATCACTTTAGCTTTGTCATCAAAGTTCTACTAAAATAACTGTTAACAATGGTTATTATTTTTTCATGCGATTCAGAGATTACCATAACCTTGATTTGAACTATTTTGCTCATTTATCAAAAGGAAACTTTTAAGATTGCTGATCATTTCCAAGAGATCCAAAGATGTTTTTACTATATACCAGACTAGAAAACTACAATAGCAATCCTCTCACATTGGAAATTGCAGTTATTTTTTGAGATAATATAGTTATCTTATTTTTTCTAGTATTCCCTGTTTTCTAAAAACATTTGCTAGACACTCCAGGGCTGCAAATAACGGCCGGTCAACGGACAATGTCCGGCCAAGATGACTATTTGTCCGGACAAAATTTCGGTTTGGCGGTCATTTTGACCGGTCACGTAGAAAAATAACCAGAAAAATTAATTTATTTGCATTATTTTTGGAAATTATAAACAGTTAAATCATAAAATATCTTAGCAGCTTGCAGTCACAAAAACGGAGAGTGCAGATAAGATGGTCACGTTATGCGGCTTTGTGAAGTTTTAGCGGAATAAACATACGCTAAACGGACAACAATGAATATCGCATCAATCATCGCCTAGTATTAACACGCAGAACTTTTTACAGCTTCAGTTGTCGGGCGGGCCGGGTAAAATAGCTAGCACTCGAAAGTGGTTTATTAAATATCTGTTGAAAATGGTTATATACATTTTTGCTTCGAGTTTAGCTGGAATTTTTCGAAGGATCGGTAAATCCATTTAGTGAACAATTGACCGCAAAAGCCATCCGCTAAAGTTAAAACTTTCGCTTCAGCATGAACATGTGAATGATTGGCTTGCGTGCAGAATTTCACTGCTTTGAAATTATCGATATTTTGACGCTTTTGAATACATTTCTTGGCTTCATCTTAATTGAAATTTAATTCGAAACAAAGTTTATTTCAAGTTTCTTTCATTTTTGTTTTCGGGAGCAGGGGTGGCGCAGTGGTGAGAGCTCTCGCCTCCCACCAATGTGGCCCGGGTTCGATTCCGGCCCGGTACCATATGTGGGTTGAGTTTGTTGTTGGTTCTCGTCCTTGCTCCCGAGGGTTTTTCTCCAGGTTCTCCGGTTTTCCTCCCTCCACAAAAACTAACACTTCCAAATTCCAATTCGAACGGGAATACACAGCCCCACAAGCTTCTAGCTTTAAATACCACCGTGTCTAAATAAAGGTAATTTATTTTATTTATTTTTTATCTTTAGTTCGAAATTTTTGGCTTTTGAGCACGAACAGATTTGACATGCTGGTGGTGTTATCTGATACGCATCTTGCGGAGAGATTTTGCTTTTTCGTTGCTCACAGTCTTACTTTACCGCTTTGCTTTGAGTTGTGTTTATCGGTTTAGAAAATACAAAGGAGTATTTTCATTAACAATGAAAGTAAAAGGTTGCCAGTGTTCATTTTGTGGAAGGAATTCTGCAGCCAGGCTCGTCTCTTCACGCCACTGCGATTTGTAAATAAAGTTATCATAGATCTCAAATTACCGTTTTTCTGCACCAAGATAAATACTACAGTGCTATTGAATTATTGACAGTTTCAGTTGAACAGAATGAAAACCTACCTTCTACCAGAGGTTTTAAGATATTTCAGATTTTCTACAAAGTCTCGTTGTTTTTGCCGCGCAGAGGTGAAAAAAAATTTATGGCGAGTAGAACATAGTCTGAGGCCATTGCTTGTGGAAAAAAACCGAAATGCAAATAGCGAACATATTTAGTGATACTTTTATCGATTAAGTCTTATGTGACGAATTTTCATGAGCATATTTTTGGCTTAATATAATTTGGCAACAGTCTCAAGGATGTCTCATTTATCAAATTTCATGCACATTTTGTAGCATTAAACACAATGATAGACTGGTGTGACTGTTCTTACGTGGTGTGAGGTGGCCCTGGGGTATGGGATAAGGGAAACTCGTGCCAAACAATAAGGCTCTTAAGTGAGGGCTTTAAAATACAGTGTAAGAGGGTGTTGTAATGACAGCATCTATGATAGTTCAAAAATTGTACCAGAATGTGTAAAATAGTATTTCTGCAGCTCTGCAATTTCAATTTTCCCAGAGAAGCATACCTTGGACTCACCCTCCCCCCCCCCCCCCCCTCACTTTGTTATGCACTATCCAGTTCATGTAAAGCAGTATATACTTCTTAAAAGTTCCGAGTGCTGTTACAGTATATAATGCATCATTGCAAACAGCATGCACTTTGCACAAGGAAGTAAAATATGCAAACTTCAGAATGTCAAGCTCTTGATTTGTTCCTTACAGACCTGTTCCAAAATGGCGGCATTTCCTTTTATGCGAATTTGTTTTATTTCAACAACGCACAGAAATTAAGTATTTCACTCAAAAACCATAAATACTCGACAAAATTCCGCAAAAAAAATGGGGAAGGGCCATAGGGTACACTTCAAAGGCATCAACATATTAAGTATGGTAAAAAGTCGCCAGTATCTAAATGGATTAAGAATTCCTAAACATAGATGGAACCAGCCTCGATCAGGGCTTTCATTGTTACTTTAGATGTCACGCAACATTTCGCATAATGTAGATCGTGACTGTGGGGGGTCACGCTTAGTCATTTGGCTGTCACGCTTTGTTTTACTTTGGTTGTCACAGAGCGCCAGACCTGTCGAGCAAAACCAGTGTTCCCGTTTAAAAACTGATACGCTTGTTGTCACTAGTTTTCATAGGGTTATAAATATTGTAACTATTGTATTTATTAATTTATCGTTTACTTTATTTTTATGCAGGTTGCTGGATGCCACTGATGCTTTTGTGCTTCAAGTCAGAATAAACCAAGACAAAGGCAAAGACAATTGCCCAAGATTTAATCAGAGGTAGAAAATCAACTAAGTAGGCTTTTCTTTCAATTGTTTCAAAATAATTGTAGCCAAAACTTATTTCCTGTCCAAAACCACTGTAAAACCACTCACTGACTCAAAAAAGAGCTAATTGTCTGAGAAGTCTGAATTACAATTACATTTAAACTGGATGTTCCTTTCCGCATAGCTTTGCAATGTTGTGCCATAAGGTTACAATATTAATTAGCATTTTACTTGTGCGACTTGAAAATTAAGTTCAAATTTGCGCCAGCAAGTTGCCAAGTTCCGTTTGAGTTTTGACAGGTTTCGGCTATCATTTTTGTGTAAATACAACTTCTGTGTCGAAGAAAGAGAAAATATTTGCGCCATGGTCGACTGTTTATCTTCAAACTACAAGAAATTAGCGCCAGGTTTAGTTTACATCGCCAAACTGGGAAACGCGCTTTAAGATTAAAAACCTTAACCACAACTACCAGAATTTGTTTATCATTTTTAACTCTTTGATACAGAAGCGGTATCATTTCCGTTTAAACTCGAACAGAACTTGGCAACTTCCTGTAGCAAATTGGAATTGAATTTGCACGTAGGTCAAGTAAACTAGAAGCATTTTGCCGCAACATTGCAAAATTCTGCGCAAAATTACATCTGATTTGGTTACAAGTGTAGATTTTATTACCAATTGATTTATCGAGCAGTCTTAAATACCATTTTGAATTGTTTGTGAAGTCAAAACATGTTAATTTTTTGCGAAAGTTGTTTGCTTGTTAACATCGGTTTATACGGGTTAAATTTTCCCGCATAAGACTTAGAAAAATACGGGCGCTTAAAATACGCATGCGCCAGTTTTTTTTAAAAAAAATCCGATTTACTTATTGCCAACGAGACAGGCGAGCGAAAACGCGAGCCTGTCTCGGCGGCAGGATATAGAGCCGTGCGTAGTTCGAGGGCTATGCAGAAAAAATCTCAGATCTTTCAGGTCGATTTTCGAGTAATCCGGTTCCGTCAGTGATATTTTTTTGACCATATTAGGATGTAGCCGGAAGTTGTCGAAAAATACGCACGAACCAATCAGAACCCTGTTTTCTGTAATTCGTGAGTGTTGTTTATTTGCTTCAGGTAACGCTCAGGATTTGTAATTTACCTACAATTCTGCTCCTCGAGACGTATATATCTTGGATTTGTTGTGATTGTATCGTACAATTGTTAAAGCTGAACAAGACCTGGGTTGTTTTCTGGAATGAATTCGAGTGTTGTTTATTTGATTCAGGGTAAAGCTCAGGATTTGTTCGCCATCCGTTCGTCGAATTATTTCGAAGATATTTGTTCAGCTCTCCTGAATGTGGAACCTCATCCTATTATTATTTTGGTAAGTACTTATTAAATAAGTAATTTCCCTACAATTCTGCTTTTTGAGGCGTTTACATCTTGGATTTGCTGTGGTTGTATCGTACAATTGTTAAAGCTGAACAAGATCCGTGTTGTTTTCTGAAATGAATTCGAGTGCTGTTTATGACTTATTTGATTTAGGATAACGCTCAGGAATTGTTCGCCATCAGTTCGACGAATTATTTCGGTAAGTAATTGGCCTACAATTCTGCTCCTTGAGGCGTATACATCTTGGATTTGTTGTGGTTGTATCATACAATTGTTAAAGCTGAACAAGAACCGAGTTATTTTCTGGAATGAATTCGAGTGTCGTTTATTTGATTCAGAATGAACGCTCAGGATTCGTTCGCCATCCGTTCGTCGAATTATTTCGATAAGTAGTTTTTCTGACATTCTACTTTTTGAGGTGATACAACTTGGATTTGTTGCGATTGAATCGCTTTTTGAAAACCTCATTCAAGTGTTTATTCGAGCAAAAGCACTCTTTGCTGGTAAATTTCAACTAACGTGTTGATAGAGCCAAAGAAGCCACTGAGCAAAGTTCTTAAAATTAAAAGAAACTTCAAACAAACAAATACCATAAATCACTTAAAAACCTACCGCGAATCACCGAATTCATTCCAAATAATCCTTTAAAAACACGTTCAAATTAAACAAAAAACATTGATAATCTTCGTCATATTACATGTAAGATTGTTTTACACTGAGCTCTGCTAAACACTTTCGTCTCCGCGTTAAATCGAAGTTACATGCACCTCATTGATCCTTTAGTAACTAATTTGCCTAGAGGAAACCGTTTCACATTATGGCCATAATGTATTACGTTGTATTTTTGCTGTTATCGTTGATATTTCATGGCCATGCCAGAGCGAACAGTGCGATATTTAGTAACACAGTAGCATCAAAACAGTACTTTTGTAGTTTTCGGTATAGCGTTCACATTCCTAAGTACACTGGAAAATATTTGTTTCGAAGGATTTCTCGTGCTTCAAATGGAAGCTATAATCCTCTTATTATTACAAATAAACAAGGACACATAAAACATGGAAATCCATTTTATTTTTTTCAAAAGTGTACAGTCACAGTAGACATCAAATTCTCAAACACCATTGTCAAGCTGTGCTGTCCACACTGACTTAGTTAATACTCGAAAACATTTTACGAACCATTGCTTGGACTATCCAGGAAAGTATTCAAGTACTGTAGGCTGCTTCCTTTATCGTGGTATCATATCTTATGCTATTCCATTTCTCATGTGCAACACATTTTCTGTCAAATCTGTTTCAGAACTTGTGTAATTGAAAACATGTGAGAACTTCCAGATGCAAAACACCCTATAAAGGAAACTAAAGCAGCTGCTATGGAAAGAAACGCACCCAAGGAGACAAAAGGTAAGAACACTCCCTTTTCTGCTGGGTGAAAAGCATCTTTAAACCCCATTTCCTTTTTATAGCCCAGTGTTACGTTTCTTTTTAATTTTTTTTACTCTTGTTTCCTAGAAAAAAAGCATGGCTATATTCACAATCTCAGTCCAATCAAAACAGCCAAAAAAAAAACAAGCAAAGCATCAGTGATACAACTTCCAACTGCAAACTCCTTCAAGCAAAGTTAGAAGTCGTTGGATTCAACACCTCTATATATCTCCGTATACAACTCTACCAGGATTCCGAAATACCAGTTCTTTTAAAAGATGTCATCGTCAAAGAGAATGAAAGTGACTGGCTCTTTAACCAACAGTCAACAGCATATCCCTGTGCAAATTCTGACATTTCATTTCTGTATGAAGAACAAGTAAAACCTGAAACAATAGTACAGATGCTACTATTGGACAGGTCTCAACAATTAAAGCAAATCAAAGGGTGAACGTGTCTGGAACATTGTCTTTGGGAGACAAGAAACCTCAAAAATGCAAAATCAAAGTGTTCAGCGTTTTGTTCACTCAATTAGTTAAAAAATAAACAATGTTGTGTTCAATTACAACAGAATTGGAAACCTGTTATGCTAGAAGTATCCCAAATAAATATTACAAAATTCAGTGAACTCTTGCTTACTAATTCTGTTCACTCGTTGGCACTTACCGATAGGTACAACTAGTTCTGTATGTATATACACCCTTTGAATTTTTTTCCACCCAAAAACTTGGAAAAAACGGGCGCCCAAAATACGCATGCGCCGTTTTTTTTTTTTTAAATATTGTCATTTTAATGTAAAGAAAATTGTTAATAAAGTTTATATTCTGAGTGTGAACTCTATTTGATCTTTTTTTATTACAATGTAGTTATTAAAAGTCAATAAAGTCAACAATTAATTTGTGATGTTGTCATCTTTATTTTCTTAATTAAGTCTTCAAAAAATACTAACAAGTGCCTTGTGTAAAAATTACTTTTATTCATCTCACATACTCTCTGATATAAGTTAAGTAGTTAATAGAAATACTTAAATTGTTGAAAAAGGTGTGAAGAAAAAATCCTCCCTATATATACCAAGTCTTTTGGCGGGAAAATTAGAAAAAATTTGCACAGCGTTTCCCCTGGTAACTTTTTGGACGAAAAATTCATAATGGCTCTCCTTGAAAATTTCCCGCCAAAACTATTTGAGCATCACCTTGTGCAAAACATTGAAAATGAAACGAAAATTTCTTTCTAACACCGTTAAAAGAATCTAAGTAGAAACAGTTTTGTAGCCCGTTGCTTTTCAAAATCAAATTGGAAGTGGAAATATCTCCAAAACGTTTTAGTTTTTCAAACATTTTGCACGAAATGATGTCTCGGGTAAAATCCTTTTACAACTGTTGATTTTCGTTTGTAACACAGGACAGCCTAAACAAAAAAAGTCAAGAAATTTACCGGTAACTATTTGTAACAACAGTTGTGAAGATTTTTGGAGCAGCGAGACAATTTCAACTGTTGTTTTATTCTCGAGAGCTGCGACTTCTGATTTCAGACTACACGTCAACGTAATATCACGAAATTTGCCCGACCTAAACAATTTTGTATAACAGTTGTGAAAATTTTTGAAGCAGTAACAGAATTTCAACTGTTGTTCAAGTCTCGAGGCCAATTTTATTGCCTACGACATCGTTATTGCTATTGTAGTTGATTCCAGGTTCTAATTTAGACTGCAACGCCAACAATTCAGAAATCAGCTCGAACCGGTAATTCGGTTGTATATTTTAATGCTATGTCCTGTGTTACATTGAATACCGGAAGTAAAAGGTCTTTATCCACTTAAAAGTAATTATTTTTACATAATAAAACCCAAATGCCCGGTCAAAGAAACAATTCTCCGAGTTTAATCCCACCCTTAACACGAACATTTGGAAAAAAGTAAACAACGAGTAAAAGATTATACTGACCACCGAAAACATAAGGAAATCAAGATGAAAACAAATGGTTCCTTTTTATTCCTTTTAAACTGGAAAGTCGTAAAATGTTCCTTATAAGCCCAAAATAAAACTGTTTCGTCGACGTTGCAAAAAAAGACTGTTTACGACAGCCGCCACAACGTTTTTCACACTATAATACAAGACAATTCTTGGTAAAACGGCTGTTCATAATTTAATAGTAATTCTGTATATCTGCCAAAATCATTTGAGTGCCAAATCGTTATGTACTCGATATCTTCACGTTTTAGCCACATTCATTGTAATGAATAATGTTCAAGCCAGTTCATAATAAAAAGAAAAAAGAAAAACAAGTTTTCCACAATTCAATACTACTTAATTGAAACAGCGAGAGAATTCGATCATTCGTTTTCTTGATAAATCATTAGCGATTTCTTTTGTCATTGTTTTTTTTTTTTTTTTGGCCTGTTCAACTGGAAATTGAAAATCCTGACTTTATTATTTAGACATTTTTGAAACCAGACAATTGTATTTCAAAGCTCAGAAACTGATAACTATAACGATATCATTTTCTCTGTAGTGTCAATTTGTTGGTTCGATTCTGTGGTCAGTATAACTGAAAATACCGAATTTATCTAGACTTCCTATTCTTAGTATCCGCGAAGCCAGGCATCAGGGTTTTACACATGTATAACAAACTCCCAATGTATGACAAGAGAACATAGGCAGCGACGTTTTCCGTCAGTACAAGCGATATTTGAAACCACGCGTCTTTTGAGTTGTACAAAGTAAAAACAATTTAAAAATAATAACAAATGGTTTAACCCTGTTGTAACAGTAATCTGTCTGACTCGTCCCCAGTCGTCTTCATATAACACGCGGCAAAGGAAGAGTTGCGCACGAGGTAGGGGAGCAGGGGATTATGGGAAGGGAGAAGAGGAGAAGACTATTCCTCTTTCGTTTTCTCCCTACCCATCTCACCTTGCGCTCCCTTTCTCGGTACCCATCTCTCCCTGCGCTCTCCGCTGTATGAAGACGACTGGGGATGAGTCAGGTAATCTGTCTAGAGTGATCGTCCTCGTGAGGGTTGGTCTTGAAAGAGTCATTGTTGGCGACTGACGTTTCGACAACCTGAGCGGAAGTCATATGAAACCGTCGTCATATTGTTGGGTGTTGAGCTACAGATTCGTGTATTAAATGTTTGTAAACAGTTGCTGGGTAGCCAGTTGTCAATTTCCGTTCATCTGTTGTTAGCAAATTTCAGCGTCGGTTCTTTCCGAAGTCAAAGTTGGTTCAACAGTTTTGTCGAGATCGTGAACAATTTAAGTCGTCTGCGAGGTGCCAGAAAGAACAGGTTGCAATCGGTAGAGTTTGTTCTCAGGTGGCGAACCAGTCTTGTAGAGTCAGTCGCTGAAAGCAGTTTGTACTGTAGGTAATGCATTAAACATTGTACCAGTCAAGTATGATTTGTTAATCAGCAAGTCATTTCTCGTCGCTGTTTGTGTTCAGTTAGTCTCGTGTTCAGGGTTCAACCGTACAATCTCGCCGACGTAGTTCAATGACTTAGTGAAATCTATTAAAAACCCGAGCCACTGTTCTCTTGCCAAGTACAGTAAAATTCAGTTGATGAAGCAAAAATGTAAACCTTTTAAGGTGGCAGGCAGTATCTTGTGTCTTATACGTGAAATAAATATAAATTTCTGTGCACAGTTGTCGTATTTCATGAAAGCTGTGTAATCAAATTGTTTATAAAAAAAAAGAAGGCACACTATAAAAGGACTTGGTACCCCTTACCTACCCCACCCCCAAACACCTCAAAATTCCCCACCCCACCGGAAAACAATTGAAATTGCATTGCTGTTTTTGCACGTGAAGGATAGAGCATTGTACAATAGAATTCTGTTCATTTTTTTAAAAAAATTGAAATCCACTGTAAAAGTAACTTAAATTTCGCGTATTTTGTGGTTTGATCTTAACAAGATAATTGAAAAGATAATTGGCGAAATGAATAGCAGTTGAACTGCAAATGTAAATTCAAGACAGTCAGGTTGATATGTCAAAAT
The DNA here is from genome assembly GCA_963693305.1 of Meandrina meandrites. NCBI lineage: Eukaryota > Metazoa > Cnidaria > Anthozoa > Scleractinia > Meandrinidae > Meandrina > Meandrina meandrites. The sequence goes on from OY855915.1 coordinate 20,564,045, forward strand.
ACAAGATAGACCAAAATAATCACGTCACCCAGGCTTTTGAAAAATGTTTCATTATTCTTTCGAGTTTAGACTAATTAGTAAAACGAACAAGCAAATTAAATCTTTCCGACTAATTGACAAAAAAAAAATCAAATCTGGTCTCCCTGGGAATCCCCTTTTATAGTGCCCTTTGTGTTTTAACATTACCGTTTTCAATCACACTGAAGAAATCGTGTTTTAAGTCTGTTCGTTTACCAAATTCTTGCTTGTTTTGTCTGAAGTGCCACCTTAAAATAGTTCTACGACATCAACTGAAGAAGTAAACATAGCTACGTTAATTAAGTACCGATTGTTTTGCAGACACAAATAACGATTTGAACAATCCACGCTAAAGGTTTCCAACCGCGCCGTCACAAACTACAAAACGCTAAATGATCAAACAGATTTGAATTGAATCAAGACAATTTTAAATTTCTTCCGCCCTGGATGAACTAAATCAAGCTTATAAGCAGTTGGTGTAAATTGCGTGATCACCGAGGTTCACAATACATTCAGATTAAGGTTGACGTCTGCAAAAAAATCGGTAAATGGTGGCTGAACTGAGTACTTTTTGCCATCTCCATGCAAAGTCCCTGCATGGTTCCATGTAATTTTTGTATTCGATCCAAACAATCAAATATATCAAACTATTTGATAAACCAAAAGTGAAGTTCACTTGCAAATTTAGACCTGATTGGTCAGCCACCATTTCACTAGCTAGAGTCAATTGACAATTTCAAAGTCCTTATCTTTGATGTGTTTTCTCTTCATCCATGCAGTAATTCCAGTGTCCACGTTCCATTCTTTGTCACTCTTCTTCCCTCCTTGCGAAGTTGGCTTTCGTTTCTGAAAACAGAAATGATAAATTTAAAGATCAGCCATCGCCCAAATGTTCAAACTGCACATTTAACCTCTTTTAACAGGCCTTATCCTGCCTTTGAATGGTTACGTGAAACCAGCAAATTACATTTTAAAAGCCCAAATTTATTGTTCAGTTTTCTGCAAAACAACGAGCGGTCCAAAACATGGCATGGACGCATTTCAAAAGAGCAATTAACTTTGCGCCAAGCAGTTGTAAATTCTTATCGCCCAAAAGCTCAACTGCGCATTAAATAAAAAAACATTTCGCGACCACATTAAAAATTAAATGTTAGCAAAGTCAAGCTTTTGACTTCATTGGTAAAACCTTTCTTGTCGAAAGAGCCTAAAATTATTCGGACCCGTGAATTTGTAAACATCGAGTCTACTTTAACCTAAAGGTTGAAGCGTTCGACTAATAAACTCAGTGTTTCCGGCGCAAATTCCGCGATTTCGCAGCATTAGTTTTTGCCAGAGAATTAAGTTATTCTCCACCCAACGTTGGCTTACGTTGGGAGCCAAACGTTCCCTAATCGTAAATGCGATGCGATGATTGTTGCAGTGTATAATAGGATACTATTCAAATTGCATACCTTATCAGCAGAGTATAGAAGTCAACGAATCATGAATGAGAAGTGACATTTTCGATTGAAACGGCAGAGAGAACATGTGCACTGAGAGTAGCCGGTACCGCAACAAGGATAATAGCAAATGTATACTATATTCACTCCGTTTTAAGATGATGCTCTGTGTGACTAATTCGCCCAACCTCCAAGCCTAACACAACTTGGGTTTTGCACTGTCTATTGTCGCTTCGCTGAATTTTCCCCAATCTTAAATGTGATGCGATGATTGTTGCAGTAGGTAATAGGATACTTTAAGCGAGTTATCACTTTCTAAGTTCCCTCCCACTAGAACTAATTATTAAAGAGAATTCCGGGTTCCGTAGCACTCGCGCGTGATGAAACCCTAACAGCTTCACAGGCTAGAAAATTACACCAGTGAATGTTCCATGTGACGATCTTAGTTAGGTCATTACACTTTCACTGCAATGGCTCAATATTAAGGGACTGTGCAATAATTACCAGGAGGATGGGGAGGGGGGGGGGGGGGGGGGGGGGTGAGAAATGGCTAAGAGGTCCAAGAGGTCCAAGAGGAGTGAATGATCAATATAGACTATGTGTGATTCCTTATTCCATTTGAGGTTCACATTATTGTAGTTTCCCGTAGGGTGCCGCACCAGTTTATTAAATCTCCCTCCCCCTTCCCAACCCCCAGGGACAGGGAGAAGAATTAACGGGGCTATCCGAGAATTTCACACGACCTCTGGGCATTTTACGATGAGGATCCTTCGCTGAAATCACTACAGATAACTTTTTGTCACTTTCACGACCGACTTCAATTTTGCATAGTGATTTGCTGCATTCTTCTCCTCGTTACGACAAATCACCGCAGTAACTGTAAATAAAGTTTCTGTAGGTATGTATGTACTGGCAAGAAAACACGATCATATCCTAGCGCCATATTCATTCTTGTTAGTGTGGTAACTATGACAACGCTACTGTGTTCCTGCTTCCCACGGGCTTAGTACCTCAGAGTAACCCAGAGTGAATTCATGATTCATATCCACACCCATACTTTCAGTTAACTGAAAACTGAAAATCCTTGTATGACAACGTAAGTGCACAGACAATGTTACGAGATCACTTCCTTGTACGTCTTTTATTTCAATTTTGTTTGCTCCCCGCCCCCCCCCCCCCTCTTCACAACGTTTTGTTCCCGTGTCCCCCAAGATCTGTTTCATGTTCCCATATTCCCCAAATGAAATTGGCCGTGTTCCCTTGTTCCCTAAAATCCCTAGAAGACCCTCATGACTATCTTCCATTTACATACTTTACGTGGATGAAAATGAAAAATGTTGCTGCTATGCTTGCTTAATATGGAATTAAATTTGTGGATTCGGCTGAGTGTTGTGTACGTGTTGTCGACGATGGCCGGAAATGTCATGGGAGAGCAGCGCGTACTTTGCAAGAGTATCGCAGCCTATGTGTAACTAAACGAACACTTTAAGCCATTAGGAATTTGTTATTAAGAATTTGCGGGTATTCCTGTTTCCTAAAATATATCGTAAGGGACGGACCTTTAGAAAAGTGATGGGGAGGGGGGGGGGGGGGGGGGCGAGAGGGATTGTTAGCTTGCAAGAATTTCTTTTGGAGCCCATTGCCGGTGTTTTATTTTTTTTTTTACTGCAGCCTTTTACAGGAATTTTTCTGATTTTTTTTTTTTAGAAAATCTGCTTCATGCACAATTTGCTATTGAATTAATTAAAACAGTACTACTTTGTTTAATTAAATACATAGCTTGTACTTTAACTTGTGGGAGACGCGGTCAAGCTTAATAGTTAGTGCGCCGGACTCCGGATCGGGCGGTCCGGGTTGATTGTGTTTTTGGGCAACACACTTTACTGTCATAGTGTCTCTCTCCAGCCAGATGTATAAATGGGTACCGGCGAATTTACGGCTGGGGGTAACCCTGCGATGGACTAGCATCCCATACAGGGGAGAATAGAAATACTTCATGCTACGGAAACCGGGATAAGCTCCGGCCTGATGGGCCACTTGGTTCCTATGCAGACTTCACCTACCTTGTAAAACATTAGTACTTTAAAAAATAAATGGTAGTTTATAGCGAAACTTGTTATTAATATACTCGTCAGGCCTGTAGGAACGTTAGCACTGGTTGTGATGTATTAAAATGGGAGGCCCATTTTCGTCGGGGAGTCCAGAGGCACTCTCCCGGGAAAAATTTGAAACTTTAGATTCGCTCCAACTGAATGCAATTTGGTGCATTTTGGAACACGTTTCAAGAGGAATTATAATTCTGGTTTTAAAAATTAAAAATGCGGCTTATCCTGTGCATTATTCTTTTTTCTTTGCGTTTTTCATTGATTGAATTATTTTCCGGACATTTTGCCTTCCATCAATTGTTTTGGGTTTTTCCCCCCTCCCCCCTCCCTAATTGATCCCATACAAACTCTTATATTTTCGACGTTGCCTCGCAACTAGAGCTAGCGTCGCCTGTCATATTACATTTTTACATATCACGAGAGATCCAGCAAAGATGCAGTATTGAAGAAGCGAGAGTTAAATGATGAACCTAGACCTGACATTTCGCCTCGCTACACCGAGTGACTTCGACGAGATCCTGAAATTGTCAGAAGGGATCTACGATGGGCTCGATTATCTTCCATTTCGATACCATACGTGGATGAAGATGGAAAATCTTGCTGTAATGCTTGCTCATTATGAAGAGAAACTTGTGGGTTTGGTTGCTTGTTCCATTGTCGATGAAGGAAGAACAGCCATCCGTCGAGCTGGACGTACTTTGGCAGAGTTTCGCGGACAAGGTGTTCATAAACAGCTGTCACAGGCAATGAATGAGTTCATACGAAGACAATACCCAAGCGTATGCCGAGTGCGGTTCACAAGTCTGGAGAGTTTACCTGCTGTGACGCAACTTGCACAATTTGATATGTTGAGATGTTACGTGAAGAAGAAGAATTTACGTTCGCATCACTTTTTTACAACTAATAATTCAATTCTGATTGAAACTTGCACCAAAGAATACCTATGCGATGTTATTTTCTACAGCTCTGTGATACATAAATTGTTTGACAGTTTTATCTTTCCGGAACTATTTCCTGTCGAGCCTAAACGATCAAACATCGATTATATGAAGCAAGAATGCGATTTGCACTTCGCTATCGCAAAATGTAGCGATGGTGCTTTTTCAAGATCGGTCAGCTTTGGTGTATTGTCACAGAGAGTTATGTGTATGGTCTGGTCTGTGACTGTTTACACCAGTGATCCGGTTGTATACGAGGCTCATCTTCTGTATCAATTTAAGCGAGCCTGTGAAGTTATCGATGGCGATTTCGTTTTCCAATCTGTGCAAGGTAAAATTTTGACCATCCACGGGAGAAGAGTGCTGCAAGAACGTTTGCAGGTACAAATTGACAAAGAGATGCTACTGGAGGTGCACGAAAACAAATTTGAACAGTAGCGTTACCTTTGAAGTACACAGCAAAGACGATAGGTCACGAATTGTCTGAATTGAAACTGTCATATTGGACTGTGCCAAATTAGCTAAGAAGTTGACTCAACTTTGGTTGCGGTTAGTTCTACTCTGGTTTGCTTGCGGTTAGCGTTCATTTGTTAGTAAGGGTAACCCTATTTTCGACTTAATAACTGTTATTTTAGATTGACTCATAGACCCATGGCTTATAGACTCATTCGTTCATTGACTCGTGACTCACTGTGTTGACAATTTCACTGAAAGAAAATCGATAATGGACAGTGATTGATTTGCATAGGTAAAAAGTATTCAAATATGTACTGTAAGAACCTCAACATTATTGGTGTAGCTGGGATAAAATGCCTTAGACGGCCATTACAAGCCACTTTAAAGAACGACAAATAGACACACATCTCCCTCTTTGTACTTTATGTATGATCTGTTGTAATGAATATTTCAGCTGTTATGCATTATGCAAATTTTGAAATCAATGAGGACACCTCTTGAATTTGAATATAAGTGTCAGTTGTTTCTCTTGGATTTTGCCTCAATAAGTCAAAGACCGCAATTTTACCCCAACTTTCATTTCCACGAAGTTCGACAAATACAGCCTAATGACGTCAGACAACAAGCACGCTGAGAATTATCAGCGAGTTTCCGCGTCTGTTCAAAGAGGAGACGGAAAACAGTTGATTCAAAAAGTTACTCCATGTCTTGGAGACGCCATCTTGGATTTGGGTTGTGGTACTGGCGAGCTGTCTAAATTGCATTAGAGCGTATCTAAATTTTCAAATTTTTCCCGGGATAGACTGCCCCTAGACCCCGGGCCCCCGACGAAAATGGGCCTTCCATTTTAATGCATCACAACCAGTGCTAACGTTCCTACAGGCCTGACGAGTATATGAATAACAAGGTTTCGCTATAAACTACCATTTATTTTTTAAAGTAATGTTTTACAAGGTTGGTTAAGTCTGCATACGAGCCAAGTGGCCCATAAGGCTTATCGGTTTTCGTAGCATGAATTATTTCTTTCGCCGGTACCCATTTATACACCTGGCTGGAGAGAGACACTATGATAATAAGGGGCTGAGCAATAATTACCTGGAGGAGGGTGGCTGGGAAATGGCCTAAATGGTCCTAAATGTAAGGCTCAAAATTAAGTCGCACCCCCCTCCGCCCCCCTCTTAACAAGCAAAAATCAATTTAACCCCCCCCCCCCCCCCCCCCACCACCTACTGTATAATATTCGTGAGGGAATAAAAGACATTACTTCCAATTTTTAACATGCACTATTATTAATCTCGCTATATATTGTTAATGATGAAGCAAAGGCGACTATTTAGTAAAATATTAGTTAAGTGATGTTTTCAAATTTATAGTTAATGAGTAGCTTATTTTTAAATTCCTGAAGGTAGTTGGCCTTGTTGTTTGTTTTGTTTGAATATATGTAATGGCGCATAGCTACGAGGGTCGTACAGGGGGGATCTCTGGCACGATTCACGGACGAAAAAAATAACGAATCACGGATCACGGATATTGAAATTTCATTTTCCCGAATCACGAAAATAAGTACTCTTTTATCCTGTTCTTACGCTACAAATAGTGTTTGAAGAAATCAAAATTGATTAAGAAATTACGAAAATAAGAAAGAAACATACTCTTTTATCCTGTTCTTACTCTACAAAGAGTGTTTGACGTAATTATACGGAGATCAAATTTGAGGTCTCGCGTCTCAAAATCACGCAAAATAAAGTTAATAAAGTGGTGAAATCACGAATATCGGTTATTAACCGCGCGGCCATGGGCCGAGCGCGGTTCTTGCTCTGCACGGGAATTTTTTTTTCGCTTTTTTGTCGGTGACCAGACCCAAACCTCCCCTCGGCCAAATCACGATCGGGACTGAATCACGCAACCTGGGATGCTTATTCGCCAAAAGCTGTTGGAACAATGATGTACGGGAAATGTTACGGATATTGTGCTCTTAATTGTGTATAAAATATTTTTTCGTTTCCTCTTATGAAAGCGTTGGATTAAAAGGGAATAATTATATTAAATTTCGTAAAAAAAAGTACTACGTCAGCGATGGAATGCGCTGACGTTTCAGCTTTCACTTTCGCTACGTGACAAATAAGATTGTGTTTACTTGGCATGTTTATTTCGCCAGAAGCGACGGTCGTTGCAGTCACAACAGCTCAAGCGTTTCTATCGAGGGCGAATAATGAATTTATTTATTGAATTTGATTTAATTCTTCGCTTCAATATTCCATTCATGAAGAAAATATTTCAATGTTCAAAAGGCGGCTCAATTCAAATCACGAATGTTAAATAGTTTACCCTCTTGGTTTACGCGACGGGCACGTGGGAATTTGGCCAAAATTTGCATAATTTCAACTGCAACAAGTCAACCGTCAATTGTCACGCACACTGTTTCTTCATCATTTTGTTCGCATTGTTTGTTTGTTTTAGCAAGTTTATATCGGCAGAAGCGACGGTCATTAATTTATTTGCACTTCTGCGAGTATTTCTTGCGGGTTTAGGCAATTGAAAAGAAATTCTTTAGCTGTTTCATCGAAGCAAATTCAAAGATTTAAAGGGAAATAAAATATTTGCTTAAGTAAACAATTGAGCGTGCCCAAACATGCAGGGGTTACGTCATTAGTTGGGAAAAACGACAAGCTAAAGATAGCTGGGAACTGAATCACGCAACCTGTGATGTTTATTCGCCAAAAGCTGTTGAAACATGAATTTACGGTAAATGTTGCGGATATTGTTTTCTTTATTGTGTATAAAGTATATTTTCTTTTGCTTTTATGGAAGCGTTCGATTCAAAGCGAATGTTGAACACACTGAAAAAGGTATTAGGTCAGCCATGGAATGCGCTGATGTTGCAGGTTTCACTTTCGTTACGTGACGAATAACATTGTGTTTCATTTGCATGTTTATGTCGGCAGAAGCGACGGTCATTTATTTAATTTGTTTCCTCTTCTGCGAGTATTTCTTGTGGGTTTAGGCAATCGAAGTGAATTCTTTGGCTATTTCCTTGAAGTGAGTTCAAACATTTGAAAGGAAATGAAATATTTGCTTAAGTAAACAATTGAGCGTGCCCGAACGTGCAGGGGTTACGTCATTAGAAGGGAAAAAACCCCAAGCTAAAGATAGCCGGGGACAACGTAAACCTCGGATTGTGTGACTAACGTGACTACTTTGCTAGTCGTTTACTCATAATGCAAACAGATTAAATTTAACCGTGACTTTTGAGAAAGAAAGCTGTTAATTAGCCAAAAATATAAGCGCGGTTTTAAGTTGCTATAGCAACTTCTTGTTTTGTATTTTTTTTGTCGGTGACCAGACCTAAACCTCAGCTCGACCAAATCGTGATCATGACTTTTAATCACGCAACCTGTGATGTTTATTCACCAAAAGCTGTTAAAACATTAATCTACGGAAAATGTTATGGATATTGTTTTCTTTTTTGTGTAGAAAGTATATTTTCTTTTGGTTTATCGAAGCGTTGGACCCGAAGCTAAGATTAAATACACTAAAAAAGGTATTACGTCAGCCATGGAATGCGCTGATGTTGCAGGTTTCACTTTCGTTACGTGACAGATAACGTTGTGTTTTCTTTGAAACTTTACTGATATCGGCAGAAGCGACGGTCATTAATTTATGTGCACTTCTGCAAGTATTTCCTGTGGGTTTAGGCAATTGAAGTGAATTCTTTGGCTGTTTCATCGAAGCGAGTTCAGAGATTTGAAGGAAAATTAAATATTTGCGAAGGTAAACAATTGAGCGTGTCTGAACGTGCAGGGGTTACGTCATTAGTAGGGAAAAACCCAACAAGCTTAACACAGCCGGGGATAACGTAAACTTCGGATTGTGTGACTCGCGTGATTACTTTGCTAGTCCTTCACTTATAGTACAAACAAATTGAAACAAGAATGTATGGAAAATGTTGCGGATATATTTTTTTATTGTGTGTAAAATTAACAGCGTTCAAATAGCAGAATGTTTAATTCATGCCCAAACATGTCGCAAGCGAAGTTCCAGATTAAGACCATTACGTCATCATAAATTTCACAACGGCTATGGGCGATGGTGCAATATCGGATTGTGTGACTCACGTGACTACTATGCTAGTCCTTTGCTCTTCGGTACAAACAAATTTAATTTAACCGTGACTTTTCCGAGTAAGAAAACTGTTAATTAGCAAACTGGGGTTAATTTAAAAAAAGCGCGGTTTTAAGATGCTCGCATCTTCTTGTTAATTCAAGCTCTTCACGTGTCACGCCAAACCTTCTGGTCACGGGTCACGAAGAATAAATTTATTAAATTCACGTTTCACGGAAAATAAAATCAGCTAATCACGCGTTACGAGAATACCCCTGTACGACCCTCAGCTAAGGTGGTGTAATTGAATTTTCTAGCTCTCTATTGTTGTTTCATGGATGCTAGAGAAAACACCGAACAAGAGTTCTTCGGTAGTAGGACAAATCTGACAAGAGTTGATTTCATTAAACCACTGTAGGACTTTTTTGACAAAGGTTCTATTGACATAACCTTATGTCAATAATTATTAACCACGAACACCTAGGGTGGTCCGCCTGTGGCATTACATTTTTAAGCGATGACGTCATGTCATCGCTTAATGTCGCCGTGCGAGTTGACGGGATCTGTTGTCTGTTGTCTGTTGCGATCGACCGATCTGTAGAACTGAATAGGACTGGGAAAAGAAATCAAGTAACTCAACAAGATATCGTCGCGTAGAACTCAAAGCAAAATACTCCTGGGCCGTTAGAAAGGACTAATTTACAGTATAAACGAAAGAGACGAATTATATTTGATGCGTCTCTATAAGATTTAGTAAACATAAATCTTTCCATTCTTTTAAAACAAGAGTTGTAAGCAATTTCAAGTTAGCATTTGACCTTGTATCGTATATCATATATCTGATGTCTCGCCAACATAACGCAACTTTAGTTGTACAGTCATTCAGCGCAGAAGTTGTCAGCTACTTTTATTAATTAAAGACCCCTAAAAGACCCCCTATGAAACGCCATCGCTTCTGCGCTTATTACATATCACGAGAGATCCAGCAAAGATGCAGTATTGAAGAAGCGAGAGTTAAATGATGAACCTAGACCTGACATTTCGCCTCGCTACACCGAGTGACTTCGACGAGATCCTGAAATTGTCAGAAGGGATCTACGATGGGCTCGATTATCTTCCATTTCGATACCATACGTGGATGAAGATGGAAAATCTTGCTGTTATGCTTGCTCATTATGAAGAGAAACTTGTGGGTTTGGTTGCTTGTTCCATTGTCGATGAAGGAAGAACAGCCATCCGTCGAGCTGGACGTACTTTGGCAGAGTTTCGCGGACAAGGTGTTCATAAACAGCTAAAACAGGCAGTGAATGAGTTCATACGAAGACAATACCCAAGCGTAAGCCGAGTGCGGTTCACAAGTCTGCGGAGTTTACCTGCTGTGACGAAACTTGCACAATTTGATATGTTGAAATGTTACGTGAAAAAGAAGAATTTACGCTCGCATCACTTTTCTACAACTAATAATTCAATTCTGATTGAAACTTGCACTAAAGAATACCTATGCGATGTTATTTTCTACAGCTCTGTGATACATAAATTGTTTGACAGTTTTATCTTTCCGAATTTTTATAAAGATGGTCGATTTAAGAGAAAGTCTTCCCATTTCATTACGTGAAGCAACGTTCGGGGCTCTTCTGTTTAAGCCGAGGTAATGTTTCTGTTTAAGCCGAGGTAACTACATTCACTGTAATTTGTAACGACTGACCTCGGCTTGATCCAAATGATCGAGAGAAATGCTCCATAAAATACTGGATTTTGCATCTTTTAATCCCAAATTGTGATCTACTGTAAGCCAGATGAAAAAAGTCCACTTATCTTTTTTCTTTTGCGAGGTATTTTGCGATTTTATGGGTTTTTTGGTCGTTAATTCCTCGCTAGCCATCACCGACCCCACTGTTCAATTTTTTTCAGTCGAATTGTCAACACGGTCTCGCCCAAAGAGATTGAAGGTTTGTGTCAATGAGTCACGAATGAATGGGTGGGGTCCAAAATAACAGTTATTAATTTGAAAATAGCGTTACCCTTACAAACAAAATAAATTTAATAGAGGCTAACCGCAAGCAAATTAGTGTGGAACGAACCGCAACTAAAGTTGAGTGTAAACTATTAAATTTTTATGCACTCAGGCAAACCGTTAAACACCCTGCGAGCAGAGCCTCTTTTAACTTCCCTGCGGCTGAGAATTGGGAAGAGGCTCTGCATAAATCGCGTCAATTCTTTGAAGTCGCCGCAGCCCCAAAGTTTGGGCTGGTCAGTCCGGATAAAACCGGTTTTTTGCAGCGCGAGCATTATTTTTTAGGAAAAACCGACGGTCAAAACCGAGCCCACAGCACGAAGACTGAAGCAACCTTTGCATAATCTCATACTTGGTCATTTTAAATAGGTCATGAACTACTTCCCTACACTCCCGGCAGGGAAAGACCAGTGACACAATCTTGAGATACAATTGGGGGGAGAAAAAAGTCACAACTAATGTTCAAATCCTCAACTAAATAAACTCGGCTGTCAACGGTACTGAATAGCGCGCGCTGTGTTTGACGCGTGTAAGCTAGTGAATGTACGCGTGGATTTACGAAGTTTTTTTACACATCTTTTTGCTCACAGACATTTGGTTATTGACAAACCCCTGTACTAACAGGCTTGAAAAACAAACTATTTCTGTTGCTAATTTACTCTATGTATGTTCAAAAGAAGAAAGCATTTTGATAGAAGCTTATAAATCCGCTACATTTTTTTGATCCAGGCAAAGCCTCGCGCAAGTTCGCGCAAGTTTCACGTAAGCTTTGCGCATGCTCAACAAAGATTTTACACGATTCGTGCAGAGCCCTTTCTTGTCCAGTTTAGTTTATTGGCGAAAAAGAAAGGGCTCTGCTCGCAGGGTGACCGTTAAAATAATTTATGTCCTACTTTGAGTAAAAATCACCTTGACTAACTTATTGACTCACTCCATGACATAGACCCCGACGTTACTAATCGTACTGTTTGGTAATCGAACTTGATCGAAGTGAATCGAACTTAATCGAACGATTTGGTTCAATTAGTTCGATAATCGAACAGAATGGAACCCAAACATTTGTGTGAGAGAGTTCGATTCTATTCGATTTCCGAACTAATCGAACGAAATCGAACTTAATCGAACACAAAAGACAAATCTCAAGGTGGTTCGACTGGATTTTTTAGGGAGAGAACTCATCGGGAATCCATGCGGCAATACACGAGGTGGGGTGTCTTCTCGGGACATCCCTGTTGTTTTTATCCTTTCTATCCTTACAAATCCAAGAAAGCTAAGTGTCTTCATTGAGTGGCTTCGCTTTCCCCCTTCAACATGACGACCCAGTTAGACACAATTTTCGCAACCAAAATCAAAGGCCTTGAATGCAAAATTCACTTTTTGACTTACTTTTCCAACGCGTCGCAAGTCACAAATTCTATATTTTTTCAGAAAAAAGTGCCTGCCCATGCCCGTTCTGCAATAATTTCACTGAGCCCTGGGAGGGGAGGGGAGGGGAGAGAAATATCCCACAATGCCTATCGACCGACCAACGTGACACTTCGAGCGATCAAGCGAAGTGGACAAGACGTTTTTACTCATGGTTTTTGATTTCTTGGTAAGTGAAAAAGCTTTATATATCATTTTATACAACTTTAAGGACCTATTATGGTGATATTTAGGTTTTTTTGGTTTTTTCTTGATGCCAATTCAGGCAAATTTTGAATAATGAAAACGACTATAAATGTAACACAATATTGACGCCGCCATATATTTGCCGCCATATTTCCGTTAGGTTGTCGTCCATTTTACTCAGTGAAATTTGCCTTTCGTTCGGATATATTTTGTAAACCAGCTACTGATTTTATATCTGATATCGCTCCCTTTTTATTAATTTTTGTTTGACAAACCTTTGAAGTTTATTTGAAACGTAACGGTGGTACATAAATTTTTGAAATTTTGCATATGGCGGCAAATTTAAAACCAAAATATCGATCCAAATGTATCCAATATTTTAAAGGTAGTGTTGTTAATACTGAATAAGCATATCTCCCAATTTAATTTTTAAGTTTTCAAAGTGGAGATTTGAACTTTTTCTTCACTAGCTGGGCTCAAGACAAAATTTATGATTTATCATGGAAACAAGTTTGACATGTGACATATGAATTAATTAAGCAAATTCAAAATATGAGCATTTCATATATGTCATGAAAAGGAACTCAATTCAAGCCACGATCAGTGAATCTTTGTGAAGATGTCCAGATCCATATTACAATCAATCTTTGTTCATCCGTACCTCCTTTTTGTGCCTAGTGGCTCGTAGAGCCCAAGGCACTATGTTATCGTGTACGCGTGTGTGTCCGTAATTCGTAATTGGTAATGAGCGCGTCTAATTAACACGTCATAATCGGAAGCTCAATTTGACATCAGCCATTTACTCGCTTCATGTGCTCACATTGCATGTTTCTTCAACGACGTTGGTAAGTTTTCTATGTTAAAGATAAATTTATGTTACTTTTCTTCTAGAGCCAGGCTCAACTTTCGGTGGATTTTCAAAGAATTTGATCTTAAAAGCAACATGAAGGGGTTTTTGGAGAATTTTCTTGCTTTATCGGTAAAGAAACTGAAGAAAGTGTTGATGATTCTGCCGTCGATCACTGGCCATGGACGAGCGTTTCTTGTCGAATGTTGTCGTTATATGCCAGGCTATCACTAGGCACATGTAGTCATAGACTGCCTATTTTTTATAATTTGCGTTTGGAAACCAAATGAAACTAAACGGTTTCGTATATCTTAACTACAAAAGATTAATTTTAATAAAGCTGACAGTGCGCGACTGAATGCCGCAATAGGTTCCATGGGGTTCCAGGGCTCGCCGAACATAAAAGTTCTGTACCTTCTATTTTTATGGTGTTTATTCCGACGGTTTAACAAGACAAAACCCTTCAGCTACAAAAGAGTGTAATTTGCACCTGTTAAAGAGTTTTGGACAGAAAATCAAATTTATTTATCGCCAGTTCACTTTCGTGATCAGTCGACCGTAATGTGGGCAGAAACCCCTTCAAACTATGATTGACGGAAATCATGGAAACATTCCATGGGTGTTTCGACTTCGATCATTGCATATCAATGCAAACGGTGGTAAAGAGCCCTAGTCAGCCACACACTTGCTTTTGTTGACAAATGGGACTTTGGCATTTTTTTCACGCAGAGCGTGTCTAAACAAAAGAAATTCACTCTGAAACTGATAATTGGAATCAAGCAGACTTCCAGCGACACATACTACTTTCAACGATGCAATAAGATTTTGCTTTACCAATACATGTACAACTTTCTTTTAATAGATGGCATTGAAAATGGCAGAAGCTAACATTGACTTGAGCCCAATTTTTTTTCTATTTCACTCAATTTGGTTGACATTCTGTTATGTTTGGTTAAAATCTATAACACAGTTCCTTAATTCTATGATCACTGGGAGTCTATTTTTGAGTGACATGTAATGTACAATAAGCCGAGCATAGAGAAAATGTTGTTTCTTATGTCAAATGCAGGATTGGATGTCCCCAGCAACCAGTCGAACAGATGTTATTATTATAAAAGCAGTCAGACCAGAGATTGAAGCGTAGAACTCTGAATTTTAAATTGTTAAAAGGAAATTACATTCTGAAAGTAAGCCCACCCCCCACCAAAAAAATAAATAAATCATCATGATGATCATAATTAGTGCCTCAAATCACGTTATACCAAAAAATTCCTTCTTAAATTAAGCACTCTCAAAGATTCGATGGACTGACTCGGATATTTAGTTTAAGAGCTTAATATACTTTCCTGATTATCCTGATTGACCTCTTTACCAACTTGGCCACCATCTTGAGGTCTAATGTTTGTCCTAGCCATTATGGGATGGTCAGGGGGCAAATATATGTCGATTTGCCCCCTGAGCATCCCATGATGTCTTTTGAAACACTAGAAATCAAAATGGCTGCCATATCAGTGAAAAGGTCATTGTTAGGCTTCTTTTAATTAGATAGAGAATACTCAGACAGACTATAGGCCTTGTTTTGGATTATCGGGGTTGGCCCTACTCTTTGAAGTCCTTGAAAAGCCCACATGTTTAATTTTAGATTTCAAGGGCACTTGAAAAGCCCTTGAAAATAATAATGTTTGCTGGAGGTGCTTGAAAAATTAATAATTATGTTTACTCCTTGAATTTTTTTTCAGATGGGACATAATATAGGATTGTTTCAAAGTAATTCAAGGATTGAGTGCAGATTTCAAAATAGGGGACAGATTTTGCCAGGGCTGTTCCATGCTGTGCGAAATTCTGTATTGCATTCTGGGATCAGTTTTATACTCTGGGGGAGCTTTTTTGAAGTTGCTATTGACCAATGAAAACATTTCAAACCATAAGTGCAAGACAAAGTAAACTTGCTTTGAATACTCCTCGAAGGTCATTTTTTTGCCTTGTGTCCATAAGCCCTGCCCAAAAATAAGCCCAGTGCCTGAAAGGTATGTTAAGCAAATGTATGCCCAGGAGTTATTTTCAGAAATTTACAGTATGGGGCCAATCCAACATGTGCATCACCCAGCCCTATAGTGTTTACTTCTGGGCCCTGGTTGTTCAAAGGGTGGATAACACTTAATCCACCAGATAGATCACTGTCCCATGGATATATATGAGTTAATTCCATGGGGCAATGATCAAGATTGTTGATCATTTTACCAAGAGTGAATTTAATATAATATTCATCTCTCTCCAGAGAAAGTGTCAAGCATGGAATAATGTCAAAAGCTGGAATTCAACAGAAAAAAAAGCTGGACAACTTGACTAACAAGTGTTGAGGTAAGTTAATGTTTAAACACACTGCTGCTGTAAGCTGTGGGAAGCGTGGTGGCCTAATTGTAAGCACTTGACACTGGATCGAATGGTCCGGGTTTGAGCCAGGGTCACTGTGTTGTGTTCTTGGGCAAGGCACCTTACTCTCATAGTGCCTCTCTTCACCCAGGTACTATGAATGGATGCTGGCAAAACATTGCTGGGGGTATCCCTGTGATGGACTAGCATCCAATCCAGTTGGAGTAGAATACTCCTAGCGGCTCAATGCTATGGAAACCAGGATAAGCAAGGGAAATATAGGCCACTTGGCTTGACACAGACTTTACTTTACTGCCAGCTGTTGACCTGGGGAACTTGAAATTTTTTAATATAAAATTGATGGGGATGCTTGGCAGAAATTTTGAAGCACAGCATACCCCTGACAGTTTTCCAAATCCTTTTCTGGGAGTGGGGCTCAGTTCGTTTTCTGCAACAAAATTAATACAATCAGGGATCACTTTAGCTTGTCATCAAAGTTCTACTAAAATAACTGTTAACAATGGCTTATTATTCCTTCAAGCGATTCAGAGATTACTATAACCTTGATTTGAACTATCATTTTTCAAAAGAAAACTTTTAAGATTGCTGATCATTTCCAAGAGACCCAAGATGTTTTTACTATACAGCTATTTTGAGAAAGGTTGTCGGAAAAAAAAACATCAAAGTGTATGCGACAAGACCGAAAGGTGGTCTGGGTATTCACTGGAATTTTGCATATTGGCCTAGAGGAAATTTACAAGTTTGTTTCTTTGCACGTGGAAAATTTGTTTTTCCTCTCAGGGGCCTATATCATTCTGTAGCTTTACTTTTACTGTCGCATGTCTTTGAGTGAGGAAAATTCTTCTTAAGTTCAGAGTGGCTAAACGTACTTTGTTTCTAGTACATGTCTGAAAAGGAAGAAAACCTGAAATTCGCACTTATTTTGTTGTTATATCTCATTAGTATTCAACACGTGCAGTAGCTCAATACGTCTACCCATACTATCTTTCGGGATTGGCTTGTGCAGTTTTTTGCTTTTTTCCGACAATGTTTCTCGAAATAGCTGTATACCAGACTAGAAAACTACATTAGTAATCCTGTCATATATTTGGAAATTGCAGTTTAAATTAAAACTTTATTTTTTGAGATAATATAGTTATCTCATTTTTTCTAGTATTCCCTGTTTTCTAAAAATATTTGCTAGACACACTCAGACTTTCAACACTTGCATTTCAATCACTGCCAATTAATTCTGAGCTGCATCAATAAAAGCCTGAATTGAAGGAGGGGCGACAGTCTCAAGGATGTCTCATTTATCAAATTTTATGCACATTTTGTAGCATTAAACACAATGATAGACTGGTGTGACTGTTCTTACGTGGTGGTGGTGTCGGGTGGCCCTGGGGTATGGGATAAGGGAAACTCGTGCCAAACAATAAGGCTTTAAGTGAGGGCTTTAAAATACAGTGTAAGAGGGTGTTGTAATGACAGCATCTATGATATTTCAAAAATTGTACCAGAATGTATAAAATAGTATTTCTGCAGCTCTGCAATTTCAATTTTCCCAGAGAAGCATACCTTGGACTCACCCTCGCCCCCCCCCCCCCCCCCCCCCCCCACTTTGTTATGCACTATCCAGTTCATGAAAAGCAGTATATACTTTTTAAAAGTTCCGAGTGCTGTTACAGTGTATAATGCATCATTGCAAACAGCATGCACTTTGCACAAGGAAGTAAACTATGCAAACTTCAGATTGTCAAGCTCTTGATTTGTTCCTTACAGATCTGTTCCAAAATGGTGGCGTTTCCTTTTATGCGAATTTGTTTTATTTCAACAGCGCACATAAATTAAGTATTTAACTCAAACCATAAATACTCGACAAAATTCCGCAAAAAAATGGGGCAGGTCCGTAGGGTACACTTGAAAGGCATCAACATATTAAGTATGGTAAACAGTCGCCAGTATCTAAATGGATTAAGAATTCCTAAACATGGATGGAAACAGCCTCGATCAGGACTTTCATTGTTACTTTAGATGTCACGCAACACTTCGCATAATGTAGATCGTGATTGTGGGGGTCACGCTTAGTCATTTGGCTGTCGGGCTTTTTTTACTTTGGTTGTCACAGAGCGCCAGACCTGTCGAGCAAAACCAGTGTTCCCGTTTAAAAACTGATACGCTTGTTGTCACTAGTTTTCATAGGGTTATAAATATTGTAACTATTGTATTTATTAATTTATCGTTTACTTTATTTTTATGCAGGTTGCTGGATGCCACTGATGCTTTTGTGCTTCAAGTCAGGATAAACCAAGACAAAGGCAAAGGCAATTGCCCAACATTTAATCAAAGGTAGAAAAACAATAACTAGGCTTTTCTTTCAAATTGTTTCAAAATAATTGCAGCCAAAACTTATTTTCTGTCCAAAACCACTCACTGACTCAAAAAGAGCTAATTGTCTGGGAAGTCTGAATTACAATTACAGTCAAACTGGATGTTCCTTTCCGCATAGCTTTGCAATGCTGTGGCGTAAGGTTACAATATTAATTAGGATTTTACTTGTGCGAGTTCAAATTTGCGCCAGCAAGTTGCCAAGTTCCGTTTGTGCTCTTTTGACAGGTTTCGGCTTTCATTTTTGTGTGTGAAAACAACTTGTGTCGAAGAAAGGGAAATAATTGCGCCATGGTCGACTGTTTATCTCCAAACTACAAGAAATTAGCGCCAGGTTGAGTTTACATCGCCAAACTGGGAAACGCGCTTTAAGATTAAAAATATTAACCACAACTACCAGAATTTGTTTATCATTTTTAACTCTTTGATACAGAAGTGGTATCATTTCCGTTTAAACATGAAAAATGAAAATCACAGCTTGTTTAAACTCGAACAGAACTTGGCAACTTCCTGTAGCAAATTGGAATTGAATTTGCACGTAGGTCAAGTAAACTAGAAGCACTATGCCGCAACATTGCAAAATTCTGTGACAAATTACATCTGATTTGGTTACAAGACATAGTGTAGATTTTTTTTACCAATTAATTTATCGAGCACAGTCTTAAATACCATTTTGAATTGTTTGTGAAGTCAAAACATGTTAATTTTTTGCGAAAGTTGTTTGCTTGTTAACATCGGCTTATACGGGTTAAATTTTCCCGCCAAAAGACTTAGAAAAAATACGGGCGCTAAAAATACGCATGCGCCAGTTTTTTTAAAAAAAATTTTGATTTACTTATTCTGTATGTATATATACCCTTTAAATTTTTCCACCGAAAAACTTGGAAAAACGGGCGCCTAAAATACGCTTGCGCCGTTTTTTTAAAAAAAAATATTGTCATTTTGATGTAAAGAAAATTGTTAATAAAGTTTATATTCTGAGTGTGTACTCTATTTGATCTTTTTTATTATAATGTTATTAAAAGTCAATAAAGTCAACAATTAATTTGTCATGTTTTCATCTTTATTTTTTAAATAAAGTCTTCAGTAAATACTAACAAGTGCCTTGTGTAAAAATTACTTTTATTCACCTCAAATACTCTCTAATATAAGTTAATTAGTAATAGAAATACTTGAATTGTTGAAAAAGGTGTGAAGAAAAAATCCTCCCTATATATACTAAGTCTTTTGGCGGGAAAATTGGAAAAAATTTGCACAGCGTTTCCCCTGGTAACTTTTTGGACAAAGAAATTCATAATGGCTCCCCTTGAAAATTTCCCGCCAAAAATATTTGAACATCACCTTGTGCAAAACATTGAAAATGAAACGAAAATTTCTTTCCAACACCGTTAAAAGAATCTAAGTAGAAACAGTTTTGTAGCCCGTTGCTTTTCAAAATCAAATTGGAAGTGGAAATATCTCTAAAACGTTTTAGTTTTTCAAACATTTTGCACGAAATGACGTCTCAGGTAAAATCCTTTTACAACTGGTAATTTTCATTTGTAACACAGGACATACTAAACAAAAAACGTCAAGAAATTTACCGGTAACTATTTTGCAACAACAGTTGTGAAGATTTTTGGAGCAGCGAGACAATTTCAACTGTTGTTTCATTCTCGAGAGCTGCGACTTCTGATTTCAGACTACACGACAACGTAATATCACGAAATTAGCTCAACCTAAACAATTTTGTATAACAGTTTTGAAGCAGTAACAGAATTTCAACTGTTGTTCAAGTCTCGAGGCCAATTTTATTGCCTACGACATAGTTATTGCTATTGTAGTTGATTCCAGGTTTTAATTTAGACTGCAACGTCAACAATTCAGAAATCAGCTCGAACCGGTAATTCGGTTGTATATTTTAATGCTATGTCCTGTGTTACATTGAATACCGGAAGTAAAAGGTCTTTATCCACTTAAAAGTAAATATTTTTACATAATAAAACCCAAATGTCCGGACAAAGAAACAATTCTCCGAGTTTAATCCCACCCTTAACACGAACATTTGATAAAAAAGTAAACAACGAGTAAAAGACTATACTGACCACAGAAAACATAACGAAATCAAGATGAAAACAAATGGTTCTTTTTTATATAAATTTGCGCTAACTGGAAAGTCGTAAAATTTTCCTTTACAGCCAAAATAAAACTGTTTCGTCGACGTTACAAAGAAAAGACTGTATTCACGACAGCCGCCACAATGTTTTTCACACTATAATACAAGACAATTCTTGGGAAAACGGCTGTTCATAATTTAATAGTGTTTCTGTATGTCTGCCAAAATCATTTGAGTGCCAAATCGTTAGTTACTCGATATCTTGACGTTTTAGCCGCATTCATTGTAATGTTCAAGCCAGTTAATAATATTAAGAACTAAGAAAAACAAGTTTTCCACAATTTAAGACTACTTAATTAAAACAGTGAGAGAATTCGATCGTTCGTTTTCTTGATAAATCATTAGCGATTTGTTTTGTTATTGTCTTTTTGGCCTGTTCAACTGGAAATTGAAAATCCTGACTTTATTATTTAGACATTTTTGAAACCAGACAATTGTATTTCAAAGCTCAGAAACTGATAACTATAACGATATCATTTTCTCTGTAGTGTCAATTTGTTGGTTTGATCCTGTGGTCAGTATAACTGGAAATACCGAATTTATCTAGACTTCCTATTCTTAGTATCCGCGAAGCCAGGCATCAGGGTTTTACACATGTATAACAAACTCCCAATGTATGACAAGAGAACATAGGCAGCGATGTTTTCCGTCAGTACAAACGATATTTGAAACCACGCGTCTTTTGCGTTGTACAAAGTAAAAACAATTTAAAAATAATAACAAATGGTTTAACCCTGCTGTAACAGTAATCTGTCTGACTCTTCTTCATATAACACGCGGCAAAGGAAGAGTTGCGCACGAGGTAGGGGAGCAGGGGATTATGGGAAGGGAGAGAGGAGAAGACTATTCCTCTTTCGCTTTCTCCCTTCCCATCTCACCTTGCGCTCCCTTTCTCGGTACCCATCTCTCCCTGCGCTCTCCGCTGTATGAAGACGACTGGGGATGAGTCAGGTAATCTGTCTAGAGTGATCGTCCTCGTGAGGGTAGGTCTTGAAAGAGTCGTTGTTGGCGACTGACGTTTCGACAACTTGAGCGGAAGTCATATGAAACCGTCATATTGTTGGGTGTTGAGCTACAGATTCGTGTATTAAATGTTTGTAAACAGCTGTTAGGTAGCCAGTTGTCAATTTCCGTTCATCTGTTGTAAGCAAATTTGCCCCGGTTCTTTCCGAAGTCAAAGTTGGTTCAACGGTTTTGTCGAAATCGTGAACAATTAAAGTCGTCTGCGAGGTGCCAGTAAGAGCAGATTGCAATCGGTAGAGTGTTTGTTCTCAGGTGGAGAACCAGTCTCGTAGAGTCAGTCGCTGAAAGCAGTTTAAACTGTAGGTAATGCATTGAACATTGTACCAGTCAAGTATGATTTGCTAGTCAGCAGGTCATTTCTCGTCGCTGTTTGTGTTCAGTTAGTCTCGTGTTCAGGGTTCAACCGTACAATCTCGCCGACGTAGTTCAATGACTTAGAGAAATCTATTAAAAACCCGAGCCACTGTTCTCTTGTCAAGTACAGTAAAATTCAGTTGATGAAGCAAAAATGTAAACCTTTCAAGGTGGCAGGCTGTATCTTGTGTCTTATACGTGAAATAAATATAAATTTCTGTGCACAGTTGCCGTATTTTATGAAAGCTGTGTAATCAAATTGTTAAAAAAAAGAGGGCACACTATAAAAAGAATTGGTACCCCTTACCTACCCCACCCCCAAACACCGCCCACTTCCCCACCCCACCGAAAAACAATTGAAATTGCATTGCTGTTTTTGCACGTGAAGGATAGAGCATTGTACAAGAGAATTCTGTTCATTTTTAAAAAAATTGAAATCCACTGTAAAAGTAACTAAAATTTCTCATATTTTGTGGCTTGATCTTAACAAGATATTTGAAAAGACAATTGGCGAAATGAATAGCAGTTGAACTGCAAATGTAAATTCAAGACAGGTTGATATGTCAAAATACAAGATAGACCAAAATAATCATGTCACCTAGGCTTTTGAAAAATGTTTCATTATTCTTTCGAGTTTAGACTAATTAGTAAAACGGACAAGCAAACTTCTTTCCGACTAATTGACAAAAAAATCAAATCTGGTCTCCCTGGGAATCCCCTTTTATAGTGCCCTTCGTGTTTTAACATTACCGTTTTCAATCACACTGAAGAAATTGTGTTTTAGTCTGTTCGTTTACCAAATTATTGGTTGTTTTGTCTAAAGTGCCACCTTAAAAAATAAATATACGACATCAACTGAAGGTCTACGTAAACATAGCTACGTTAAGTACCGAGTGTTTTGCAGACACAAATAACGATTTGAACAATCCACATGCACGCTAAAGATTTCCAATCGCGCCGTCACAAACTAAAAAACGCTAAATGATCAAACAGATTTGAATTGAGTCAAGACAATTTTAAATTTCTTCCGCGCTGGATGAACTAAATCAAGATTCTAAGCAGTTGGCCGGTGTAAATTGCATGATCACCGAGGTTCACAATACGTTCAGATTAAGGTCGACGTCTGCAAAAAAATCGGTAAATGGTGGCCGAAGTGTAAACCAGGCTGCTTTTAAATTCAACTGAATACTTTGTGCCATCTCCATGCAAGTCCCTCGTTCCGTGTAATTTTTGTAGTCGATCCGAACAATCAATATATCAAACTATTTGATAAACCAAAAGTGAAGTTCACTTGCAAATTTAGACCCGATTGGTCAGCCACCATTTCACTAGAGTCAATTGACAATTTCAAAGTTCTTATCTTTGATGTGATTTCTCTTCATCCATGCAGTGATTCCAGTGTCCACTTTCCATTCTTTGTCACTCTTCTTCCCTCCTTGCGAAGTTGGCTTTCGTTCCTGAAAACAGAAATGATAAATTTAAAGATCAGCCAACGCTCAAGTGTTCAAACTGCACATTTAACCTCTTTAACAGGCCTTATCCTGCCCATTGAATGGTCACATGAAACCAGCAAATAACATTTTAAAAGCCAAAATTTAATGTTCAGTTGGACGCATTTCAAAAGAGCAAAGACTCGCAATTAACTTTGGGCCAAGCAGTTGTAAATTCTTATCGCCCAAAAGCTCACCTGCGCATTAAATAAAAAACCACCATTTCGCGGCTACATTAAAATTAAATGTTAGCAAAGTCAAGCTTTTGACTTTTCATTGGTAAAACCTTTCTTGTCGAAAGAGTCTAAAATTATTCGGACCCGTGAATTTGTAAACATCGAGTCTACTTTAACCTAAAGGTTGAAGCGTTCGACTACTAAACTCAGTGTTTCCGGCGCAAATTCCGCGATTTCGCAGCATTAGTTTTTGCCAGAGAATTAACTTCTCCACCCTTGCAATAACGTAAACGAAGCAATTTGCGGTACCGCTCAGTTTTCTGCCCAGCTTTTGGATGAAGCGACGCAAACAGCGAACGATAAGCGCACGTGGAAACTCACTTCGGGCTTTTTTTTATACTAATGTAGCAATCCAAACAAAATTTAAGGAATAAACAGTGCTTACCTTCGATTGGAATTGAGTGAGGACGTCTTTCCAATCTTTAATCCTTTAAGCATCTTCTTCCTTCAAGAGTACAAACTGGTCCTCGCCGGACGACACGTCTTTACACATCCACAACCTGTTTGGTTTGAAGCACGCTCAACAGTTTGTCATGAATATGGATTAAACACTCAAGCCAATCACTGACTAATACGGCACAGATTTGGTATGGATGTTTTTCTGCACACTTTTTCTGCGAGCGAATCACAAACCGCAAAAAAAAACTGAAGAAAGCAATCATACGTTTACGTATGAAAGTTTTTAGAATTTTCCACTGGCGCTCCATCTTGTTTTGCTTTCTTCATAATAATTGCGCCAATTTTTAATAATCTGAGTTGTTTCTATTTTTTTCTACTCGGCTTAAAGCTCAGGAAATCATACCTCAAAATTCACCTTTTTACAAATAAAACTTTGTTTAACATGTTTAATCTTTAGCTGAGATCAAAATGAATTCTGAGAAAACATTACGACAAATGAAACTGTAACGGCATTATTAAACCGAAAGCTGAAACGACAGAAAACGCGCGCTAACGAAAAGTTTTTGAATTGCAAAAACGGATATTTTCCTCAAACAGATTATTATTTGTATGTTTGCACAATGTGAAGCGAAAGATTGCAAGTGGACAATTCCGAAAAAGAAAATTCAAGTTCATTCTCCTTTCACCAGTGAAACATACCTACGATCCTTTTCAGCAGTTATCACATACGGGGCAAAATTACTGAACGCTGATTGGTTGAGACAGAGGGCATTTTTTCTTAATCACGAGGGCACTTTTTGGTAATCAAGAGGGCATGATTACTTGATCCTGATTGGCTGAGCGCGCGTCGTCTGCACTGAGTTAGTTTCCCGCTTAAAACGAGTTTGAAAAAAGTTCCGAAACGCAGTGCATCCGAGTTTGATATAAATGCGGTTATTTCATCAAATCGGTAGGCAGAAATGAGTGGTGCCTTGGTGGAATAGAGAGAGGACTTTTCAATCCAAATTCGTTTGTCACAGCCCGAAAAAACTTCTGGACGATTGGCGCTGCACGGAGAATAGAAATTCATGGCGGCTGAGACCACTGAATCGACACTGAAAGATAACATTTGTTCGTTTTGCTTGCTTCGCCTTATTAGAAACAGAGCCTGGAAAGAGCATAAATTATGTTGGTACTTACAGTTTTCGCTGTGGAAAGGAGAATGTCAGGTTCAAGAAGTTATTAAAGCTCGCTCGGACACTTTGTTTATGACTTTCATCGATGCAGCATTTCTGCGCGGTCGGACGCCTCGTAAACAAAGGTAAATAAAATTTAAACTGCATTCAGTTTTATCTGTGAAGGAACTATTAGAGTGAATTGCACATGCTGTGTTATGCTTACTTTTACTGTTTCTCGACATAGGTTGATTATTTATGTGGTCATTTTGCTACAAGCAAATATTCTTGCCAACCGGTTTACGCCATGGCGGACCTCGTTTAAATTTTCTTTTGTACACAATTTTGCCCTTTATTATGTGATAAACACATAATCGCAATGTGCCCTCGTGCAATTAAGGATTAATTTCACTTGCATTTTCAAAGTTTTCCAAATTGCCCTCGTCGCTTCGCGACTCGGGCAATTTTGTAAAAACTTTGAAAATGAGCGTGAAATTAATCCTTAATTGCCCTCGGGCCCATGCGATTACATATACTAAGCGAGTTTTAAAGCTCTGACGTTCATGCAAATTTATACCCGAACAATAAGGGCAGTCGACAGAAACCCCCTCCCTCCCTCCCTCCTTTCCTCCCTCCCTTCCCTAACTTCCCTTCTCCTGTCCTCCCCTTCCCTGCCATTGGGTTTTTGTTTGCAACTTGGAGCTTTGTCTACAAGATTAGGGATAGTTATCTAGTTGTAATGGCGCCTGGTATGACTTCATTCAATGTTTATTTCGGTCCTCGATCCTTTTCCATGACAAGCGAGGTCACGTGACAGTTTTGTGATGCGCATAATTGCCTACGAATTCCCATATGTAAGCAAAATCCTGGAAAAACTGATTGGATCGTAGATTGATGCTGGTTTTGACTGTGGTATGTAAGTCAGTTCGTAAAGGCTGGTAAATCGAGGCTGTCCTAAGGGCTCCGCCCTGGGGCCATTGCTATGGAAGATTTTTTTAGAACGATCTCCCCTTGTGCATAACAAACTCTGTACGCTGACGATCACCAAATTTACCACAGTGGTCATGATCTGCCGACGAGGTTACATCCAAGCTAAGGCAACTAAGTTGTATGAGTCCAACTTACTGGCTGGGAACAGTGCACTGTTACCCTCTGACGTCATAGATTTTGCAATGTTGCCCACTCAGAGATTTTTTGGCGGGAAACAGTTTCATTGTTAGATGCCATGTGACCTCGAAGTAACCAATGAGAGCGTGCGCTGTCGGGCAAAAAAGTCCAGCTATACAACAATTAGAAATATAAGACGTTGAACATCGGTTACTCGAGGTTACAGTAAGAAAACTGACTCAAGCGCAAGTTCAGTGATCTGTACAAGCGATCAGGAAAAGACCGCACACACTCTTACACGTTTAGCTGTTTAGGGGTGAAAATTGATTCCAGGCTAAATTTTTCGGAACACGTTACCTCAGTCCGTACAATGGCAAGCCAAAGAATCGGCGTCCTAATGCGGCTAAGGAATTTAATCCCCACCAAGGCTAACCTTAGCTATATACGTCAGCTGTGTTGTCATATCTTACTTATTGCCATCTGGTATGGCATTTTTGTAGAGCAAGCGACTCACGTAAACTTGAACGACTACAGGAAAGGGGCTTCAGGGCCGTTTACAAGGAAAAGCACGCTAGTTATTCCCAGCTACTGGAGAGGGCTAAGTTGCTAACTCTAGCGAATGGGCGTTTTACAGGACATCTGTTACAACAATTAGATATTTACAGGAGCTACTATTGTGTTCGTGGTCTGTCCCCTTAGAATTCTTATTATAAAGCGAAACATCTGTACCATTTTCAGCGATCAAATTTTTTCGCATACAGCCTGAGATAATCAGATTTTTCTACTCCTAGATTTAACTATGGGGAAAATTGTCTTTATAAGTCATATTCGTAAAAGAGATCTAACTAACTTAACGGACAGCGGCTGCAAGGGTTGCAGCCATGCTTCACATAACGTACTTTACACACAATTATAAATTTTAATCATAGTCTTCACACATATAGTTACAGATTTAACAATAGATTTTACACAGAACCATAGTTAATCCTAATCATAGATTTTAGATTGTTGTCGATTCTGACCGGCTGGACCAACTTTATCAGGCTTGTAGTAGAAGCAACAGGAAGTAGGAAATCTCCTGTGATGTTTCCTATAAAATCACGTTGGTGAAAAACAAATAAAAAGTCTAAGGTAATTTCAAAATAATTGTTTCTATTACATTACCAATAATAAATTACGTGAATCTTTCCATGTTTTACATGTTTTAAAAATCCCCACTATTTGAGGTAATTCACATTGGACGAGGACATCAGGACGGGCTTTTTGTTTGTCATGGTAAAAAGACTGGAACTAGAAATATTAATAGCAATTATTGCTTCTGGGATACTGAATGGTAACCTGGCCTCATACTCGTCCTAGTCTCCTGAAAGATTTCTTGACGAGCTAAAAGAACGTCTGAGTGGACTTTTTTCAGATAATAATCAGTCAATCAATCAAACTGCACAAACTAGAAACCAAATCTTCACAATACTGTCCTCACAAACTTGAAAATTAACATCCAATGAAACTTTTGTTCCTGTACTTACAATATTGTAATCGTAAATTCATGTCACCACCCAGCCGGGGCGCCGCAACAGCATCAATTCACTATGAAACCAGGCGAAAACCTGGTTTGGAGTGTCACAACACGATTTACGCGACAAAAGCAGCAAGCGTGACAAATGACGTCACCGCATCGTGCTAACATTGCATGCTGTTGCATCATCGTGTAACGCGGGATCCAGCGATCGTAAAGCGAAGATTGTTTTGCTTGAGGAGCAATCGAGACGCGAGAGTTCAAAAATGAACGTAGAGTTGACCTTTCGCCTCGCTAGGCCGAGTGACTTCGACGAAATCCTAAAATTGTCAGAAGGGGTCTACGGTGGGAACGACTATCTGCCATTAAAATACCATACGTGGATGAAGATGGAAAACCTCGCTGTTATGCTTTCTTATTCTGGAGATAAACTCGCGGGTTTGGTTGCTTGTTCCATTGTCGATGAAGGAAGAACAGCCATCCGTCGAGCAGCGCGTACTTCAGCAGAGTTTCGCGGACAGGGTGTTTATAAACAACTGTCAGGGGCAATGAATGACTTCATACGAAGACAATACCCAAGCGTATGTCGAGAACGGCTCACAACGATTCACAGCAATCCTTCGCTAGCGATGATTTTACAGTTGGAGATGTTGAGAGCTTGTGATAGAAAGAAGTCTTTTTGCTCCCATCACCTTGCTACAACTAATAATTCCATCCAGGTTGAAGCCTGCACTAAAGATTACCTATGCGATGTTATTTTCTGTAGCCCTCAGGCGCAGAAATTGTTCCCCGATAATGTCGTCGTCATTGAGTGGTTCCCTATCGAGCCTCTACGATCAAATATCGATTACTTGCAGCAAGAAAACGAGTTGTATTTCGCTGTGGAGAAATGTAGCGATGGTGCTTTTCCAAGATCGGTTAGCTTTGGTGTATTATCGCCAAGTGTGAAATCTGTGCATTGGTACGTGACTGTTTACACAAGTGATCCAGTTTTGTACGAAGCTCATCTTTTGCATCAATTCAGGCGAGCCTGTGAAGTTATCGATGGCGATTTTCATTTCAACTCTTCTCAAGACAAAAGTTTAACTGAACACGGGAGAAGAGTGTTACAGGAAGGGTTAAAGCTGGAATTAGATGAAGAGTGGTCCAAAATGTCAATGAAACTGTACAACGACAAGTTTCTTCACTAAAAATCAATATTGTTAAAATTGAACTTGAATATCTAGACATGACAACCACTCGATAGCCTCACAGCTGGGTTCAGGCAAGTTGCAATTATTTTATGTCGATTGAGCAAGTCGTCCCAAAAACGTGGTTTTAGAGTGAGTTACTGTGTTTAGAATAAAAGAACCTTGGAACAGAAATATAATTTGTGAAACGATTAACGAACTTAAGCTGTTATTATAGTTCTTGAGCTGTTGGGATATTGTGCTTCTAACACTTCTAGCAATGAGGGTTGTACAGGGGTATTCTCGTGATTCGTGATTAGCTGAATTTATTTTCCGTACGTGACATGCGAATTTGAAAAGTTATTCTTCGCGATTTGTGACCCAGATGTTTTGCGTGACCCATGAAGAACTTGAATTAATAACTGATATTGTGATTTCATCACTTTATTCCACATGATTTTGAGTCCCAGAACCTCTGGAAGATATATTAAGACTATGAAAACAAGGAAGACGGTAGCCCCTTTTCTTCAATTTTGCTTTCTTCAAACACTCAGTCTTTGCCACTTTTCTTTGCATGTTAAGAGCAGGAGAAAAAAGTACGTTATATGTTTATTTCCGTGATTCCGGAAATTGAAATTTCGGTATTCGTGATCCGTGATTTTTCTACCCGTTAACCGTAGCGGAGATATACAATCGCACTGCACAAACTACAAACCAATTATATTCTTGACAATATTGCCTCGCAAACTTGAAAATAAATATCCAATGAAACTTTGTAAACATACTTACAATATTGTAATCGTGAATACATGTCGCCTCCCAGTCCCTTCAACCTTTCAGTTTGCAATGCCACAAAATGTTTTGCGTGACAAAGGCAGTATTCTTGGCTTGCAAGAATTTTTTTTTGGCCCATTGCCTGTGCAAGAATTTTTTTTTGACTGCAGCCCTATGCACGATTTTTTTTTTATATAAAATCTGCTTCATGCACAATTTACTATTGAATTTATTAAAGACAGTACTACTTTTATAGTGAAAAATTGTGTAATTAATATACCTGTCAGGCCCGTAGAAGTGAATTTTGAGGTGAGGGGGCCCAAAAGTTAGCACTGATTGTGGCGTTTTAAAAACGGCAGGGGTAATTTGCCGACTTGACGCCGAACGCCGAACGCGAAACAAAATCACCGAAAGAAGCAAAACCCATAGACTTTAACAAAGTCCTTCGACGCGCGGTTTAGGCATGTCGCGTACGAAGGACCATTTTTGTGCATGACCTTTTTTTTTCTCAGGGGTTAGCCTTGCTTGAATTTTTTTTCGGAGTTTTTCCCCTGCAAGAATTTTTTTTTTGGTTTCTCCCCCACCCCCCCCCCCCCCCCCCCATCAATTTTCTAATGATCCGTCCATTGCGCTATTCGCTTCAGCTTTATAGTTTTGTAGACGCTACTATACTCACATCCGATGTTAAATTTATCTTCTGATTTTGTGGGTCTTCGTTTTAGAGCAGAGGGTCTTCTTTTTAGACCAATGGATCTTCGTTTTAGACCAGTGGGTCTTCGTTTTAGACCAGTGGGTCTTCGTTTTAGACCGGTGGGTCTTCGTTTTAGACCAGTGGGAAATCGTTTTAGACCAGTGAGTCTTCGTTTTAGAGCAGTGAGTCTTCGTTTTAGACCAGTGGGTGTTCGTTTTAGACCAGTGAGTCTTCGTTGTAGACAAGCGGGTCTTCGTTTTAGACCGGTGGGTCTTCGTTTTAGACCAGTGGGAAATCGTTTTAGACCAGTGAGTCTTCGTTTTAGACCAGTGGGTCTTCGTTTTAGACCAGTGAGTCTTCGTTTTAGACCAGTGAGTCTTCGTTTTAGACCAGTGGGTCTTCGTTTTGGACCAATGGATCTTCCTTTTCGAAGAGTGAGTCTTCGTTTTAGACCAGTGGATCTTCGTTTTAGACCAGTGAGTCTTCGTTTTAGACCAGTGGGTCTTCCTTTTAGACCAGTGGGAAATCGTTTTAGACCAGTGAGTCTTCGTTTTAGACCAGTGGGTCTTCGTTTTAGACCAGTGGGTCTTGGCGTTTTCGACCAGTGGTCTTCGATTTAGACCAGTGAGTCTTCGTTTTAGACCAGCGGGTCTCCGTTTTAGAGCAGTGGGTCTTCGTTTTAGGCCACAGGGTCTTCGTTTTAGACCAGTGAGTCTTCGTTTTAGACCAGTGAGTCTTCGTTTTAGACCAGCGGGCCTTCGTTTGAGACCCGTGGATCTTCGTTTTAGACCAGTGGGTCTTCGTTTGAGACCCGTGGATCTTCGTTTTAGACCAGTGGGTCTTCGTTTTAGACCAGTGGATCTTCGTTTTAGACCAGTGAGTCTTCGTTTACCAGTGAGTCTTCAATTTAGACCAGTGAGTCTACGTTTTAGACCAGTGAGTCTTCGTTTTAGACCAGTGAGTCTTCATTTTAGACCAGTGAGTCTTCGTTATAGACCGGTGGGTCTCCGTTTTAGACCAGTGGGTCTTCGTTTTAGACCAGTGAGTCTTCGTTTTAGACCGGTGGGTCTCCGTTTTAGAGCAGTGGGTCTTCGTTTTAGGCCACAGGGTCTTCGTTTTAGACCAGTGAGTCTTCGTTTTAGACCTGTGAGTCTTCGTTTTAGACCAGCGGGTCTTCGTTTGAGACCCGTCGATCTTCGTTTTAGACCAGTGAGTCTTCGTTTTAGACCAGTGGGTCTTCGCTTTAGACCAGTGGATGTTCGTTTTAGACCAGTGAATCTTCGTTTTAGACCGGTGGGTCTCCGTTTTAGAGCAGTGGGTCTTCGTTTTAGGCCACAGGGTCTTCGTTTTAGACCAGTGAGTCTTCGTTTTAGACCAGTGAGTCTTCATTTTAGACCAGTGAGTCTTCGTTTTAGACCGGTGGGTCTCCGTTTTAGACCAGTGGGTCTTCGTTTTAGACCAGTGAGTCTTCGTTTTAGACCGGTGGGTCTCCGTTTTAGAGCAGTGGGTCTTCCTTTTAGACCACAGGGTCTTCCTTTTAGACCAGTGAGTCTTCGTTTTAGACCTGTGAGTCTTGTTTTAGACCAGCGGGTCTTCGTTTAAGACCCGTGGATCTTCGTTTTAGACCAGTGAGTCTTCGTTTTAGACCAGTGCGTCTTCGCTTTAGACCAGTGGATGTTCGTTTTAGACCAGTGAGTCTTCGTTTTAGACCATGAGTCTTCGTTTTAGACCAGTTGGTCTTCGTTTTAGACCAGCGGGTCTTCGTTTTAGACCAGTGAGTCTTCGTTTTAGACCAGTGGATCTTCGTTTTAGACCAGTGAGTCTTCGTTTTAGACCAGTGGTCTTCGTTTTAGACCAGTGAGTCTTCGTTTTAGACCAGCGGGTCTTCGTTTGAGACCTGTGGATCTTCGTTTTAGACCAGTGGGTCTTCGTTTTAGACCAGTGGATCTTCGTTTTAGACCAGTGAGTCTTCGTTTACCAGTGCGTCTTCGTTTTAGACCAGTGAGTCTACGTTTTAGACCAGTGAGTCTTCGTTTTAGACCAGTGAGTCTTCGTTTTAGACCAGTGAGTCTTCGTTTTAGACCGGTGGGTCTCCGTTTTAGACCAGTGGGTCTTCGTTTTAGACCAGTGAGTCTTCGTTTTAGACCAGTGAGTCTACGTTTTAGACCAGTGAGTCTTCGTTTTGGACCAGTGAGTCTTCGTTTTAGACCAGTGAGTCTTCGTTTTAGACCGGTGGGTCTCCGTTTTAGACCAGTGGGTCTTCGTTTTAGACCAGTGAGCCTTCGTTTTAGACCGGTGGGTCTCCGTTTTAGAGCAGTGGGTCTTCGTTTTAGGCCACAGGGTCTTCGTTTTAGACCAGTGAGTCTTCGCTTTAGACCTGTAAGTCTTCGTTTTAGACCAGCGGGTCTTCCTTTGAGACCCGTGGATCTTCGTTTTAGACCAGTGAGTCTTCGTTTTAGACCAGTGGGTCTTCGCTTTAGACCAGTGGATCTTCGTTTTAGACCAGTGAGTCTTCGCTTTAGACCAGTGGGACTTCGTTTTAGACCAGTGAGTCTTCGTTTTAGACTAGCGAGTCTTCGTTTTAGACCAGTGGACCATCGTTTTGGAAGAGTGAGTCTTCGTTTTAGACTAGTGAGTCTTCGTTTTAGACCAGTGGGGCTTCGTTTTAGGGCAGTGAGTCTTAGTTTTAGACCGGTGGGTCTCCGTTTTAGAGCAGTGGGTCTTCGTTTTAGGCCACAGGGTCTTTGTTTTAGACCAGTGAATCTTCGTTTTAGACCTGTGAGTCTTCGTTTTAGACCAGCGGGTCTTCGTTTGAGACCCGTGGATGTTCGTTTTAGACCAGTGAGTCTTCGTTTTAGACCATGAGTCTTCGTTTTAGACCAGTTTGTCTTGGTTTTAGACCAGCGGGTCTTCGTTTTAAACCAGTGAGTCTTCGTTTTAGACCAGTGGATCTTCGTTTTAGACCAGTGAGTCTTCGTTTTAGACCAGTGGTCTTCGTTTTAGACCAGTGAGTCTTCGTTTTAGACCAGCGGGTCTTTGTTTGAGACCCGTGGATCTTCGTTTTAGACCAGTGGGTCTTCGTTTTAGACCAGTGGATCTTCGTTTTAGACCAGTGAGTATTCGTTTTAGACCAGTGGGTCTTCGTTTTAGACCAGTGAGTCTTCGTTTTAGACCAGCGGGTCTTCGTTTTAGACCAGTGGATCTTCGTTTTAGACCAGTGAGTCTTCGTTTTAGACCAGTGGATCTTCGTTTTAGAGCAGCGAGGCTTTGTTTTAGACCAGTGAGTCTTCGCTTTAGACCAGTGGGTCTTCGTCTTAGACAAGTGAGTCTTCGTTTTCGACCAGTGGGTCTTCGTTTTAGAGCAATGAGTCTTCGTTTTCGACCAGTGGGTCTTCATTTTAGACCAGTACGCCTTCGTTTTAGACCAGTGAGTCTTCGTTTCAGACCAGTGGGCCTTCGTTTTAGAGCAGTGAGTCTTCGTTTTAGAGCAGTGGGTCTTCGTTTTAGAGCAGTGAGTCTTGGTTTTGGACTGGTGGGTCTTCGTTTTAGACCAGTAGTGGGTCTTCGTTTAAGACCGGTTACCAAAGTTCGCTAAGCACTCATGTTCCAATAACACAGTTAAGGTATCTGCTGCAAGAAGACAAGACGAGCACTGATACTGTTGAGCAGCTGGAGTGACCGCCATGTTGAACTTTGTCGATTTCCGGGTTGGGAGAGAGAAATTGTCGAATGGAACAGGATTTTCCGAGTATCCCGATTTTCCGAAATTTTAGGACAACCTCCAGACGTTGACCAAAATTTTCGAAACGAGTTTCTAGAAACTTTCTTTTCCATTCGATTTTGTACCGGTATTTCCGGAAATTTTGGTCCAATGGATCGCGCCCCAAATCTTCACAATACTGTCCTCACAAACTTGAAAATTAATATCCAATGAAACTTTTGTTCCTGTACTTACAATATTGTAATCGTGAATTTATGTCGCCACCCAGCCGGGCCGCCGCAGCAGCGCCCTTCAATTCACTACGAAAACCTAGTTTTGCAGTGTCCCAAAACGATTTGCGTGACAAAGGCAGCGAGCGTGACGAATGACGTCACCGCATCGTGCTGACATTAAAATTGTATGTTGTTCCATCATCGTGGGATGCAGCAAAAAGCGAAGATTGTTTTGAGGGGCAATCGAGACGCGAGAGTTTAAAAATGAACGTAGAGTTGACCTTTCGCCTCGCTAAGCCGAGTGACTTCGACGAAATCCTGAAATTGTCAGAAGGGATCTACGATGGACACGACTATCTGCCATTAAAGTACCATACGTGGATGAAGATGGAAAATGTCGCTGTTATGCTTGCTTATTATGGAGAGAAACTCGCGGGTCTGGTTGCGTGTTCCATTGTCGATGAAGGAAGGACAGCCATCCGTCGAGCCGCCCGTACTTCATCAGAGTTTCGCGGACAGGGTGTTTATAAACAGCTACTGCAAGCGATGAGTGAGTTCATACGAAGACAGTACCCAAGCGTATGTCAAGAACGATTCACAACGATTCACAGCAGTTCTTCGCTTACGATGATTTTACAGTTGGAGATGTTGAGAGCTTGTGATAGAAAGAAGTCTTTTTGCTCGCATCACTTTGCTACAACAAATAATTCCATCCAGGTTGAAGCCTGCACTAAAGATTACCTAGGCGATGTTATTTATGGAGGTATATCTATGACAAAATTCAATACTCAGTAGTTGAAATAAAATCATCGAAATCAGGAATGCATCAATCCAAAGTAGCATGGCAACAAGCCGATTCTGTAAATATCCATTATGCAAAAAGGCAAAACGCCAGAAGGCAAAACCCTAAAAGGCATCATGCAAACAGGCATCACACAAAGAGGCAAAACGCAAACAGGTATAACGCAGAGAGGCATCAGGCAAAGAGGCAAAACGCAAAGAGGCATAACGCAAACAGGTATAACGCAGAGAGGCATCGGGCAAAGAGGCAAAACGCAAAGAGGCATAACGCAAACAGGCAAAACACAAAGAGGCATCACGCAAACAGGCATTACGCAAACAGGCAAAACGCGAAGAGGCATTACGCAAACAAGCATATCGCAAAGAGGCATCACGCAAAGAGGCATCACGCAAACAGATATCACGCAAGCAGGTGTCACGCAAATAATTCTCGTCTCCAGGCCACTCGCTTTTTCCTTGTATGGAAATCACGTGACCAAAATTAAGAGCACTGGGAATACGAAAATGTCCTGCGCAGCGTTAATTTAATGAACACATAAGATTTTGTAATGTGAAACGCTGGAAAGTTAATTTTTAAAAACTAAACGTTTCGGCAGTGCTGCCTTCATCAGTAGTAGTAAAAAAATGTGTCGTTGTTCAAGTTCACGTATGCGAAATTCAAATTGATACAATTTTGGAACTTGCGCGTGCGATGAAAGCGCGCGCGGGTAAAGCTCGCATACGAGTTATTTAAGTAAAACTGAAGTCTTGGTTCAGCCCGCTCGGTGCCAGGGTTTTGTAATTGAAGATGAGTCGCATTTCTTCTCGTCTTCTCTTTGCTTGGTCAGCAAGGTCTGATCTTAACACTGCGACCATCATATCGTTCAGGTTGTGGCCTGCTTTCGTAAAATGTTCAGGCACCGGCAGCTCAACTCTCTTTCGTAAAAAAAATACTCTTTGCTTGGTCAGCAAGGTCTGATCTTAACACTGCGACCATCATATCGTTCAGGTTGTGGCCTGCTTTCGTAAAATGTTCAGGCACCGGCAGCTCAACTCTCTTCCGTATGACGTCCAGTCGGTGCTCTCTAAAGCGATCTCCAAGTCGAAGAGAAGTTGAGCTGCCGGTGCCTGAACATTTTACGAAAGCAGGCCACAACCTGAACGATATGATGGTCGCAGTGTTAAGATCAGACCTTGCTGACCAAGCAAAGAGTATTTTTTTTACGGAAGAGAGTTGAGCTGCCGGTGCCTGAACATTTTACGAAAGCAGGCCACAACCTGAACGATATGATGGTCGCAGTGTTAAGATCAGACCTTGCTGACCAAGCAAAGAGAAGACGAGAAGAAATGCGACTCATCTTCAATTACAAAACCCTGGCACCGAGCGGGCTGAACCAAGACTTCAGTTTTACTTAAATAACTCGTATGCGAGCTTTACCCGCGCGCGCTTTCATCGCACGCGCAAGTTCCAAAATTGTATCAATTTGAATTTCGCATACGTGAACTTGAACAACGACACATTTTTTTACTACTACTGATGAAGGCAGCACTGCCGAAACGTTTAGTTTTTAAAAATTAACTTTCCAGCGTTTCACATTACAAAATCTTATGTGTTCATTTAAATTAACGCTGCGCAGGACATTTTCGTATTCCCAGTGCTCTTAATTTTGGTCACGTGATTTCCATACAAGGAAAAAGCGAGTGGCCTGGAGACGAGAATTATTTGCGTGACACCTGCTTGCGTGATATCTGTTTGCGTGATGCCTCTTTGCGTGATGCCTCTTTGCGATATGCCTCTTTGCGTAATGCCTCTTCGCGTTTTGCCTGTTTGCGTAATGCCTGTTTGCGTGATGCCTCTTTGTGTTTTGCCTGTTTGCGTTATGCCTCTTTGCGTTTTGCCTCTTTGCCCGATGCCTCTCTGCGTTATACCTGTTTGCGTTATGCCTCTTTGCGTTTTGCCTCTTTGCGTTTTGCCTCTTTGCCTGATGCCTCTCTGCGTTATACCTGTTTGCGTTTTGCCTCTTTGTGTGATGCCTGTTTGCATGATGCCTTTTAGGGTTTTGCCTTCTGGCGTTTTGCCTTTTTGCATAATGGATATTTACAGAATCGGCTTGTTGCCATGCTACTTTGGATTGATGCATTCCTGATTTCGATGATTTTATTTCAACTACTGAGTATTGAATTTTGTCATAGATATACCTCCATAGTTATTTTCTCTAGCCCTCAGGCGCAGAAATTGTTCCCCGATAATGTCGTCGTCATTGAGTGGTTCCCTATCGAGCCTCTACGATCAAATATCGATTACTTGCAGCAAGAAAACGAGTTGTATTTCGCTGTCGAGAAATGTAATGGTAACGATGGTGGTTTTCCAAGATCGCTCAGCTTTGGTGCATTATTGCCATGTGTGAAATATGTGCATTGGTACGTGACTGTTTACACAAGTGATCCAGTTTTGTACGAAGCTCATCTTTTGCATCAATTCAAGCGAGCCTGTGAAGTTATCGATGGCGATTTTCATTTCAACTCTTCTCAAGACAAAAGTTTAACTGAACACGGGAGAGGAGTGTTTCAGGAAGGGTTAAAGCTGGAATTAGATGAAGAGTGGTCAAAAATGTCAATGAAACTGTACAACGACAACTTTGTTCATTAAAATCAATATTGTTAAATTGAAAATATAAGAACCTTGGAACAGAAATATAATTTGTAAAACGATTTATAAATTTACGCTGTTATTATTGTTAACTGAGCTGTTGGGATATTGTGCTAAACGCTTCTAGGAATGAGGATTGTACGGGGGTACTCTCGTTAATCGTGATAAGCTGAATTAAATCGTTTTAGACCAGTGGATCTTCGTTTTAGACCAGTGAGTCTTCGTTTTAGACCGGTGGGTCTTCGTTTTAGACCAGTGGGTCTTCGTTTTAGACCGGTGGGTCTTCGTTTTAGACCAGCGGGTCTTCGCTTTAGACCACAAGGGTCTTAGGTCTTCGGGTACTTCGGTCTTCATTTTTGGGTCGTTTTAGACACATATATTCCAAAGCAGAAGTTTCAACTGATTTTAGCAGATGGCTTTTGCAGTGAAACTAAAATGAATTTTGGTGGTTCAGGTCTTCAGGATCAGCTGATTTCCTAAAACTTCCGTTCCTCGGGAGCTGTTTTCGCTTCCTCATTTTCTGTGAATTCCAAAGCCTTTTATTTTGAATTCGCGGCCTCTCTGTCCAAAATAAAGGAAATTGTAGAATCAAATCGCGTCCTGGAGCTGAGTTGGAGGTTTAGAATCTGCCAGACCAAGCTGACAAGTCTCCAACTGCTTTTCAACGACTTCCCGGGTGAGTGCGGCAAGGATGAAGTCTTGGGTCAGTTACGATCGATGTATTGATGGTACAATTTAACTTAATTTGTTTAGAGTGAGTTATCGATAAACGTTATTTGCTGTTCATCACCTATTTACGAAATTCGCCTCTCCGCGATGTGGAAAGGAGGCCGCACTTAAGCAGTTGCTGATTTGTACTAGAATTTCGGCGTTTGCATACTGCGAGTTTGTATTTTGCGAAGTAGTGCTCGAAGTGTGCTTCGGCTGAATAATTTTATTGAGGCAAATTGTAAACTGTACCATCGCGTAAATTCAGAATGAAAACAATGATTGTGGAACTTCTTGGCTAAATTTATAGATTATTTACTAATGGAGTTATGCAGCGCGGCTCGTGTTTTGCATTGTCGAATCTTGAGGGGAAACAGGAAGCCCTTCAAGCGCAGAGCTTGCTAGGACTATAGACGGTTTTACGATTTGAATGTAGTACCCTCGACCCTCGCCTGAAAGGCAAACTCGATCGTTCCAGTGAAGTCAAGCGAAGCGAGGTTTGTTTTGATATAAATGTCGCGAAAGTTTCGCTTGTCATCGAGTTACAAAGCATTGATTTCGAACGTTTGATTGACATTTACACCTCGTGATCAATTATCGTTGTCAAGCTTGATGAGTGTGTAGCCATACGGTGTTTACATATCTCTGAATGCTTTTTAGTCTTTTTAGAACGAAGCAAAAGAAACAAAACATTCATATTCAACATTCATAGTCAAGCGCGCCCCCTCCTTAGCGGAAGGTCTGGATCCGCCACTGTTTAGTTCGGTAGTCGAACTCAGTAAAACTTAATCGAACGATTGGATTCGAATAGTTCGATAATCGAACACAATCGAACCCAAAATTTGTGCGAGAGATTTCCGATTTCCGAACCCAATCGAACTTAATCGAACACAATCGAAAAAAGTCAGCAACTCACCCTAAATACCACCAGATATTTGAACAGTCTGTCTAAGTAACAGCTACGAATGAAGAATTAACAAGTAATATATCGGCCTATATCCGGTCGTGAATTTAAAGTCGACCGTTCTTTTTCAATCAACATCCAGCTTCAAATCGAACGCAGTCGAACCTAATCAGCCTTGATCGAGCCCAATCGAACGAACGCAATCGTACGTTCCATTAGGTTCGTTTGTTAAAAATTTTCTATGAGAGTTTGATTATGTTTGATCACCGAACTCAATCGAACCCAATCAATTAGTAACGTCGGTAGTAAAGGCAAGTTTTTGGGAGGCGTGGTGGCCTAATGGTTAGTGCGCTGGACTTCGGATCGAACGGTTCGGGTTCGAGCCCTGGCCGGGGCACTACGTTGTGTTCTTGGGCAAGATACTTTACTCTCATAGTGCCTCTCTCCACCGAGGTGTATAAATGTGTACCGAGGAATTTACTCCTGGGGGTTAAACCCTGCGATGGACTGGCATCCCATGCAGGGGGAGTAGAAAGGTCTAGAAATACTCCTAGTCGCTTCATGCTACGGAAACGGGGATAAGCTCCGGCCTGATGGGCCACTTGACTCGTATACAGACTTAACGTTTTTTTTTATAATAAACTCAAACTCAGAGGTTAGTGCAGAATGCGAAGTGGCCGATTAATTAAATGTATGTTGTTTTATGTATTTTGTTTGTTTATCTTATTTAACTTTCAATAAGACGTTATAAACGTAACAACAACATTTTGCGTGTGTAACATGATTGTTTAACTGCAAATTAAAACACTTTAACTTGATACTTTTGCTTTTCACTTCAAAATATATCACATGATAAAAAGCTCTAATTGTAAAGCTGTAATTCTCTGAATTATGAACATCGACTTCCCGAAAATTTATCAAAGATTTTAGGTAATGATGGAACTGCATGATGATTGTCGTTTTACTGGCAGATCACCGTTAAAGAATCTGACCCACCCACTTTGCATTGCGCGCCTTTTGTTGTTTACGAGCGCAGAGGCCCACAAAAACTATCGTTTCACGATAACGCTTCTTTAAAAAACAGCGATTGTTCGAAGATAACAAACTGAAGACAAGCTATAAGAAGCGATAAGACTTGTTTCTGGCATTCACATCGCGATACAAACAGATTTCTCACCTTTGTCAATCCGCCATTTTTGGGGCCCTCAAAAAAGCCAGTGATAGCGACCGAGAAGTAAAATCTGTTTCCATCACGATGTGAATGCTAGAAACAAGTCTTATCTCTTCTCTTCAGTTTGTTATATTCGAACGATCGCTGTTTTTGAAAGAAGCGTCATCACGTTAAAATAGTTTTTGTGGTCCTCCGGGCTCGTAAACAATAACAGGGCGCGCAATGCAAAGTGGGTGGGTCAGACTCTTTAAGCGTGATGTTACAAGCTCTCAAAGTTAAACTGCAGATAATGCGACCTTCTATCCAAGTTTTCAGCCGGAATAGCAAACCGAATCAAATGGCTTTATAACGTAGTGATAAATCATAACTTTTTTTTGTGTTCTGGCAAGAATGAAATTCTCAGATCTGGGCCTGTAAACTGAAAAACGAAACTCCTAATCTTTTACACTTTTGCGCCTTCTGAAAAAGACTCATGAAATTGAAACAAAAGAGCTCAATGTTCCGCCTGTAAAATGGAAACCTCTCCTTGACCACTTTTAGATAATTAAATAAAATCATTTTTTAACATTGCGTGACCCTACCTGTATTGGTAATAGCAGCAGCAAATTTTCTTACTTTTGACCATTGCTAGAGACCTGGTTTAAGCTAATTATAAACCTTGGTAAGTATTATCTAATTTGAAACTTAAAATTAACGTTCCACTTTTTCTTGTCTCTCCTGTTTTTATTTTTCCGACTGTGCCTTAGTGCTTATAACTCAAACACGAGTTACAACATTCAGATTAGCATATTACAATACAACTTTCTGCAAAGTTAGAAAAAATTCTACGGAGCGGTTTCAGAGCCACCTTAAATTTTCAAAAATTTAAGGTGGTTCAAAAACCGCTCCCTAGAATGTTTTTTAACTTTGCAGAAAGTTGTATCTTTACATGCTGATCATAACTCAACAATAAAAAATGGGGGTCACCAAGCTCATTTTTGAGTTATAAGCATGCACTAAAAGCTGAAATTAAGGGTGTTTTTAACAGGGAATACTGTTGCTATGGCAATCAGTGACGTGAAGAAAATAACCACAACAAATATATTCAGAAAACAGAAAACAATGGAACGGAACTTCTTAGAAAAATTGGCATAAAAATCAACATCTACCGTCCGCTGTAGTGAAACTATATCACACAGAGGTTTCTAGTAGTGCGGATTCGGATTTGAACGGAAATATTAGAATATTAGAACTGATGTTGGGGAATTGACGGATTTTGCCAAAAAATAGCACAGATCGGCGGATTTACGTACCCCTATTCACCCCTCCTTTCGCAGAACACTATAAATCTTTTTCATTCATAATTTCGAGTTCTTATCCAGTTCCTGGCGTTGACCTGAATTATGTTTGGGTTCAGTATATAGGCGTTTTCGGTTTTTAAAAGTTCTGAAAAATCGAGTTTGAAGTTTAATTTGGAGGACGAAGTTTCTTTCGCTTTTGTTTCTAACAACATTATTCTGTATGAAGTGCAAACGCTTTCAAAATTTTCTTCGTTTACATGCATGACATTTATAGGTTTTGATAGTCAAAACATGTAATATCGAAAATTTACCACAAACTTTGCATAACAAAGGAAGCCTGCTTAACGTGCTGACGTCACTCGATCAATTAATTTTGAGGTGAGAGGGGTGGGCAAATTTGATTATTTGATTTTCTATTACCTTAAGGCTATACTGTTTTCCCTTGATTCATTTGTGCCAGAAGTTTTTCTAGTCAGGAGTTCCGCTTCGAAGAAGTTAATTTCCTTTTAAAGGGGGGGGGGGGGGGGGAGGGGGGAGGGGGGAGGGGGGGTAGCCCTTATTGCCCATATATCAGTCCTTATCCCAACATAAAATAACAGGTCCACCCTTTATACCTGTTATACCGCACGAACAATCACGAAAGTTCTACCGAGAAGTGTTTTGTGGCAACGTACGTGAACTGAAGAGTCGAAAAGATAATCTTGATGATGAAACTCGAGTTAACTTTTCGCTTCGCAAGACCGAGTGACTTCGACCAAATTTTAAAATTGTCAGAAGGGATCTACGATGGACACGACTATCTCCCATTGACATACCATACATGGATGAAGATGGAAAATGTCGCTGTTATGCTTGCTTATTATGGCGAGAAACTCGTGGGTTTGATTGCGTGTTCCGTTGTCGATGAAGGAAGAACAGCCATCCGTCGAGCAGCCCGTACTTTGGTAGAGTTTCGCGGACAGGGTGTTTATAAGCAGCTATCACAAGCGATGAATGAGTTCATACGAAGACAATACCCAAGCGTATGCCGAGTGCGCTTCTCAAGTCTCCAGAGTTATCCTTTGATGACAAAACTTGTGCAGTTGGAAATTCTGAGATCTTACGTTAAAAAGAAGACTTTACGCCCTCATGACTTTTCTTCAAGTGATAATTTCATCAAGATTGAAGGTTGTACTAAAGAACACCTTTGTGATGTCATCTTCTCTATGTCCGTGACGAAGAATTTGTTCCCACATAATATTATCGCCCCCGATTTAATCCCTATCGAGCCTCTACGATCAAATATCGATTACTTGCAGCAAGAAAGCGAGTTGTATTTCGCTGTCGAGAAATGTAGCGATGGTGGTTATCCAAGATCGGTCAGCTTTGGTGTATTGTCGCCAAGAGTAAAAATGCCTCATTGGTGTGTGACTGTTTATACCAGTGATCCAGTTCTGTACAAGGCTCATATTTTACATCAATACAGGCGAGCCTGTGAAGAAATCAGTGACGATTTTATTTTTCGCTCTTTTCAAGACAAAAGCTTGACGAATTCCGGGAGAAGAGTGTTACAGGAAGGGTTACAGCTGGAATTAGATGAAGAGATGTCTAAAATGTCGATAAAATTGTACGAAAACAAGTTAAGTTTTTGAGCAAAGCCTTCAACTTTTTAGTCAAAAATTACTTAAACAG
This sequence comes from Meandrina meandrites, assembly GCA_963693305.1. NCBI lineage: Eukaryota > Metazoa > Cnidaria > Anthozoa > Scleractinia > Meandrinidae > Meandrina > Meandrina meandrites. The sequence continues at coordinate 20,607,500 of OY855915.1, forward strand.
ACAGATCACATCAGTCACACTTTCATCCGGTTATTAAAAGAAAAAGGAAGCAAAAACAAACTGCGGGACCGTGAAATTAAGCAGTGACCCTGACATACTTATGTCTGCGTGGCTAACAATCATTTACCATCACATTTTCGTGTGACAAAATAAGGTTGTTTCAGCTTGGTTTCGAAACGACCAGAAATTAAACACGAAAGTGGACGGAAAAACTTAAACTGTTTTTATACTGACTATCGTCGACCAAAACGCTATGAAAACTCACCCGGCTCAAGAATTAAAGACTAACACAGCCAAGATTGAAATTATCGAAGTAGCGCATGAAAAACGTCGAATTCTGGCCAATGCCGCAATACCGCAATCCCCATTGTCGCTCTCGATTATGAATGAAATAGAAGGCCAGCTGCCAAAAACTGTCGACATCAAAATACAAAGACACGTTGACACGGTTTTTACTTGGCTAATGCTGAAAGATAACTTCTGTTCAGTATTTCTCAAAACAAGTTTATTTCCAAAGTGATAATTGTTTGTGATGTAGAACATGCATTCAACTAATGAACCTTGCGGTTGTTGCTGAAATTGCTGGACCTCCTCTGAAGATTTTATATTAAAAACTGTTTAAAAATTGCTGATTAAATTCTCGCAGTGGACTTGCTTGTGGTCAGGTGGAGATTTTACAACTGAGCAGGTACTTTATTTATTCATTGAAGGCCTGACGCGAACGACGACAGAATGTTCAAAATTTCTTGGAACTGTTTCAGGGATGGCGGAGTTGTTATATGAATGAAATGCTGCATGGTATCGCTTCTGTGGCCGGTTACAGCTCGCATGCGACGGGCTTCAATATTTTCTTCGCCAAAGAACTGTCGCTGTTTTGGCTCCAATACAGTGGAGAATTGCAGCCTTGGATGTCATGTAGCAATGGTGGGTTTCCAAGATCGGTCAGTTTTGGTTTATTTTCGCCAAGAGTTAAATATATGCACTGGTACGGGACTGTTAACACCAGGATCCAGTTTTGTACGAAGAACATCTTTTGTACCAATTCCATCGAGCCTGTGAAATTATAAATGGTGGTTTTATTTTTCGCTCTTTTCAAGACAAAAGTTTTTCAAACCACGGAAGGGAGGTGCTTGGGGATTTGTTGCAAGTGGAGTTAGATGAAGAATGGTCCAAAATGTCAACCAAAATCTATGAAAATAGGTTTCTACAGTAACGTCAAATTTTTTTACTACGCCTTATCCCCAATTTTCGCGCGGTCATAATTTTTTTCGCTTCACGCTCGACGGACTGCGAAAAAACAGGGGCTGCTCGTAGTCTAATTTTTACTTTGTTTCGTTGCTAAGTATTCGAATCCTCTTCCCGCACACATACGCCTGGGTTGAACAGTATATTGTTGTGACTAAGCTGAAAGTTTATGAAAGTTTACTTGTTCTCATATCTCCTTTTTCGTTGAGGTCCTGTGGCTCTTACATTAAGTATTTTATTAGGAGTAAAAACCCACAAGGTCATTTAAAAAAAATTATATTTGTTCTTCTTGTCATCAGGATGCGTAGTAGAACATGATTCTGTCAGTATTATGGAGTTTCTTTAGACTCCCTCATCGCTTGCATTGCACGAATCAGTTTAGATATAAACATAAATATTGAAATAGGTGATGGGAGCAATAAGTTGAAAGCTGGAATCTGTTATGATGCTAATTGCATGGAATTTAAGATACTGAAGACAATAGCGTTAATATTTACTACTGAAAATGATCTATTGTCAATCAATCAATCAATCAATCAATCGATCGATCGATTGACAATAGATCATTTTCAGTAGTAAATATTAACGCTATTGTCTTCAGTATCTTAAATTTGAATTTAGGTTGATATTGATCGATCGATCGATCGATCGATATCAACTTAAATTCTAGCAAACCGTTGAACCCAGCTGAGCTCTCGAGTGGATGAACTTATAAACCTCGCCTCGCGGGCAATTAAGTAAACAGGCGCACCTTTTCTCTGGCTAAATTCTTCCTCCACCAAAAAGTGTCCGAGATCCGGCCCCCAAATATACGAAATTGATGAAATTGATGCAACCTTTTACCTGAGGCCTTTTCTCGGTCCCAAGGAAAGAGACTGATCTGATTGGTTGCTATTTACGCGCGAAAATTCAAAACCAAGCAGCAACCAATCAGACACACTTTAGGGACCTACGTAGAGCTTCGCCATCAATAGAGCGCAAATAGTTTTCTGATCTACTGAAAACGAATTCCACAAGGAGAACATACGGTCGTTTGAAACAAATATATAGCTTTGTGATTTTATGACAGAGGTAGGACACTGTTTTATGCAATTGAAAGTTCTTTTCATTTTGTTCTATTTTATTTTTTGCTATGCAAAGATATAACGTGTAAAACTGTGGCATTAATGTTTGCCTTAAGTTACCTCATGCTACCAACAAAATTGCGTGACCAAATAAGTGTTGTGTGACCCAGGTAACGTTTTTAAAAGACCATCTTTATGAGAAAGAGTGACTAATGTTCCTTCCGTTAGAAAAATATTTTAAGCAGTTCGTCTACGCTGTACACAAAAACCACAGTGATAGTAACTTTATCAGAGACTTTCGTCTCCCTAATATCGTCGCCAACACGTGCGAGGTATTTCTGCTTGTAGCGAGGTTTTTGTTGGCAATGGTTGCTTTGCCCCCATTAAAGACATCTGTTCCTTCCCTTAGAAGATTATTTTCGTATTTCACGCTGTACACAAAACCATTTGTACTCTCTAAGAGACTTTCAGCTCCCTAATATCGTCGCAAACACGTCCGAGGTATTTCTTGTAGAGAGTGTTTTTGTCGACAATGGTTGCAACGCTCGCATCAAAGGCATCGGGTCCTTCCCTTAGAAAAATATTTGAAACATTTCGTCTTTCACGCTGTACACAAACACCATTGGTACTTTCTTCGAGACTTTAAACTCCCTAATATCGTCGCAAACACGTCCGAGGTATTTCTTATAGCGAGGGTTTTTGTCGGCAATGGCTGCTACACTCGCATCGAAGGCATCTTCATTAGAATCCAGATCAAGGATCGCTGCCATGCTGCGTAGAACAGCGCCTGGTAAATCAACCTAGGAAACATAAGGAAGAGGTTTAGAGAAACACTCCTACGATCTTGAAAAGTCCGGCAGGGCCTTGGCACGAAAAACAAAGGGCTCTGGGGACATGGGATTTTTTTGATTGGCCGTTCGAAACGAAGAAATCTTGAGCGGAAGTAAAAGACGCCATGACTCTCCCATACAGTATATAGAAACATCTCGACTGCATACATGCAGACCGGAAGTCTTCATTTCTCGTGCCAAGGCCCTGCCGGCTAAGGGAAGGGAGAAGGGCTATGGGAACGACAATGACTCGGAGTCCCAAAGGGGTTTTGGAGCCTGTTTTTTGTGTGTGTGCCTGGATCTCTGGACTCTAGACTGTGACAAACGTTTCCAGAGCTCCAAACTTTGTCGCAAAATTTGTCTGAAAATGAGTTTTAAAATTTCTTTCGTATTCCGGTTTGGCATAGGTATCGACAGTTTTCACTAAATGCCATGTTATACCAGGCACTTTTTTCTCGTAATCTGCGACGCAACAGTAACCAACAAAAACAGTGCAAATTACAGAGTGAGTGCCACACGTTTGGTTTGGAGGAGCGGTTTGACTGCCTTATTTTAACAACATTGCGTTGCAAGTTGCAGCTGACATGTCACACACAGTAACTTGTGAAAAGTCTAGAGGATATTTCTACTTTGGCTGAAAGCTGCAAGGGACATTGCCTCGTGCAACATGGCCTTTAGTGAAAACCCTGAAATAAAATCCAAAATCCGCGATGCAGCTACTTTAAGAACCGTAGGTAAGGCTTAATTTTACGGGATGTAGCTCCTAAGATATTGTAGGAAACGCAAAATCAAGATATACGTTACGGTAAAGACAATTTGTTGATACACCAAAACAGGGAAACAAATAAACGGTAGAGTTAGGCCCGGTTCATACGTCGCATTTCTGCCGTGTTGAATTTAAGTCAATTTAGTGCGGCAGAAATGCGTCTGTTGATTCATATGTAGCACTTGTGTCGCACTTAATTTGGAGGTTATACTGCAAGTTGTGTTTACTGGCTAGCCGAGCTATATATCCAAACGCAAGATATGGGTAGTTTTTATTAGATTCGACACGGCAGAAATGCGACGTTTGAATCGGTGTCGCATTTCTGTCGGATAATGCGACAAGACTAGTCGAACGTGCGGCAGAAATTCGACAGCCGATTCAGACGTTGAACTTCTGCCGAATTCAATTCGTTTAACTGAATTCGACACGGCAGAAATGCGACGTATGAACCGGTCTAAAATGCGTTAAAACTAACCCCGATCACTTCCACAGGGTTCTTGGAAGAGAACAGAGGTTTTATCTTTGACATCATTGAGCTTTCGAGTCTCTTCTTGGTGTTCCAGGCCATTTTTTCCTGTGTGTTGAACGAGATTTTAATTTCTGGGACAGGCGTGGACGTTGACTCATTACCGCTCTGTGTCCCTGCGCCTTTGTTACCAAGGGGTGCAGAGGACTCGGTGGGTTCAGGCCTCGTGGAGAGCTTGCCTTGAAGATGGTCCACAAGGTCCTTTATCTGGACTCGAGACTCTGAGATCTTTTCTTTGTCCAATGAACGGACCTATTAAAATAAAGAAAAAGGTTACCTTCAGCTGACTGACTACAACCAAACACAACACCAAACAAAAGTAATCATTAGTGAATTTAATCATTGTTATCCACCTAGTTTATCAACTCGTATTTTGCTTCTGACACTGCTCTTTTCGTGGGGCCTTTGCACGTGTAACAGGTGGCTCTTGGTACACGTGATTTGATAGGCTGGATTTTAAATTTCCTTAGTTAAAATCTAGCCAATCAAATCACGTGTCTTCAGAGCCATCTTTCTCTCGTGCAAAGGTCCCGCCAGCTATTAAAGAGGGGCGGCGGGTCTGGGGACGAAAAGGTTTTTTTGTACGCTGGCGCCGGTCAGAGCCACGCGAGATGTTTTTTCTTTAAACTTCAAATAGGCTCCTAAGTGGGGTATACGGAAAAAAGATCGGCGAACTGAGTGCCGCGTGGGTGGCAAAACGAACTCAGCGTTCCATTTTTTTTTTTTGTTGGCTCTCTGGTGTTGCTCACCAATTTTTTTTTTTCGCCCCGACCCGTTACGTGTTTTCATGGTTTTGAGTTTAGAGTGATTCTTATCTCTACCAAAAGAAATAGACATGGTCAATAAAAATTTTGCTCACCCTGACACTGCCAGTTTCCTGCTCTTTTAATACCACCATATGCTGGATCCCTCCTTGTTTACAAAACTCCTGAAGTTCTTCCAGTGGCGTCATGTCCTTCGAATCATAACAAATGGTCGCCTTGATCCCAACTTTCCACAAATCACGCGCGATGCGCATGCGTTCAGCCAACATTGGGTTGTGCCCCGCCGAACACACGAAGACATCGAAGGCGCTGGGAATTGTGTCCTTTTCTTCTTCCAAAACAGCCGCGACAATTTTCTCAATCGCGATACTAACACCCACCGCACCAGTGGACGGGTGAGCAGCTTCTGCTCCTCGTCGGAAGTGATTTATCAGCTTGTCGTACCGTCCTCCGGCAGCAAGAATATCAACGCCACCGCGTTTCCGCTTCCGTTTGTTTGCAGCGACGAACTGGAAAATCAACCCTGAGAAATGATTAAAGTTATAAACCATGGAAGTGTCGACAACCACGGGTAAACCGATTCCAAACGTTTCCACATGCGATGTGATCCCTTCGAGATCGTGAAAGGACTGCCGTGCAGTTTGCCCCACGGAAGATTTTCGCTTCATTGTCCCGATTAGGTGCTCTCGCAATTTGTTCACGGGGCCTTCGAAGTCCAAAAACTCACACAGAGCTGTAGCTGTATGGTCGCTGAGCTGCAAGCTCTCGACGAACGCATGGATCTGCACATTACGGTCTTTTTCGCTGCGAATTTCTTGAAGAATCGCTAGCAATTCCGACTGTCTATCTTCCGAGATGCCAACGGACGTCAAATAACTCTTCATGAGAGCAGCATGATTTATCCTGATGTAGTAATTGCGCGAATCAAGCGAGGGAAACTCCTTGATTATCTCGGCTACCGACAGTAGCACCTCGGCATCGGGGACAAGATTCTGTGTCGTGCTTGTCACGATGTCAAAGACGCACTCGTACAACTCCTTGGGATGTGAGCCGAGAATTCTCTTATCACGGTACACGCAGCCAATGTCAAACCTCTTCATGTGCACAATGCCGTTTCTCGCGATATAACGCGCGAACGGTATCCTGAGATCGAACGGAAGCGTGACAAGCGTGCCGCTGTGATCCATAACACTTACAGCGAGCTCCAGCTGCTCGAATAACTTAGAGCGAGGCGCGAGAAGCGACGTTCTCAACCGCAACGCGCCGTGCAGCAAGAAAACGGATTTCACGATTTCGTGGACCATTTGCTGTGCGAGGATCGCGCGTGGCGAGACCTGCGAGAACCCCCCGTAGACGTCAATGTCGTAGGTGACGTCCTTGACGGAAGACACATGTTGGGAGAACATGGCCTTCATCAGTCGCTGATAGCGAGTGGAGTTTGTACTGGCGAGGGTGTGTTTAAGCACCTCATCTAACTGACCGTCTTCAATCTTGGGTGGGATGTACTGGCTTTGAAGGAGTTCTTGTGACGTAGGGCGTTCCTCGGGATTATGTTTTAAGAGCCATTTGAGGACGATCGTTTCCTTGGCGAGGCTCTTGTGGTCCAACTCTCCCGGAAAAATGATTCGTTCCTGAAATAAAGCAAGAAACCAAAACGATGCTTTAATTTATAACTTTAGACATTCGGAAGCCACGAACAAAGGGAGTAAATGAAAATAATTTTAATAAAAACTATCAAAATTTCTCTTCTTTGGGAAGCGAGTTCCTTTCTTATGTGCAAACACTTCCTATATATTGTTTGGAAACAATAAAATGGTCACTGTAAAAGCCGGTAAGACACTACCTCTCTGAAACCTCTATTTTCAACTATACGAGTAACAACATACCGTTCGAAGATTGCCTAGAACTTTAACCCTCTCCATAGAGGTCGTCAAAGGCTTGTAACACATCTCAAAGAAGATAATTCCCAAGCTATACAGATCAACCTTTTGGCTGTACTTCACTCGCACGCCGGCTCGGTTACCCAGCTCTGGAGCGACATACAGCGCCGTACCAACTTTACCCGTCATGCTTTCTTTGGTGGTCGAGCTGCTCTTGGGAGACTGGGTCTTCTCATTTGAATCCGGGAGATCAGGGCCCATGCCTCCTCGCGTCATACCATGCGTGGTTGCGAGGCCGAAGTCGCCGATTTTGATACGGCCGTGAGAATCTAGGAACAAGTTTACGGGCTTGAGATCTCGATGGATGATGCCCTGTTTAAATTTTGGAAAAAAAAAAACATATTATTAAAAGGTATTATACGAGTGGTCATTTATTTCAATTCCAAGATAAAATTATTTATCAACACAAGATTCCAATTTTGGTTGAAGTGTCCGAACAGAACGCTCTTCCAACCGTTTCAGTTAAAAACAAAACAAAACAAAAACAAACAAACAAACAAAACAAACAAAAAACGTTCAATCGTGTTTTATTGGAATAAACCATTTTCCAATGCTTGGGTTGCTTGAGACTACTTGCACACATTTTGCCCCTCCCCACTCCTATGCAATGTTGACAAAAAAACATCCATCTGACACACGAGTGCGTTTTACCATTTTGCAACACTGAAACGGGGGGTGGGGGGGGGGGGTGGGGGGGTACTGCCACGTATTCAACGGTCATAACGATTTGATCAGAATTTTAGATCTGAGATGTTTACAAGTTTTCCAACAAAATATGTCCATGATTGCTATTTGGTACCAGTTCAAATAGTCGATCAACCAAACCAATCGAAGACGTTTTCTTTTCCAACAGAACACGAATAAACCCAACCCACACGGTTTCAACTGAATAGAACACGTCCTTAGAATCTGTTCGTGCAAACATGAAAAACGAGCAAGCTGAATAACCTAAATTGAACACCATATTGTCTCTAACGAAAGCTACTAAATTACGTGTACTGCAGAAGACAAGGCAACCTGAGTGTGAATATGTGCCAGTCCCTCCACGATCTCTCTGAAGAGCCTCCACACTCGATCCTTGTCTTGATGCAAGCCCTCGTCAATAAGGTTCCTCAAGGTGCTCTTCTCGCAGTACTCCATTTGGATATACAAATACTGTAGCCCTACGTTCTCTGTGCTTGACTCGGTACCAGTCTCTTGCCATTCCACTACTTCCTCAGAATCGTCCGACTGCGGAGACACAAACCGATTCGTACATGAAGAAACTTTTGAGGCACAAAGCTCAAAATATAAAATCTCCTTACTGACTGCCATACATTTCTTTTAATGACAGTTCTGAGAAAATGGAGGTTCATCAAGACAATACAGTATAGTATTTTGTTTGATTGGAATTCAGTTAGTGTTTCTATATCCTGGGCATGGGTGCTTTGTATTTTCTGTGAAGACGAACGGCGATTAGTAAAACTAGCTCGATTATTCGAAAACAATCAAATAAAAATCAGCAAATCAACTACATCTAGCCTCCATATAATAACATGTTGGCTCAAAGATATGAATTTTATGATCTCGTGATAAAAGCGGCATCGTTTCCGCGACTTGGATATAAAATTCATATCTTCTCGCCACCGTGTAATATCCTCTGTGTAATATATACTACGCTGTTTTTGTAACATCTTGAACCACAGCTTTACCTCTGTATCAAGTAGGTCCCCAAACTGGAGCACAGACTCGTCAGCATTCCCCTTGAACACGATACCTTCAGACGACTCGGACTTGCTGTTAAAGAAAGACACACTGTGACTTTTAGACGAAGTGTTACTTGGACTGCGAAACGATTCCTGCAATCCACTAGACGACGAGTCCGCTCCATTTTCATCTGGTTCCTCTCCTTCCTGCCACCAAGAATCTTCGACATTGTTGTCATTACCTCTCATGCTTGGTGCTTCGATTTTGTTCAGCTTCAAGAGGCTGTCTTCAGTTGATGCGGCGGAAGGGAGGCTTTGAGCAGCTTTTTCTTCTCCTGACTGAGTTTTTTCGCCTTCTTGTTCTTCGGCGCTTTCGATCCAGGAGTTGTAGTATCTACGGATAAAACAACAACAAAAAAATCACATTATAAAGAAATCGCGATGCGACTTGAGCTCTGGTTGGTCGAGAGATGTGTTCTATTACAAAGAAGCTTATTCGTTAAATACACAATGGAGCTTACTGCTACTTAGTTCAATGTGGTCTGATATATTAAGGAAAGCAGGTTGCTAAGAAACGCACCTGAGATCAAATCGTGAATTTTTTTCAACATCCAGTGTATTTCTACAAAACATCTCACGCATGGTACAGATGTTGACCGCTTACCTGAAACGCTGCCTGTTCGACTACATTCTATAGTTCCCTCGAGTTTAAGCTGTATCTATGCTTCTTGATCATCCTCAAAACTCCTCGTGCAGTGGAATTCCGCCTAATGGCGAGCTGGTAAAGTCGGCGACCTCATTGTTGCAGCCATTTTTAAACCGAACAGAAGAACATTTCGAGATTCCGGAGTAGCTTCTTTGTAGTTAGTCCAAAATCACAGCTATTTTAAACTGAGCCAGTTTATAAGTCGGATTTTGTGATATTGTTACATAGCTCTTTTCAAAATAAAGGTTCCCTCTAAATAATTTCTTACGAGAGCCACATTAAAGAGGTCATAACAAGCCATTAGAGAAAGCCGTCAAAATTGGGAATGTTTAGACGGATAAAACGACAACAACAAAAAATTGAAAAAATGTAAAGCACTAAAGGTGGTGGCAAACGAGGACACATTGTTGCGGACACATTGTTACTCATGATGTTTCTTGGGTGGGCAAACGAGCGGGACGCAAAACATTAGTTTTGTGTCCATGCCGCGCAAACGGGGAAACATTTGTTGCGGACATAAAATGTTTCTGACAAAAATCAGAAAAATTATTTGCGTCTTGGACATAAATTTTGTGTCGGCAACAAATGTTGCGCGCATGGGAAAACGGGGAGAAATTTGTGTCCGCAACAACGTGTCCTCGTTTGCCACCACCTTAAGGAGCACTCTTGTGAGCTAAGTCTCTGTCCCCCGCTAAGAAAGGACTCAAGCCGCTGACCTGACAACATTCTCGTGATTAAGGCGGGAAATCAGCTGCACCTCGCGCATTATCCTCTTGGTGAACTGGGAGCTCTTTGGGTTGAGAGGAATCCTCTTCACGGCGTACAAGCAGTTGTCGAGTTTATTGCGCACCTAAAAAGAATGAAAGAGGTCAAAAAAAATCATACAGGCAAATTAAACTGCATATCAATAAACCCAATATTGCCACTAGTCCTTACTAAAAACACTCTGAAACGACAGAAAACGTTGGGGCCTGGGACTGCGCATATGTTAACATGAAGCGCCTTCCATATGGACTCGAAGTCAAGTGAAAGGCCATTTTTTGTCAGTCAGTTTTGAAAGTCTCCGTTTACAACTTTCTACACAGAAACGATGAAATCTCGATTTGCAAAACACTTACACTTACGCCAAAAAACGATCCCGAAAGATTTCGCTTTCGATAAGAAAAGGATTTTTTCATCGTTTAAGTGAGAACAATCGGTGAAAATGCATCAAAGGTATTCATTTTAAATTCGTTAGTGTGAATACCATTTCTGAACGCACCAACCTTAATAACATTTCCAAAGCCTCCCTTTCCAAGAAACTGCAGTTCTTCAAACTCGCATTTGACGCGGGATTTCCCGGGGACACCCGAGAAAAATGAAAAGTCGGGCACAGGCTCCTCGTGTTCTGGTTGGTCAACCAGGAATGATGACCCGTCATCCGCAGCGACCCCATTGTTTCTAACCGCTTCCTGTTGACCGTTTGGTAAAGCATTGGAAATAACCGGAGTAATGAAGGAATGTTCCAGTAACTGAGAGGCGGACCAGCGGTTTCTTTCATCGGCCTTTAAGCAACTGTGAAAGAGATTAACAACAAGGGAATGATTATGGAGTTAGCCATTTGACTTATAGACTGTGCATTGCGTACGATTAAAAACAAAAAAGAATAACAAAAAAAAGAAGAAACAAAAGTTTCCGCTGACGGACAGGTAGATTTAGTCAAACGCATTCATCCGTAGCCACCCAACAAAGTTTTTGACATCTTTTTGACAAGTTTTTGATTACTTTGATGAGTTTTACGGCTTCCGGCTGCTTTAAACTACCAATCAAATGCCTTAAAAATGGAAGGCGGGGTATCAACCGTTGCATGATTCGTCTTCAAACGTCAGAGTTTGAAAGGGTTTCAAACAACGCTTCGCACGAGCGATTATGCCAAGTTCAACTGGCGATTAATAAATTTTATGCCGACAAAAATTTGGTCAAACTTTGGTCTGGGTTTGTAAAACCAGTTGAAACTGAACGTTTCACAGATCGTTCGTATAAACCGTTGTGCAACCGGAAGCCATTAAACTAATCAAAAACTTGCCAAAAAGATGTCAAAAACTTAGTCGGGTGGCTACCAAGATTTTTAAAAGCCGGAGCTCAAAACAAACAAACAAAAAAGTAAGGGTGCCCAAAGGGTACATACATGTGTGTGATACAATGTCGCAACTCATATATTTGCATAACTCATTTGCATTAACAGGCTTACGACCCGATCGCATTAGTGTGCGATACCACAGGTATCCCACACAACAAAAGCGGTTCACATCCATGACCGTCAGCTACAAGAAACGAAGGGTGATAAGAAGGGCGTTCAAAAAGAAAAAGTTTGGGCCTGCAAACGATTGTCTTCTTGGTGTGATAGAAGTTCAACTGTACATAGAAGGAAATTGTTACTCATCCATTTTAAAATATCAAAACCCTAATGATTCTAGGATTGCCTCTCACCCCTCCCCCTCCCCCCTCAAAAAAACACTTACAAGTACCCCCTCCCTAGACCTCTACGAGATTAAAATCCTATGTAAAGGAAAGTACATGCACGCATTTTGTTCTGAATAGAGGGAAATGAAGCAACTCATCTTTACTCAATTCCAACACTTACTTTGAAAGAAAATCGCGTAGTTCTGATGGCAAAGAAGTCGGTATCTCCTTCACGTCTCCAGTGATTATTTCTCCAAGAGCCAAAGACAGCACAAGTATGCCCTAGATAACACTTGAACGGTTCAGTACTAAGCCATACCAACATCAATTTAACTGATCGCCTAACTTATGACAGGTGCAGCATCAAGAGCTTGTCTGAAGTTATGAAAGCAAATTTCACGTCCAACCATCTAAAATTTAATAGTTCTGTTATTTTAGAGCTACAACCAGTTTCAAAATTGATGAGACACTCGCTCTAAAATTGTATTCGTCTTTCAAAGACATGCCCTCGCTCCAAAAATAAACGTGTATATCTTATTCTGAACCCCCCTCCCCATTTCAAAGTTGCTGCTTAAAAGTTTTAAAATAATTCTGAAATTCGGACAACATTGATCAGGGGGAAAGGGGCGACACAAGGTAACAATGTGAAAATATCTTAAATGGCATTCTTGACCAAGAGTGTCTTAACCCTTTTTGAAACTGGTTGTAGCTTAGATTTGTTCTAAAACAGAATACTCCACCTACCAAACTGTAGATGTCACCAGTTTTCCCATAACGCGAAGTTGTTTTGTTGCTCTCTTCACTCGTATTACTATTATCTTTCCCGGCGTTACCTCCATACACTTGGTACAAATCAGACAGCCTAAAATATTGCAAGTAACATTTAGTCTCAAACTTACAACAGTTTGCGGTTTAACTCACACAAAAGAAAAAGTGTGTCACAGTCCACCCAAGCTCATAGAACGCGAGAAACACAGAACGAAATAAGCGCCATTCTTGTCCCCATAGCCATTTTCGCTTCTCTTAGCCGCCAGAGCCTTGGCACGAGAAACGAAAACTCTGGGGACATGCGATTTTTGAATTAATTCGAATTTCTTTTATTGGTCGTTTGAAACAAAGAAATCTTGAGCGGAAGTAAAAGACACCCTGACTCTCACATACAGTATATAGAAACATCACGACTTCATACATGAGGACCGGAAGTCCTAGAATCTAATCGGCTAGGACTGGAAATCCTCTGTCTCCAGAGCTCTTCGTTTTTCGTGCCAAGGCTCTGCCGCCTAAGAGAAGCGAAACGGGCTGTGGGGACGAGAATGAATACGCACAAGCACAAAGCGAGAGAGGGTTGGGGTGGAGGCGGCGAAAAAAAATTCTTCCCTGGCAGTCCTTACGCCCGCGTGCCTTCTAAGCAAAGTGGACATGTAACCATGTTCAGGCTATTTTGTATTTTCTTTTTGTATTTTTTTGGTGTTTGTCATTGGAGACTTGAATAGCTTACACCTTGTCGAAACCGCTTCAAACCGGACACGTGAGAAGTAGATAAACAACAACAACAAAAACAAAACGATAACAATGTGATAAACAAATGACTGGAGTAGCTTACCGTTTTCCCACACTGTAGTCAGCGAGCCTTAGATTTCCATCAGAGTCAAGGCGACAACTTGTCAACTGGGAATAAAAAAAAGGCATAAAAAAAACTTATTGAACCTAGCGCTCTTTTGGCAGGACCTCCAATCAGAGTTTTCGCACAGCAGTATTATCTACCAAGAGAAAATTATCGGACGGAGAGGGACGCTCCCAGTCCAGCCCTTATTTTTAGACGCATGCAAAACAGAAGTGTCTGTTTCCCTCGATGTCCGCACACATCATCCAAGGCGCGAGAAATTACAACAACAATGGCGGACCGCGTGAAGATACGTTTCATCAATGAGAGCGACTTGTGAAATGTTATTTTTTTTAAGTGTTTTTTCGGAATGGGAGAGAGATTCTACAATTTCTCTCAAATACAATGGCTCACTATAGTAAATATCGGATTTTGTCGAAGAATACGAGTTATACACAACGAGGCGAAACAGTCAACGGACTTCATTTCAATCATGTGGTGCCAGGACATCACGTAACGAGCAAGGAAGATAAAAATCTACATTATATAAGAGTCAAAACGCTTGGTCAGATTGATGCAGGAAACATAAACTTTACGAGACAAAGCGTCTCTTTAAAACAAAATTATAACTTTCTCGTCGTAAAGCAACAGCAGTCTCTGACGAGACCGGACAAAGATAAATACCGATATGTCATCCGTGATAAGACACAACACACCTTGCAACCATATCAATAATTAAAGGAGTTGGCATATCCCGAACAACGCCCTCAGTTTCCCTCTCTGTCCCCTTATTTTCTCTTGTATCTACTCACATGCTAGTCTAATTAGAAAGACGTTTCTAGTCAAGACAAGCTTAATCCCCGGAAGATTCGTGCAGCGTCTCTGATTGGTTACCGCGCGGCTTTGAATTTCGCGGGATAGTAACAACCAATGAGAGACACTTCACGGATCTCTGTAGTGCTACGTCATCACTGTGGAATCTCTCAGTAGTGTGGCAGATTTCGTAACCTCGTCATCCTACTGGTCCTCTAGTGTGGCAGCAGTTATTGCTTTTGGAGGTAGGGGCATTCATTGTTCCTGTTGTTGGTTCTGTTGTTCTCCATTCTCGTCCCCATAGCCCTTTTCGCTTCTCTTAGGCGGCTGGGCCTTGGTATGAGAAACGAAGGGCTCTGGGGACATGGGATTTCCAGTCCTAGATTCTAGGGTTTCCGGTCTTCATGTATGCAGTCGTGATGTTTCTAAAGACTGTGTGGGACAGTCAGGGCGTTTTTACTTCGGCTCAAGATCAAAAAAATTCGAATTAATTCAAAAATCCAATGTCCCCAGAGCCCTTCGTCTCTCCAAGGCCAAGGCCCCAGCCGGCTAAGAGAAGCGAAAGGGGCTATGGGGACGAGAATGGTTGTTCTCTTGAAGGGCAGCAAGCCATTCATGTGAGACCTTGTGACAACTGCTACACGTCTCGACTTCTTCAAATCGTATCTCAAAGCACTCACCCTCAAATCTTTATGAACCACAGCCTTGCCATGAAGATAGCACAGGGCTTCCACCAGTTGATGTGTGTATTCTCGTAGCTGAGCTAACGGCAGCCCTCCACTTAGTAGATGGAGACCGAGATCTCCACCGCCAACATATTCTGCCAAAACCTGGACGCAAGAAACAGGGAAATTTAATGAATGATCGCATAAGTTACTTCTCGGATAAAATGAAGACTTCAACACTTAAATGGATACATGTATATCGATCAAAACAACTGAAGTACATTTTCAAACAGGACACTTTCAACATTGCCGATCCTAGCAGTATGCAGGTCGCGTGTCACAAATGAACCTTGTAAAATAGCGTAGCCTGTTCCAGGCGTTCGGTTGGTGGGGATCAGCGCGAAAAACGACGAGCGAAAAAATGAGGGGAGGGGTGTGGGAAGAAAGCGAGAAAGCTTCGCTTCTCGCCTTAGTCCCCTCGCCAATTTACCGCTCGCCGGTCTTTACGAAATCCCGAATTTCGCGCTGCTCCCCGCTAACTAGCCTGCGTTGCAGACGTACTAAACCCTTTGTCTGCAACGCAGGCTACCCACTAATCCAACGCCTGGAACAGGCTAAGTTCACCACAGGTATCCCTCTAGCTCAGTGTTTTGGTGCATCTGATCGATGAACGGAAGGTTTCCGTCGGGGTTCTTTGTTCCATTCTCAAAAGAACAGAAAATTACACATTTGTAAAAGACATTTTTACAGTTTACGTACAGGTATTAAGCACTGTTAAGAATCCGAATTCCAGATAGCAAACCAGTTGGCTATATACATAAAGAAGTTATGAATTATTAGATGTTGATTACCTGGACTTTAACAGGAGTGGAATCGTGGACATTCACAGCTAAGTAATGGGTCAGATTTGGATGACTGACTCGGTTGATAAGGGACAGAATCTCTTGTTCAATGCTGGAAACCTTCAAATGAACACATTGTATAATAAGTACAGACAAGCAGCGAGGATACAGTGTGTGTATCAGTTATCATCTTAGTTATATGGCTGTCCCTGCGAGCGGGCAAGATGAGGCAAACCATGCATTGTGATTGGCTTCCCAAGCGGGCTATCTTGCTCGCTCGGGATTACCCGCGATTTTCCTGCAAATTTGTTGTTGTTGTTGCCCCCGTTGCTGCTATGTAATAAACCCTTAACTGACCGAGCTTGTTCGGTCAAGATGGCGGGATATTGGCCTCGTTCTTTGTTTCGTGTTTCTGGACCAAGACTTCGTCTTGGTTCATGCACATGCAAAAGACGAACTTGGCCAATATCCCGCCATCTTGACCTCATGCTTGGTCAATAACCATACAGTGTATATCTAGGCAGGCAATGCGTGCAAATGGCTAAGCACTGTACATGTACAGGTATGATGCTTCAAATGTGCCTTTTAAAAGCATGTGAACTCTATTCAATGAGCCGTTAAATTTGAAGTTTTCTGTGGGTTGTGATCGGTACATTTTTTTAATAGGAAAAAGGAAATCTTGGAGGTGAACATGACTTACACACTGGATTTAAGATACAGAAAACCGTGTTTCTATTCAAGGTATTCTAAGTCAAAAACAAGTGGAAGCCTGGAAGCATGGGAGAAGGAGAAATGCTGTGAAACATGAGCTGTGGGCCAGCATTTCACCAGCTTTTTCAGGATGTAAGAAAAATACATGTGTAAACTTCATGGAAAAGAAAGAAGAATCACTTGCTGAATGCGATTAATACTCATGTTTTCAATACATCAACAGCTCACACTACAAGCAGCTGTTTGCTTTTATAGAGTTATTGAAACATGGCTTTTATAGTGCGCTTTCTTTCTGAGAATTTTTCAATTAGCTTTACGATCAGACCTGTTTCATGAGTCTTCCTTGCATGTCTTGCTGTTGGTTATCAGTGATGCTGAGTGTCCGTCTGACACCCACTTGATGCGGAGACAAACTCCACTCACACACTACAACCAGATCGCCAATAGTGATGTCCATAGCACTGTAAACTCTTGAGCCTGACGAGCCCTGACCTACAAACACAGTTTAATGAAAATTTGGTAATTTTCATATGGTATTTAACTTTCCTTTAACAATGTCTATGGCTTGTTAAAATCAGATACAGTAACTGAGAGTGGAACAAAGGCAAGATGTTACAATAAATCTAAATAATTATATCAAACCATTTACGCGATTTCCATGCTGTGCCATCCCTTTCCAACAAAGAATACTTTCCCTGCAGACCAAACACATCACCCAGCAACACCAACAACTTCTCATTCCCAACCAGCAAAAAAAAAACCCTTGCAGAACACCTACTTTGTGGTCCACCTCTGTTTGCCTTTTAACTGGTTGTCTGGTATCCAACACTGCTGGTTCCATACTCCATTAACATAGCATAACGTGATTAGTTATAGAATAAACCTGGTCCATACACGTTGCTAATTGAATGCAAAATTTAGGACTTCTTCCATACTTTTGCCAAACCATTATTTTCTTTAATAGCAGATTCAAGCTTATTGAAGTCAGACTCATAGTGTGGGAACCAAAATCTAATCATGTTACACATTAAGACACAACAACTGCAATGCATTTGTGGACACATGATAGCAAATTATCACAGGGGTGGGGGGTTGGGAGAGTTTCAAGATTCTGCAATTGAACATTTTGGCTAAAACAAAAAGTGACTAGCTGACAAAGACTTCACTTTGTAAATAAAGTATCCTCTAATATTAGATTAATCCAACAACTCCTTTCTTTGAGTACTTTTTTGCGTACAGTGATATCTTACTTAATAAATTTTTTTGGCTGGGACAAAGTGATCTGTCAATCAAACTCACCAAGACATTTCCCACAATGCACCACATGCTCCCCTCTGCTGTTGAAGCTTATTACTCTTGTTCCTGTGAAAGATTCATCACCCAAACTTTCAGAACTGCGTCGCCGTCTTGTGAGGCTGTAACCAGAGGGCATTCCATCTGTTTTCTTAGGTGAGGATGGTTGAAAAAGTGCAATAGAGTTTCCTGATTGTTTTCTCTGGATGGGTATTTCTTTTGCTAGACTAGGATCACCATCTCGTGGTTTTGAACTCTGGGTGGCTGTATCCATCTTGGAATTTTTTTCCTGTCATTTCAAAATCAAGAAGGTTAACAAAAAGTTTAAGGTTACTTCCTATTTTGTGTCACTTCTCAGGGCTGTCATAAAGTTTTTAAGCAGTCATTTCATTAAAGTTATAACCTGTAGCATTATCCCCCCTGTACGCAAGTGTAACATGACACCAATCAATGTCTTCACCCATAACATCAAGTTAACTCAACTGTAACAGGTGTAACGGGTTAAGGCCCTTAATGACAGCCCTGCTTCCTACAAGGTACCCTGCAAAAATTAATGCAGATGTATTTCCAGGTGTCACTTGTCTCAGCTGATGGAAAAATTATAACAGTGGAAATTTTTTTTGCGGAGACGAGCTACCTCCAGAAATACATCATCGCAGACTACCTGCAAGGGAATAAGTCCTTTAAAACAGAACAAAATCACTTCATATACTTCACAGAACAAAGAAAGGTAATACACTGTATACAGTGGCAGATCCAGACCTTTACTTAAGGAGGAGGGGGGGGGGGGGGGGGGGCTTTTGAAGGCTTGACTATGAATGTTAAAATCTGCGAAGATAATTCCGGGAGATCAAAGAAAATGCGCTATTTATGAAAAAATAAGGGGGAAGCCTGGGCCCCCTGGAGCCCCTCTCCTGGACCTGTCACTGCTATAAAATATATTCCATTTATTTTAATTTGTATTTATAATTATCATACTGAAGCAGCAATACAATGTACCTTGCATGAAAAAATGTTTTTGGATCTTTTTACAGTTCAGTTGCATGAAGAATTTAACCATAGCAATTGGTGTTTTGTACTTCAGATAACAAAGCATACCCAAATGAAATGTGTGGTAATTGTGGCAGTTGGATTATTCTAATTCAACTAAAAGCAAAACATCCAAAAATGCCTGCAAGAAGTCTCTTACTGGAATTACAACATTCCTTCGTCGTCTGCTTTCCTTCTTGGCTTCACCCCTCCTTTGCAGTTCTTCTTCTATCTCACGTTTCTAAATAAGAGAATCATTAATCAGACCATTATAATTATTGATAATGACACAAGTAAGCATTGGCTAAAAATAATTCAAGAACAGTAAAAAATTGTTAGCCCAAGAAAACTTACCATGATCTAAGAGACAAACAACAATTGTATTGTTTTTCGATTATTATATTTGGGGCAGGGAATTTTCAATAAGGTTCTAAAATTATAGAAAGTCTTGTGAACAAGGAATGGAAGACTAGTAATTAGAACAAGACAACAGAGTAATAGAAAAGTCTTAAAACTGTTTACATGTAAATATGAGTATTATTTTGTAATAAGTGTTTTGTGCAGAGCTGTATGGAGCTGGGAGAATGGGGGTGACACTGAGGTGAGAGCACTCGTCTCCCACCAGTGTGGCCCGGGTTGATTCCTAGACACGGTGTCATATGTGAGTTGAGTTTGTTAATGGTTCTTGTCCTTCCTCCGAGGGTTTTTCTCCAGGTTCTCAGGTTTTCCTTCTTACACAAAACAACAACACTTATTCCAATTCGATCACAGAACAGTGCATTATGAGCCACTTTTTGGAAATGCTGCTGTAAACTCCCATTATCTGTATCATTATCACTATCATTACAAATTATCTCATCCCCAGAGACCGCATCCCCTTGACCAGTGGTTGGGGAAGCACAAGGGCTCTGGTCGAATCCGAAACCGCAACCAGGAAAGCCTGGTTCCGGTTTGATCCTGTGCATGTGTCGGAGATTGTGGTTAAAATGAACAAGTTTCATCAGCCAATGAGATTTAGCCGTCTTTTAGGTGGGCTTTCAGTTAATCCCAGAGGTCTCGATTGCTGGCGCAGACCAGAAGGATCGCGGCCTCTGAGGACGAGATTGCTATCATTATTATTGTTACATTATCATTATTGTTATTGTTATCATTATATCTAGGAAAGATTGAGCTTCAAGTTTTAACTGTCTACCTTGCTTCCTGTTTCCTTTTGCATCAATGCCAGCAACACAATTTTGTAAAAAATAATAATTATCTCATTTATAGCTCAAATTAGTGTCCAATGAAGATCTTTTTTAGTTTGTATGATTTTAACTGACCTCATTTTCCTCTCTTTCTTTGTTGGCTTCAATTTCTTTTTGCAGTTTCTGCTGCTCAGCAGCAAGAATTCTTTCTTCTTCTTTACGCTTGTTTGCCATCATCTTGTCATAAAATGACAGCTGTGGTTTGTTGTGTTTGTGAAGACATGTTTGAACATGATGTGCTAGTTGGAGAACCATTACCTGAATTGTTACAACAAGATAAAAAAGAGTACAGTATGAGCTCTTGTGGCCTTCAGTTAAGGTGGCTCCCTTGTGCGACACTTGTCAGAGAGTAATACATGAGAAACTGAAAAGTAATTCCCCTTCATAAAGAGCTGCATGAATTTTAGCCAGCGCAATTCATGTTAGAATACCTGTCGGAGGTCCAGAAAGAAAGTGCTGAGCTTTTACTACAGGAGAGTTTCTAACAAACTGGTTAAATTAGGCAAGCTGATGGAAATTAATGCTGAGATATAGTCATGATAACCTGCAATGGACTACAGTACTGCACTGAGTATCCCATTCAGACTGGGGTAGGGTGGGGGGTTATACCAGCTGCACATGTACATGTACATGTACCGGTACACTCTTGCAGTGAGTGCCTCTCTTCATCCAGGGGCATAAACTGTAGTTAGGTAAGGTACAGTAGACCTGCATTCAGCCTTAAGCAGCCCATACTGCCTTAGGGGCTCGGTGTATTTCTACACCCCCTGGATGGGATGCTATTCCATCGCAGGGTTACCCCCCAAGCAGTAAATTCGCCAGTACCCATTTATACACCTGGGTGGAGAGAGGCACTGTGAGAGTAAAGTATCTTGTCCAAGAACACAACGCAGTGCCCCACCTAGGGCTCGAACATGGAACATTCAATCCAGAGTCCAGTATGCTAACCACAAGACCAACCCCCATCCCATGGAGTATACAATGTAAATGGGCTCAGGCAAATTTAATGCTGAGGGTTAAACCCTATGATGGACTAGCATTGCTTCCAGGGGGAGTAGAGATACTCAGAGTCACTTAATGAAACAGAAACTTATGACATGACTACACACATGTATATAACTACCATTCTGACAAGTACACTTTCCACTTACTCGGCATATAATAGTAACACAGATCTGTGCATTACATCTTACCTCCCCAACAAGATCAGCAGCCATACGCCGAAGCTCATTCTGAAGTTTACTCACATCTTCATTTGAAATACCCTCAGCATTGGACAGGCACAGCTTGGGGCTCCTAATAATGACAAAGAATATACACGTTCACGAATGCTTCATAATATTCAGTTGTTTAGTATTTCAAGACTTTGTATTTTATTAAAAACCAGCCACTGGCTAATGCTAAACAATTACAGTGCTTGCTTTCAGTTTCTATACTAGACTTTTATCCAGTTTATAGCTGTCTTGGAGCTTTGTTTCTAGCCAGATACTGTCAGTCGGGACCTCAAGCTTGCATGCAGTTTAAAATATTGTTAATCAGAAATTATACAGAATACATACACAAGTCCTTTAACTTACCGATTTGGATAGTCTGATGTATACTGTACAATCAAGTCAACTCTGGCATGTACCTCCTTAGCTACAACGCTTTGCAGCGGTGTCAGTTTCAAACACACCTTTGGTGGACCATCAAGCTTTATAAAACAAACATTATTGAATTGCATATTAAATTATTTTTTATTTTAATTAGCTTAGGTTAAAAAAGGAATAACATTAAAGGGGCTTTGTCATGGATTTAAACAGATTTTTAAACGGCCAAAATATGTATTTTTGTCGTAGGAAACCTAAAATACATTTTTGTTAACCATTTACGGTGTAGAGCACTGAAACAGTCCACAAGTGACTTTGGCTGCTGAGTTAGCTTGGATGAAAATGGATTACAACTTGAAAAAGTTGGGCTAAACTTTCCAAGTTGTTTCCATGTGTCTTCAAAAACTCATAGTTAATAGTTGCAGTTTTATTTCTTTCTGAAAATTTAAGTTATATTTTCCTCTTGATGTTCAAAGATGTTGTTTTAAATGAGTTAAGTTGCCTACCAATAATTTCAGAACAGCTTAGACCAAAAATCTGCAAAATTCCTGTGACGTAGCTCCTTTAAGGAAACAATATAACTATGTAGAATTGATAATTAAAAAGGGCAAAAACATTTCCTAAAAGGAAGAGCCCAGACAGGATACAAGTGCCATAGATGGGGGTTAAAGTTCCCAATTATGGTCAACAGGACATGCTTCATTTTACGATCAAAGCTCTTTCTTTTGACATGTTTCATATTGTGTAATAATTTGCAAATAAATTAATCAATAAATATATATTAATTATATACATGTAAATGAATGAATTGGCCTGTGGCCCTCTGAAATTGGAATTTACATGTAGAAGTGTCAGTTTTTGTGTTGGGAGGAAAACTGGAAAACCCAGAGAAAAGGACATTAAGCTGGGTTCAGTAATCAAACCCAGTCCACATTGGTGGGAGGGGAGTGCTCTAACCACAGCACCATATCCCTGTTCCCCAACTGAACAACTTGAAAAAAAATTTTCTGTACCCAAATGGCCAAGAAAGGAGAGGGACATTAATTGGAGGTTGCTGAACACTGCATTACCGCCAAAAAAAATAGAGCAAATACCGCAATATCGCCAAAAAAAATCTGGCAAATACCGCAATTTCATAGTAAGTCTGTGTAGCTGGCATTAGCTAAAGGGAGGGTTAAAAATAGAGGCAAAAACGAGAGGTGGGACCATGGAAACAAAGAAATAAAGAATTTTAAAATGGTTGTTACATGTAAACAGTCAAATTGTAGAGCAAAATGTGTGATATATTAAGGTTGTTTCAGGTTGCTTCCAAAACAACCAGAAACAGCTAAAAACAATCAGAAAAAAGTCAAGGCTGCATTTTTATACCAACTATCGTGGACCGAAATGCCAAGAAAACGCATCCTGCAGGTTTGGAGAATAGTGCAATACCGCAATTCAAGGTTAAAATTACCAAAATACTGCATGAAAATTGACCAATACTGCAGTACTGCAAACCCCAATGTCCCCCTTTAAGCATTATTATGTTTTCAATCAAATGGAAGAGAAGTAAATTAAAGAGGCAATATTGTAGTTACAGTGTACATATACATGTTCACTCAGACAGTAGCTGTTCTCTGTTTCTGTATGTCAATCAAACCACATAGAATTGCTGCTTTAATTTCTTTTTCCACATGTGAAGATAACCAGATATTTAAATTATAGCATGACATAAGGTTCCGAAGACCTACTTCAGATCACATTAATTGATTAGCTGTACATGTGGTCAAAGATTACAAGGTTAGTGTTGATACGCATTAAGCTTAAGCTTACCTCTTCTCGTAAATCTTGGAAGTCGTCCATATAGATAGCTTGCAGAGCTTGTAACTCATTTTCTTGTCTTTCGATGCAACTTTCTTCCATTTCAGAGCAGTTCTGATTTGCTTTCAGCAAGAAATCTCTTCTCTCTTACGTTCGCAAGTTTCCAATATCACTAAACGAGGATACCCTTTGAATTGAACAAACAGTGTGTGATTGTCCACGGATCGGGTTTGAAGCTTTATAGCTGTCGAAATTAATTTACAAATCTCTTTTATACCTTAACCATGTTTTGTGATGAATATTTTAAACGACCTTCTACTTTGAATTAATAATTTACCTTCGTTATCCAACTTTGGCGGAATACAATAGACTATGAAAAGCGAAAAACAATGTTATGTACACACATGGATCTATCCGCCATGTTGCGTGTTGACGTCTGCTGTCGGAGAGGACCCGGTGCTGAATTTATTTCAACCAATGAGAAAACGTTTTAAATTTCCGATCACATGACCGAACGGATGATGTCTGGGAAAACATATCTCGTGATTGGTTCACGGTTGTGACACTCACGTCCCTTTCACGTGAGTCATCTGCACGCGATCAGTCTTTTCCGGGCAGTGTGCCAATCTATGTTTGCCCAAGTTTCTGTGATATTTATACGTAAATTAATCTTTTCAAGTGCAAGAGAATTTAATAATTCATGACGAAGATGGTTGATAGGCTCCAAGTTGTGGTGATTTGCATTTTATTGGCGGGAATCTGCTGTTGTTCGTTCGCTTTGAAGTGCATTCCAGCAGATGGTTATGAGAGCTGCGCGTGTTATATGGAGGGTGTTAATAACACCAGAGAATATATCAACCTTCTCCCCTTGAAGGGAAACTCCTCTGACCCAAGGTACGTTGTGTAAACGTTAGAAATCAAGAGCGTAAGTTTTTTTTCCTGATGCATTCATCAATGCATGTTATGCGTGCTCTCTGATATGTTAAAGTTAGTAGTTTTGTATGCATGCATGGACGCATAATGACCATAAATGTCGAGGCAATGCAAGTTGTATAAATTACCTTGGGGCTGTTACAACTCAGACACAGATGCAACTTAAGGATAAGGAGCTACATGCATATGCATTTACTGTGTGTAGAAAATGCCATGACAACATGTACAATTTCAGACATCCGTCATCACAATTGTCCTCTCCATAAAAACTCAGAGAGAACATCTTAAAGTGCTACTATGATCAAATTCTCACCCCCTTACAATTTTAGGCCTATCATAAAGAATATCCGGAAAGCATTAAAAATCTGTAGAATATGCAAATTAGGGGACTGATGACATCACTTACTCAATTTAATTTTAAGGTCATATTGCCACTAAAATAGAACAATATCACTGAGATTTTTGCCCGGGGTGGGGGGAGGGGGGGACTCCCATATGAAATGGACGGGGATGCTCGTCGTCTCGCTTAGGGGTGTAAATTTTGGATTTTGGTCTCGCTTAGGGTGCTCTGGGCAAAATGTCATTATTTTTAGCCATCAAGGTCTCGTTTAGGGTTGCATGCGAAGAAATAACAAAAAAGAAAGAATTTTGATTCGTTATATTTACTCTTTTAGGGGTCTGCATAATGTTCGGCCACACCCAGCTTAGGGGTTAAATTCAAAATTTCCGACGAGCATCCCCGTCCATTTCATATGGGAGTCCCCCCCCCCCCCGGGGATTTTTGTCAAACTTTGCTTATTGATTGTTTATATTATAGGAATTTGGATTTGAAATAAAAATGGGAGGTCCCCATGCACATTAGGAGCAACAGCACCTTGCTTGTGCCTAAGAAATCTTTATAATAATGCGGGTATCAGCGGCCATCCTGGGGGGTCGACCCCGGGACACCCACGGGCAACCCGCGGGCATGGTAGGGGATTTGTTGAAAAACCTTGCCGGAGAGCCTGGGGCATTTGCGTTTTGGGGCAAACACCCCTGGGATCTTATCCATGGGATTTGCAGATGGTCCAGGTCCATAATGGTCAGCGGTAATTCATCACAACGTCAAGTGCTCGATGACCACACCGATTGTTGATGGCTTGGCTTTCAGGCAAGTTATTTTCCATTGAATATCTACAAAATCTGCAAGTATAATTAAGCCATCCTCATCAGGAAAACGCCGGAAACAAAGCCAAAATGTCTTTCAAACCAAGGATGGAACTTTTTGAAACGTTGTGCTTTTATAAAATAAGTAGGTGGCGTCAAGGAGTCAAGGGTGAGGCCAATGCATTGAGAAGAATATTGAAAGGTTCTATCTTCTGACTGAATTTTTCGCCTAATCCAAAAATTTTAATGATAATTATAGTTAGCATTTTCGTTCAGAGAGATATTTTCAATTTACAGTATCCTCAGAAAGTGGTAGATCATCGAGTAATCTATCAATATTTAAAACATTGTTCAGCGCATGAGTTTATAAAGAGATGTATAGAGTCTATAGAGGTAAAGGATGACAAAGATGAGTGAGGTAGTAAAGAAAGCAATTTTATTAATAAAATTGTAAGACTTCATTTTGTGCTCATTCCTGACTACTCTTGTATTTAATACAGTGTATTGTTTTTGTCCTGTCTTTGACGATCACAGGAAAAAAGCCCTCAGAAATTTGTTTTCCCTGGGATACGGCACGGCCTTGGGGGTGGGGATATTTGTCACAATGTTCAAGCTCCACCCCAGGGGCTTTAAAAAGCATTTGTCAGAGCTGATTTGACAAACGCCCCTGGGTCCCCGGGGGTCGACCCCCCCGGGATGCATATATGGCCGCTGATACCCGCATAATTATGACCATGATTATAGTCATGATTGCTTGCTAAATTCAGGTTTCCAACAGTTGTTTTTTAGCTAACACTGAGAATTCATCCATATTTATAAATTACAGAGAGAAATTTATTATTCAATTCAAAACAACAGAAAAAAATGATAGGTCCCATACTCGTTTTCGATAAAAAAAAAGACGATTTACCTGTCTCTAATAGTTTTACAGGTGACACACTTGATACACAATTCTGTTACCATGGTAACTCACTCTTTTCCAGTCCCCATCAATATTTTTTCAATAGTTTAGTAAATTTCAGTTTGGAAAAATGAAACCAGGCCAAGACATCTACCAGACCCATTTATATCTTTGCCAAATCATGCTTATGAGGCATTATTGGCAAATGTCAAATTAAAGTAGAAGGCCAAAATTGGCCAGAAAAGTTTTTAGCATCGGGGGTCCTGGAACCCAGTATGTTGCCAAAGTAACAAAATTGTTAAGCTCATTTTGTGGAACACAACTGTACTAGTAGAGTATTACTACAAAGATTCAAAAATTTCTGATACAAATTTTTTTATTGGC
Source organism: Meandrina meandrites (assembly GCA_963693305.1). NCBI lineage: Eukaryota > Metazoa > Cnidaria > Anthozoa > Scleractinia > Meandrinidae > Meandrina > Meandrina meandrites. The sequence continues at coordinate 20,634,421 of OY855915.1, forward strand.
TGAGACTTTCTTTACATTTGATGAGAATTTGGAATGGTTGATTTTATGCTAATTTGCATACTTTTAAACTTTAATATCTCTGGAAAGAAAAGAGATATTTGAAAAAAAGTAAATGGCATTTTTCTTCTCACACACAGACTACTTATTCTTGTTTAAAACAGCTTAGAAAGGAAAGGGGTGAAATTGATCATAGTAGCACTTCAATTTATTAGATGTTGAGTCTTACCCCAGCATCAGAACAATAAAAATAAAATAAAAATAAAATTGGTGACAATTTGCATCATCTATCATTCTGGTTATGAGGCCTTAATTTGCACCACTTTGGCTCAGAAGAGAAAGATCCTTGTTCTGGACCCCCAACAAACTCAACAAATTACCACATGTGCGTTAATACAGCATATAAGGCAAAATTCAACTGTGAATTAATCAAAAAAATTATTACAACAGGTAAACTACTTTTGCCTTCTGAATACAAAAATTATACAGTAGAATCCTGATTTCTTGAAAAATTAATATATATTACAGCCATTAAGGAGAGCTGTTATCTTATCTTGAGCTCTAGAAATATTGATCACTTTAATTGAAATACATGTAATTATCAACCTGTTTATTTGCAGGTTTACAACCAAGGGCAATGATGGGTGGTACTATTCTTACAGTCCATGCGCTGAGTTCAGTGAGTTTGTTGGTGAAAACAACACTGGTTATATACCATGTGTTAACACCTCAGTGAGTATACCTGAAACGTATCAGCACACACAACAGAATACAGTAAAAACCTGCATACATGTATAATTGAGAACATAGATTTTTCCAACTTAGCCTAAGTAAACAGGTTTTTTTGAAATGGTGTTTAGTAGGATTTTAGGCTACTTATGTTCTTAAATAGGTTCAGCGATCAGCACAGATAACAACTACAGGGCATATGTGATAATAATACAGATGATAACCAAACAGTAAATTTGTCTTTCCAAAATAAAGTACTTTTTTCTGTGTTTTCATCTGTCCCTTCATTTTTGTAAAATATTTAGAACCTATTGAGGATTTTAGGCTAAATAGGTTCTTATGAAAAGGCGGTTTAAAATGAAAATGTAGCGTAACAGGTTCTTACTTAAACATGGTTTCAGTTACTGTATCTGCACCTGTAGATGTGTCGATGCAACATGTCCCCACCATATTCTTGTCTGTGTGTATAGATGTTTTTTTTTTTATTGATGCAAACAAAAGAACATTACATACATACTGACAAGCGTGCTTTTGGACACTCAATTTTCCGTAGAATTTTTCGTAGATGTCTACGCCATTGTGTAGATGTCTAAAGTTAGATGTCCACGCCATATAGCCGTATAGCTGTATAGCCGTACATCCTTATGATCCTTTATATATAGGTTACATTTAATTCCAACCTCTACGCCTCTACGTTCTTTTCTACGCCTCGATGGTTCTATTTCTTAATTCCAACCTCTACGCCTCTACGTTATTTTCTACGCCTCGACGGTTCTATTTCTTAATTCCAACCTCTACGCCTCTACGTTCTTTTCTACGCCTCGACGATTCTATTTCTTAATTCCAACCTCTACGCCTCTACGTTCTTTTCTACGCCTCGACGGTTATATTTCTTAATTCCAACCTCTACGCCTCTACGTTCTTTTCTACGCCTCGACGATTCTATTTCTTAATTCCAACCTCTAAGCCTCTACGTTCTTTTCTACGCCACGACAGTTATATTTCTTAATTCCAACCTCTACGCCTCTACGTTCTTTTCTACGCCTCGACGGTTCTATTTCTTAATTCCAACCTCTACGCCTCTACGTTCTTTTCTACGCCTCGACGGTTCTATTTCTTAATTCCAACCTCTACGCCTCTACGTTCTTTTCTACACCTCGACGATTCTATTTCTTAATTCCAACCTCTACGCCTCTACGTTCTTTTCTACGCCTCAACGGTTCTATTTCTTAATTCCAACCTCTACGCCTCTACGTTCTTTTCTACGCCTTGACGATTCTATTTCTTAATTCCAACCTCTACGCCTCTACGTTCTTTTCTACGCCTCGACGGTTATATTTCTTAATTCCAACCTCTACGCCTCTACGTTCTTTTCTACGCCTCGACGATTCTATTTCTTAATTCCAACCTCTACGCCTCTACGTTCGTTATAAATACGCCTTAAGTCTAATCTCTACGCCTCTACCGTTCTACTTCTTCTACTGCTCTAAGTTTCAATTTTAAATTCTACTGTTATACGGCTTTTCTTGTAATCTCATACGCTTCTTGTTTTGAACTTTATCAGCTTTAACTTTAATTTTGTAAGTTTTCATTTTAATTGCAACCTTTTTTTTTCTTCTCAACTACCAATATATCCTTTTTTTTTAATTTTTTAACGAAGACTAGTGAGCAGCACAAAGGAAGACTTCTTGTAGTTGCAAGCTTGTCGTTTATTTCCGACGTGTTTCGCCTCTAACTGAGACTTCTTCAGGGAATGAATACAACTAGCAAAGAACAGCATATATAGCACATTCGCGTGCCTAGCTACAACTTCCCATGGAAGTGAATAATAAGTAAAATATGCTGTAAACGGACGTTACAAAAAATGCCTCAATACATATGTTACTACGTGTTGTTATATTTTGGGGGCCATACGATTAGCGCTAATCGTATGGCCCCCAAAATATAACAACACATAATAACATATGTCACTCACTCACTCATGCCCTTTACGCCTAAGTGGCATGTAGGGCAGCAACGTGTTCTCTCCACATCTGGCGGTCCCTTGCCATGAACTTGATGCCCTCCCAGGTCTTCCCCATCTCCTTTATTTCTTTCTCAATCGTCCGTCGCCATGTGATCTTGGGGCGACCTCTCTTTCGTTTTCCTTCTGGCGTCCAGTGCATAGCGGTTCTTGCAATGGAGGCTTCTTGGCGAGTGACGTGACCAATCCACCTCCAGCGTCTCCTCATCAGGATGGTAGCCATTGGTTCAGTTCCACACCGTTCAAAGAGGTCTTTATTTGAGATTACATTGGGCCAAAAGATGCGTAAAATACGCCGAAGGCTCTTGGTGTGAAATGTGGAGAGTTTTGTTAGATCCTTCTCCGTTAAACGCCAACATTCTGAACCATACAGAAGGGTTGTGAGGACGCAGCTGTGATAGAGCTTCAGCTTGGTACAAGTACTGTAAGTGGAGCAGCGCCATACCTTATTCATCATGTTGAGCGAGTTCCTAGCCTTGTTGAGACGGCTCTGGATGTCCAGGTCAGTTCCTCCATCTCTACTGATGATGCTGCCGAGATAGGTAAATCTGTCTGTGTATGGAAGTTCTTCATTATCAATCTGGACTGGTCGCGTGTTGGTGGTGTTCAGCGCCATAATTTCAGTCTTCTTGCTGCTGATGTTAAGGCCAACTTGCTTAGCAAAAGTGTTGAGGCGTTGCGTCTTCTCTTGAATGTGCGTGTGGGTGTGTGATAGTAAGGCTAGATCATCAGCGTAATCCAGGTCTTCCAAGTAAGAGAAAGGCGTCCATCTGATGCCCCTGATCTGGTCCTCAGTGGTGCGATGCATGATCCAGTCCACAACAAGGTTGAAAAGCAATGTGGACATGACACACCCCTGTCTGACACCAGTGTGAACTTCAAATAAGATGTCACCATCACCAACACAGCAGGTAAAGTTGTCATAGAAGCTTTTGATGATCTCAGCAAGGTGGGAGGGGATTCCATACGCTCGTAATATCTTCCAGAGGCTGTGCCGGTGCACACTGTCGAAGGCTTTGGCAAAGTCTACAAAGTTGACATAGAGAGTTCGCTGCCATTCAGTACTCTGTTCAATAATATTTCTCAGCGTGAAAATATGATCGATACAACCCCTTCCTCTCCTGAAACCGGCCTGTTCCTTGTGGAGTTTATCGTCCACAGCCAGTGATAGGCGCTTCATGATGACTTTCGCTAAGATCTTGCTAGGGGTAATAACATATGTATTGAGGCGTTTTTTGTAACATCCGTTTAAATCATATTTTACTTATTATATTTTTTAAAGTAAAACCAGTGAGCAGCGCGTCTGCGAACTACTTGAGTTGTAAAACTTTTTTTTTTTCTTTTTTTCTTTTTTTTTTTTCTCCTACTTGTAACAATAGACAATAGAATTCGCCAATATCCCCTGACAAAGAATTTGCAGCACCTATTAACATATTAAACTAAACGATTCAATCGATGCCTGGAACAGATCTTTGAAAAATACCAACCTGTAGATTGCAAAGCTACACAGGCTAACTAAGGGACGGACCATTAGAAAAGTGATGGGGGGGATGGGGAAAAAACCCAAAAAAAAATCATGCAAGGCAAAATGTCCGAAAAAAAAATTCATTCATGGAAAAACCCAACGAAAAAAAAATCATGCACAAGATGGGTCGCATTTTGATATTAAGCCAGAATTATAATTCTTCTCGAAGAGTGTTCCAAAATGCACCAAATCGCATTAGAGCATGTCTAGATTTTCAAAATTTTCCCGGGGGACAATTTCCCCGGACCCCCCAACGGAAATGGGCCTCCCAACATTTTAATACAGCAGGGGTAATTTGCCGAACGCCGAACGCACAATGCCAAACGCAGAACGCGGACCAAAATCACCGAAACAAGCAAAAACCAACCGGAGTGCTATCCAGGCTAACCGGAGTGTATCTTGTACTCAGGTTAGTCTAAAGATCACTCCGGTTAGCCTGAATATCGCTTAGGTTAGCCTAAAAAAGGCCCAGGTTAGCCTGTTTACGGTTAGCTCTCAATAATGGTAATGGCTTTGCTTGCTTCGGTGATTTTGTTTTGCGTTCGGCGTTCGGCATTCTGTGCTCGGTGTTCGCAAAGTTACTCCCGTCACAATCCGTGCTAACCTTGGGTCCTCTCACCTCAAAATGCAACCCTGCCGGCCTGACAGGTATAATAAATAACGCAAATTTCAGTTCACTATGCACCTGTAAACTGCTACTTACTTTTTATGTCATAGAATAGATGGAAAGTAATGTTAACAAGCTATGTATTTAATGAATCAAAGTACCGGTAGCACCGTTTTTAATTAATTCAGTAGCAAATTGTGCATGAAGCAGATTTAATTTAAAAAAATTCGTGTAGAGGGCTGCAGCCAAAAAAAAAATTCTTGCACAGGCAATGGGCCAAAAAAAAATTCTTGCAAGCCAAAAATCCCCCTCCCCCCCCATCAGTTTTCTAATGGTCCGTCCCTAACGAGGGACGCGTGAAAATAACACTTCCGAGGGACGTGTGAAAATAAGACTTCCGCTCGAGAACTGCTCACGCATTCCTATCCAGTGACGTTTTTTTATCACCCACAGCGAAAAGTATTCCCTTGACAAATTAAAACAGTCCCTTGAGAGTATACAAAAATGTGTGTCAGAGAGTGCCACTATGATCCCTATTCTTACCATTTTCACTTGGTAACCAAGCAAAATAGTCGAAAAAAAAGGTTGCAATTAAAATGAAAACTTACAAAATTAAAGTTGAAGCTGATAAAGTTCAAAACAAGAGGCGTATAAAATTACAAGAAAAGCCGTATAACAGTAGAATTTAAAATTGAAACTTAGAGCAGTAGAAGAAGTAGAACGGTAGAGGCGTAGAGATTAGACTTAAGGCGTATTAACGAACGTAGAGGCGTAGAGGTTGGAATTAAGAAATATAACCGTCGAGGCGTAGAAAAGAACGTAGAGGCGTAGAGGTTGGAATTAAGAAATATAACTGTCGTGGCGTAGAAAAGAACGTAGAGACGTAGAGGTTGGAATTAAGAAATAGAACCGTCGAGGCGTAGAAAAGAACGTAGAGGCGTAGAGGTTGGAATTAAGAAATAGAACCGTCAAGGCCTAGAGGTTGTAATTAAGAAATATAACCGTACAACCGTAGAAGTTGGAATTAAGAAATAGAAACGTCAAGGCATAGAGGTTGGAATTAAGAAAACGAAACATCTAGGAGTAGACGTTGGAATTAAGAAATAGAACCGTCGAGGCGTAGAGGTTGGGATTAAAAAAAAAGAAAGTAGATTTGAGGAGGGGTAAGGAATTTAAAGTAAACGGGTAAAAACGTAAAGGTAAAGGAGTATATATTCAGTAGAACATACAATAAAAGTGTAGAGATTATAATAAAGATGAAGAGCCGCAGAAGAGTTAAATGACAAAAAAGAAAAAGAAAAAGGGACTACTAGTGGAGGAGTAGAGCATATAAAGAAAAAATGGGGTTTTTGCATATGAAAACAGAGTTTAAAAAGAGAAAAGGAGAAGTAGACTGGAAATTGGTAAGAATTCGCTAAGTAAAGGGTATAATCGTATATACAGCTTTTATAACGCAATAAATATAAGATAAAAAGGATTAAAAAGTTATAAATATAGATAAATAGTAGAGAAAAGAATTGGTTGCCATGGCAACACAATGGAGCTTCAAGGCAATGAATAAAAAGGCAGCAGTAAATAGAAGGCGAAGGGGCGAAGTAGAGCAGAAATCTCTACGAAAATTTCAACGCAAAGTTGAGTGTGCAAATCGGCGCCCCACTTGGACAAAAGGGGTGCTTACACTAACAAAATACAATTTTACGCTTACACAAAAATGGTTTACATTGAAAGAAACACTACATATAAATTAATTACATTGTTTTTGTAAAAAATAATAATAATAATAATAATAAACTATTTGAAAGATATACACTACATTAACAAATTACGATATGACTCACTATAAACAATACACTACTGACAATACACTATTTACAAGAAGTTCTCATTATTAGATGTGTATAGAAGTTACGATTCTGCTACTGTGACCTTTTCCCTTTGTTTATCAGAACTTTTCAGTTTTAATTTACCAATGATCTCTCTTTAGGTTGCAAGGTGGACAAAGCTCTCTACACACCGGTGTACTGGTCTTGGTAATGAAGCCAGTGGAACATTTAAAAGTGATGGCACTGGTGACTTTATCAAATCAAACCTCACCCTGAATTTTGAGTGAGTGTATTCAAGTTCAATGTGTGATTCTTTTACTGATTAATTTTGCCCACTACTCTACCCATTCTGGGCTTAATTATAATTCATACTAGCATAATTATAGACATGCGATGTGTGTAAAGAGCCCTTTGCAAACATTGCAGACCTATCATACTAGAATCATAGGCATGCAATGTGTGCAGAGAGCCATATAGCAGTAGCCCTTTGCCCACATTGCCGCCTAGCATACAGGTATTATAGGCATGCAATGTGTGCAGAGAGGTATGAAGCTGAAGTCCTTTTTACACATTGCAGACCTATCCTAGCTGCTAGCATTATAGATATAAAATGCATTCAGTGGACTATGATGCTTAGTTCTGAGGACTTTGTAGCTTGCTGTAGCCCATTGCACACATTGTGGGACTATCGATACCATAGTTGAATTTGCAATTATCCAATAGTCTTAGAAGCCTTGTCTAGATGGTCTTCTGGCCTGATTTTCTGACTGTGATATCTTTTGCCTTATATTGCCAGAGTTTTGGCCAAATTTGTGTATGGTAAGCAACCAGTTGCTAACAAAACTTGCCTGGTATGTTACCAAAGGGCACAAAAAAGTATGGTAATGAATGATTTGCCAATAATCAGATCCGTTGTTATAAGCATAGGATTCTGCAATTACCGGGGGGGGGGGGGGGGGGGGGACAAACATTGCAAGCCACAGTAAAAGGTTGTTTTGACGTAAAACTGAAAAATGAACAGGTTTTGGATGTTTAAACAAGTTTTCACTATACATTTTTTTTCTAGCGACTTGCAATGTTTGCCCTCTAATAACACCGGATCAGATTACTGGCAAATCATTTATTACACACTGAAGTTGTACTGTAGAGTAAGCTCTGTTTCTCAATTTAAAAAAACTGATGTTTTTAGCCACATAAATTTGCATTTAAATTTGGTAAAAGGCAGTTGTTAACACAAGGTTGTCTGCTTGCTTGAAGTGGAATTTTTTCATCCTTAGTCAATGTTTAAGAAAATGGCATTTCATTGCTTCTTTTTATTATTATTTTTTGGGCAGGACTACAGGAAGTAAGCCTCAAGCAGCAGTGATTTCATTAATTTGTGATGATTCTTTGCCACACAATGAGACAATTTTCAAATATGTTGGTACAGTTCATCAAACGATAAACATATATGTAAGTTTACATATGCTATTTAATTAAGCATTTTATAGAGCGTTTTCATATGACGCCGCAGCAGCCATATTGGTGTTCCAAAACATAGACATGGCCAGAAACGGCTGCCATATTTGTGTACCAAATGCTTCCTCTGGGAATTTAACTCTATTTTTATACAAAAATCATGTTTTGTTTTGGCAAACCAATATGACCACTGGTCACGGGAGGAAAAATGCTCTATAACTTTCTGTTCTTGATAAAATAGTTTATCCACTTGCGACTTGTCAGCACTCAGACTTGCCATGGAATTGATAATAATGTTGGGATCTTAGACTGAAAGAAGTGTTTTTTTTTTCATGTGAAAAAGAACATTATGGAGGGTGGCCTAATTGTTTTGGTTATGCAACTATGACCAGATCAGTTTCAAATACATAACTGGTAAAAAATGGATTTGGGCGTGTGTCTCTTGCATATAATAATTATTATGACTGTTGTGGTTTAAATTTCGGTTTAAAATTTTTCAAGCTGTCACTAAAAATTAACACAAATGAGATCTACAACTAAACTGATCATGAGACACTATGAATCCATCATTATCGTCATCATCATCATCATCATCGTCGTCGTCATTGTTATTGTCATTGTCATTGATACCGTTGTCCTCATCAAGTTGATTTATATACGCATATACACACATTTTATATACATGTATACCTGAAAATAGGTTCTAAAACTAAAAATATATGTACATGTACATGTACAGGGCTGCAAATAACAGTCGGACATCGAACAATGGCCGACCAAAATTTGCAAATGTCTGATGAAATCCGAACTGTGGTTAGACAGAATGTCTGAATGAATCCGGCTTCATGTTTGTTTTGTCCGATCAAAATGGTGACTAATAGTTGGACACATGTCCTTTTAAGCGAAAAAAAATTATTTGCAGCCCTGCATGTATCATGCTATCTGTGAAACATGTTCATAAACATTTATAAGGAATTATACTTTAAATTAGGTGAAATGGCTGGGAAGAAAGACAGAGGATTAGCTCTGTGAATGTAACAGGAAACCGGCTAAATTTGCGACTTAGTTGCCATTTCATTTCAAGAAAGAATGCTTACACTTACAAAATAACGTCACCTTTACACTCACATCCTAGACAACATTAAACAACAAGGCAAGAAACAAGGCACATGACAAAAATAATAATAATAAAGATTTGGGACTTGAGGGGTAGGACAGGAGGGAGGGGAATTTGGAAAATTTTGCATACCTGTGAAAAAATCCTGGCTATGCCCTTGTCATCATCATCAATTTTTTTACTCAGGCTTAGTTTTATTTTGCATTTTCATTTTTTTTTTTCAATTTTCCAACAGTATCTGTCATTAACCAGTAAATGCTGTTGTCCAGGAAAATGTGGTTTCCCACCAGGTAAGATATATTTCACAGTCAGTATGAAATGAAGCATCATCCAAGTACACAAAGGGTTGATTTGGACATGATTTGTTTCATAAAAATATCCCTTTTTTCCTCTATCTTACATCTTATTCCTTATTTTCTTTCTTTTTTGTTAAAGTTTTTTGCCCCTTGTTTTACTTGCATGAAATTAAAACCATGGAACACGTACATTAGAATCCTGATTTCATGAACCTCCAGGGGAAACAAAAATTGCTTCAAGAAATCGCAACGTCCGAGAAATCGGGGGTAAAATTACAGACACGTACTTTACTATCCAAGGGAAACAAAAGTTGGTTTGGGAATCGGAATTTTTGAGAAACCGAGGGTTGGAAAAAAGCGAGATTCTACCGTAATGATATTATTGGACTCTAAATCCTGCACTTCATGCCGGCAACCGATCCCTTTCAGATAAATACTCACTAAAAGATAAGATGCCAAACCTTAATCAGAGTCAAGGCTGTTAAAACTGCTGTAAAGAATGGGATTTCTTTAACTTTGTTGCCCTGTTTTTATTTTTCTTCCTTAGTTCCTGCCAACAGCACAGCAACAGCACCTACAACACCAACAGGTTCGTGTTAACTTGACAGAATTATGGTTTTTTGAGTGTTAACTGTTGTTTAAAAACAGCACAAGCCGTGAGATTAGAGTGAAAAAATTAAAAGTTTACTACAGCTTAAGTAACACATAACAGTAGTGTTTTTGGAAACCTTTTCCTACTTTACCATACCCGTTATAAAATTAATAATATTTTTAATTTTAACAATGCAATTACTGTCGATGTTTATTGGTGATTATTGGCCAGGGTGTATCTGTCTCGGGAAACACAATTCATGGTGTCAAAGCTCGGGAATAATTATGCCTGGTAACGGTCTATTGGTGTTTGAAGGGATTTTAGCACAATAAAGCTAGGGTAACTTTGTTTTCTGTTTTCCCAATTAGCGTCCAAGCAGTCTGATGATAAAGTCCTCAAAACCTGGGAAATAATTGTGATCGTTGCTGGAGGCGTCATCCTTGTGCTGTTAATCGTAGGATTGGTGTGCTGCTGCAAGAAAAGAACTGGATACCAGACAGTGTAACAAACACGATCACTGATTTAAACCTGACAGAGGGTCCCGTCGGGCTGTGCTGCCTTGCTGTGTTGAAAAACCTTATGATATTAAAAATGAACACACCAATAGAATATAATTGCTAAACAAAGCAGCCTGGATTAAAAGGAGCTTGCGCCGCGGTCCGCGCATCATGAACAAATTTGCAATTTTTGTACGTTTCTTGTTAACTTTGCAATCCATCTTAAAGGGGCTCTGTCAGGGATTTTGATGCATTTCTGGTCATAACAGAGCTAAAATTATGACCAAGTAGCTACGTTTATTCACGAGGTGCGCCTAGAACGCCACGGTGAAGATATTACGTGAATTACTCAACTTCTTTTGTATTTTTCTACCTTAAAAATTTTATCTTTAGGTTTCCTTAAATTTGAATGTAGTTGTCTATATCACAAATAAAGTGACTTGATATACGAAGCTCCTCTTGTTTTAAGTATTAGAAAATCTGGGTTTGTACATATTCCGGGCTGAAAATCCTTCTGGGTTTTCTAAACCTTGAAACAGTAAATGAACTTAATGTCTGGAAGTTAAGTCTCGATTTTTTTCGAAGCCCTGACACCTTCTAGGTGTTGGGAATTTTGTGACAGCCATTTCAAAATCAGTAGATCGTAACTTGAAAATCAGCCACCTTGTGACCGCCTCTTTCTAGCCAGACAATGCTAAACGCTAAACGCATCTTTTCACGCCTTGGAGGAAAAGCACGCACTTATAGTGAATTTAAAAGATCCCTTTCGAACAGAAGATAGCACGCTTTAAACTTTAGACTTCACATTTTTTTACTCTCTTAGAGACCAATAACTTCTAGCAATTTCTGAATTCGACAATTTCCTTCTGTCATGGTATAACAACAACAAGCTTTATTTGCATGACTGTAAATTTGTTACAATATTGCAAAAGTGTGGAAATAATTGTCATGGTACAAAAGAGGTTACAATATATAATCAGTTATATATTCGTTGCGCTATTCCAGTTGAAAACGTGGACACAAAATCGCATTATCTGCAGTTTAACTTTAAGAGCTTCAAACATTACAGCAAACGGTAATCAGCAAGTAAAACGACGATCATAATGTAATTCAATCATCTCCTAACATCCCTCATGTCCCTGAAAAGTTTTAGAGGAGTCGATGTTCAAAAATGAGAGAATTAAAGCTTTGCAAGTCAGTCCCTCTGTGAAAAACCGAGAAGGTTTGCTCATCAGGACAGTTTAATTTTGCATTTCGATTTCATTGGCGGCTACGACTTGCAGGTTGTTTAAAGAACCATTGAAAACATTCAGAGAAGCTGCCTTGAAGGTAAAATAGCGAGATTTTAATCGCTCGTGGGCAGGAATAATGGTCTTTTCAGTCCACTGGTCTTTTTCGTGGTCGTAGCATTCAACCATGGAGTTGCAAAACCCTTCCCGAGGATAGCCACCCAGAACGTACAACGTATCATTGACTAATACCATGCTGCCTTGGTCACGAGGAACCGTCAAACTTGCTATGAACTGCCACTCATCTGTCAACATGTTGTACACTTCACAGGTTTTCAAATGTTTCCTATCTTTACCAACTCCTGCGGCAATGAAAATTATTTTGTTTGCAGCTACACCAGACGCATTAAATCTCGCTTCTTGAATGTCTGCAATCGTCTCCCATTTGTTTTCAAGCGTGTCAAATCTTGCACCTTCCGACCGGACTGAAAAAGTATTGCCTTCCAATAGCGTATATCCTCCAATAGCATAGATGTACGTGTCAAAGGCAATAACACACGAACTTTTTCTATTAACCCAATGCATCGATGATGAGATTAAATTTGAAGCAAGATTGTATCTACAAAGCTTACCGGGCAGGGTTTCATAACTTCGAACAATGTAACGGGAAATAAAGCACATTTCGTCTTTAACAACCAAAACCTCTTCAAGATGCTGTCCATTTTCAATTAATACTAGGTTTGGGCCCCTTTTTCCCCAGGGCGCTGGATACCAGTGATTCGTGTCTGGGTCATAACATTGCGATTTATAAATGTTTAGGTAAATGGCGAATAGCTGACCTTGATATATAACTACTTGTCTTACACGATTACTACAGAATTCTCCCGGCCACTCGATCTCAGGCAAGCGGTACCAATCATCTTTATCAGGAAGATAAAAAAGACAGCTGAATGGTCTTAGCACTGGACAAGCCACAATAACACATGACTCATGAACCTTCCTTGGCGGGTGTGGCCGCGGCACATGGCAATCCATCGACCGGTCAACCCACTTCAGCGCGCCAGTTACGCTGTCACGGCAATTCACATTTTCTTTGACAAAGTCGTTGGTCACGACATCACTCTTTAAAAAGTCACGCGACATGCAAGTCAGTCGTACGTGTTCAAAAAGTTCGACGAATTTGACACCTGGCTCGCTCTTTTCATGATTTATCCATTTTAGCAGGATTTTAAAAACATCTTCTTCTTCGCTTATGACTATGTCGTCACTTGATATCCACTTTGCAACTTCATGGCTCGATAAATTCATAAAATCCTCCGATTCCGCGACGGTGCTAAAGTTCAAATTAATGAATTTCCGGCAACTAGCGATCAGCTCTTCGCACATGTATTTTTCCGCAAGGTAATAATATGAAATGCAGTTCGAAGTGGACAACTTCTGCTCAAGAAATTTCTGGGCGACGGACTTCAAGCTTTCAAGGCACAAATAATCGGCCATTGTGATTAAGTCTTCAGCTTTTTCTTCAGTCAAAATCTGAACGCTGCCAGTGTAAATAAAGTCCAAAATGTCTGCCATTTGAGACTCGGTTAAAATCTCCAGTCGAACAACTCCTCCTATACTCTCCTTCATGGTGCTCTTGAAAAGCTTTTCAAAGAAAGGACTTGCTTCTGATAAAGCATGTCTGTGAGTCTTGAACTCTTTTCCATTACCTACCACCAAGGTTACGTCCTTACACAGATCTCGATCTTCGTTCTTCCTGCAAAATCGATTCATGCTGATGAATACTACAGTGTAGTTCTCGCTTCTTTATTTCCTGAATCTTGATGTGGATGTATCTTCCTACTCAGACAGCTCCGTGAAACGTTGCCTGTCTATTTTCACTAGCCATAGATGACCATAGATCCCAAATTACGGGCTTGTAGAAAATTAAATTAACCAACGACTGCAAACTAAATTCAGTGTGCCTGATTGAATAAATTCAATCTGTTCAAATAAATTCAAATAAATTCAGTGTGCCTGATTGAACTTAGATTCCTATTGTCTCATACCTTGCTTTACAAACGAAACTGAATAATTTTCTGCATCCCTGAAGCTTCTAGATTTCATAGCGGAAGTTGTAAACTGTGTCTGCGTAAATTGATGCCAACGATCAAGATTTTCAGAAAATCAAACCACTGGCCCGTAGCCAGGGGGGTGTGACGGGAGCGTCCGCACCCCCCTCCCCACGAGCCTTGGAAGTCCGCTCCTTGTGAAAAAAGTATAAAAACCAATAGATAAATAGATAAATAAAAAAGGGAAATGGTATTTCTGTACTTCGTCTATTTACATTTAATAGGTCCACCATTTGAAGATTCGTGTGGCATATTTTTGACCAAATTGTGTGATTCTAGGTTAATTTTAACGATACATTCTAACTAATGCCATTCATAGTCAGCAAACCGACTCTGGCTGATTTATGTAATTACCATTTGATACCGAAATAAAGATATCTATCTTTTCCAGTCTTCCTTTAAAAGAACTGCCGTCAATGTTAGTTAAATAAATAGTAAATTATGTTTACAAGGTTCTGTTTCTAAAACTACGTTTTGAATTTAAAAATGTACCAGAATTATTGTCCTTGGTGACTTCACCTTTATATGCTTGTTTCCTAACAAACTGTCTTCAAAACGCACCATATGCGGCCTCAGATAACCTATTTTTTTCAAAATTTTCTGGGGGAGAATACCCCCAGACCCACCTTCGGGCTCGCGCCTGCGGCGCTCATACGCACTCCCCCCCCCCCCCCCCCCCCAGCAAAAATCCTGGCTACAGGCCTGGACCACAATGCGGAAGAGTTTTTATTTAGCGATGAAAAGATCAAACAAAACTAATGTTCTTTAAAAAATTCAGCAGAACGAAACAGTAGTGAAGAATGAGATTTCTTTGCAGAAGGACGCATACACTACCACTCGGCCTTAAGCTTAAGATTAAAATGAAATTTGAAATTGAGAAAATAAATATATATTTGTACAAAGAAAAACACTTTACAAGAATTTAACACAATGTGGGCAATCAACTTAAATTCTACGCCTAATAAAATTATTTGTTTCTTTTCTATTTAACGTAAGTGGGTGGGTAAGGAACACCTGTTTGTTAAAATCGCAGTTTATTTGAAGAAGTACAAGGAAGGCAATTAGTATTGTGAGATGTTTCGAAATCTCTGCTGTATTTTAAATAAATATATCGTATTGTAAGTATCGTAGGTATTTAGAAGACATGCAAAGTCTGTAAATAGCGAAATACTAAACAATCCACCGTACGCAGTTGGCGACTGATACATTTTGTATACCTGTAACGCTAAGCGCGCGGAAACCGTAAAAACGTTCATGAAAACGCACTGAAAAGCTCTAAAACTTTGAAACCGAGCAGAAACAATGTTGTTACTACAGGGAAGAATTTCGCAAAAGCATGGCTTCTAATTTTAAGGAGTATGATATCTGGGCTTGTACATATTCCGGGCTGAAAACCCTTTTGGGCCTCTGAGTAGTTTCCTAGACTTGAAAAAAGTAAATGAACTTGATGTCTGGAAATTAAGTCTGGAATTTTTTCCAAGACCTGACATCCTCTAGGTATTGGAAATTTTGTCACAGCCATTTCAAAACCAGTAGATCGTAACTCGAAAATCAGCCACCCCTTATGAAACTTGTGACCGCCTCTTTCTAGCCGGACAATGAACTATTTCAACGAAAACTGAAACAACAACCACAACACTAAAGGCATTTTTTTACGCCTTAGAGGAAAAGCACAGACATGTATTGATATCCTCTACTTAGCGTCAATCAAAGTATTGCGCGCTAACTGAGCGCGCGCGCTCTGCTTGCGAGACGCGATTGCTTTTTTGCCGGTTTGCTTCTTCAGCAGGCTTGTCACTTTTGTCCAGATAAAAAATAGGAAAAGGTTCCCGATACACCTATTTTAATTTAAGGCCGACGTAGATATATATTGCGTGAATGCATGTTTAAGTTATGAGCTCCGGTGAGAGAATTAGTTTTCTCGTGGACTATCCATGGTTTTCTCAAAGCGGAGAAAATTCCAATTTTGGCACACGCCACGGCGCGCACAAATTTGCACACGGCAGACGAAACTGACGTCAACACTATAAAAGAAACCAATTCAGTACACGCGAAATGATGTAATTTTTTGCGGCAGAAAACGTCAGCCAGAATAGATTTCCTACAGGTGACACAAGTCGCCCGTTCCGAGCCATCCCTCGATTTTGTGCGCTACACACGGGCCAAATTCCGCGCGGTCTCTCGGGCGTGATTTCAAAGCGATCTTACTCAAGCAAATCTATTGACCCATAGAAAAACCCCAGTTGCTCGAGAATAAATAAAGTATTGTAGTAGGCATCTATGCCTGTGTAATATCCAACTGTGTTTACCTAAGGTTTACAATGTAACCTTTTGCAAACTTCATGTGCCTAACCCATCCCGCTAATCTTAATCGTAACGTTAAAAACAGGCACATGATTATTAACACGCATTCTTATCGGAAGGCCACCCTAATGCCCTTCGTTCTCGAAGAGTTTACAATTCCCACAAAATTTAAAATCGTGCAAAATTGACCAGTGAAATTTTCGCGATCATTCGATTGTAATGTTTTGCTTTTCAGGATTAATCATCGAGGCTTTCATTTTCGCAAACATAACCAAAATAACATTCGTGCGAGAATAATGCTATGCATCAGTCAATTCCAGCAGTGCCCATCCCCCCCCCCCCCCGGGCAACCGCGGGGCATTTCCTAATGTTGCCCGTCCCGAGGGTGGGGCATTTGCGTACCTCGGGTTGACCCCCGGGCATTTGACACGTGGTTTCGAAACCGTGGAGTGAGTCGCGTATTCGTGATGGAGGCGTTTATAGGCCAAGACGTGGACTACGTTGCAGATTAGCTAGTCCATGAAGGACTAGAGAAGCTCGTGGATGTTCGTGGATGTTTTTAAAGGTATATTTTCTCAATTTTAGATATTTCTTCATTGCTAAGAAGCAACAAGTTGTATTATATTCTTATATCGCCTATCGAGAGAATGAAAACAATCAACCCGCGAGCGGGGCATTTGCCCGGTTCCTTCATCCCCACCCCGGGAAATTTTAAAGAAATGCTTATGCCCAGGGGTTAGCCGGGGGGGGGGGGGATGGGCACTGCTGGAATTGACTGATACATAAAAGCCATCAGGGGAGGGAGGGGGGGGGGGCTACTCCATATAGTGTTCCCCAAATTGGTACCTTTTTCAGGCTGTAGGTATGTAAAGAGTAGGGAATTCAGTAGTCGCAGTATACAAAACGATAGGGAAAACTGCCATTTAGATATTTAAGATATATATGTTATTTGCCGGCTGGGAGGTCCGTATAGTGAAAAACTGTGACCGAGGTCTTGGAAATGCTGCAGCATTTTCAAGGCCGAGGTCACAGTTTTTCACTATACGGACCGACCCTAAGCCAGTAAATAACTTATTTTTATCTTTCAAAATAACACGGACAGACCTACCAAACGGTCGCGTTTCTTAAACACGGAGCGATCCTATATAACGAGGCTGAACTGTTCAGCCTGCCAATCCCTGTCAATCACAAATTCCAATGAGACGATTTCATTGGTTGGGGAATGCAATTAACTGGCTTTTGGCGAGGCGTGATCCAGACTGATCTCGTTTTCTAAACTAAAAATAGATTCAAAGCAGTACAAGAAATAGCATCAAGATTCTCGTGTATAAAATTCTCTGTTTTGTTGTTTGGGTGCAAACAATCGAAAGCGAGGTTTAGAAATAGTGAAAGATACCTGTAGCTATCAGTCACTGTTCTGCGAAATCACGGAATTTCCTGCCCGCAAGCGACCTAAGCTTAGCGCCGATACTGAATACAATTACATTGGATAAATGAGTTGCAAGTAAACAAATAAATATTTATAAATTCATTTTCTGAAATCTTAATCTGCTTATTGCTGAAAAATAAGGTTTTAGTCAAGGATATGCCACATAAAAGCTAGCCAAAGATTTACGGAAATTTAAGGTGGCTCTGAAACCGCTCCGGAGAATTTTTTTTAACTTTGCAAAAAGTTGCGTCTTAACATGCTTATCATTATTCAATAATAAAAAATGGGGGTCACCGGACTCGGTTTTGAGTTATAAGCACTTAAAGGGAAAATTAAGGGTGTTTTTAACGGGTAAAACTGTTGCTATAGTAACCATTGACGTCATGAAATGACCGCAACTTGTTCAGCAATGATTGGGAATTTGTTTGATATCATTATTATAGCAGCAACTGATAATGATTTGTAGTACTGACCCATCAAAGTTTAAGAGCTCGAAATTGCTGGAAACTGTTGTGAGCCTCCTTAAGTCAAAAATTAAAAAAAAAAAGAGATGCAGTCCCCATTATGTAGGTGTATGAAAAATACATCGTCTGTCAAAAATGCTATATGAAAAGGTGAGGGTTTTGGTCCTCGGGGCGGGACCTGCCGTATGAAGTGTTTTTAATACCAAATATCTTGAATTGAATTAATTGCGAAATTATATTCAAGTCTTGTTCATAATTGTTCCCTGAAAATTTTTCTTAGTACTCTGTGATAAGGGTGTTGTGGTAGTCTCATTGTTAATGGATTAGTGCGCTGGCCAGAACGAGCGGTTCAGATTTGAGACCTGGCAGGAGACAAGTCTCAGTCTGCTGTCATATGTTTCAGAAATTGAAATCAAATAATTCTTTAATAAAAGTACAATAATTTATGTACAAAATCTAAACCTGCTAGAAAATCCATTTTTATAATTAAGTATATTGGGTACACATGATAATCAGAAAACAGTATATAATCAAATACATCTTCAGCTTTCAACAGGTGAAAGTTTGGTGGACTTTCTAAGATCTCTATAAAAACGTATACGTATGCATAAATGAAATTGTCACGATGGCCTAAAAAAAATAACATAACATAACAGCTTCACACAAAAAGTGTCTATAACAGTTTATATGAACCTTATATCTGGTGTCACACAATCCTTAAGGCTTAAATTCGGCAATTTTAAAATTTTAATTACTTCTATTTCATTCCATTCGTTGCTAAATGAACAGTTACTAAAGTTCAGTAATTGGAAGACCATGCGAGTCCATACTGTAGAACAGTTCTTATAAATTTAGCGATGAAAAGGGACAAAACAAATGTTCTTTAAACTTCTGCGAAAGGAACACAACGGCACTAAAATGCAAGTTAACAATCAGGAGAAGACACCAGGGTAGTATGGAGGAGCCCTGTGCACCTCTACTGATGGCTGATCTGGAGGGCCAAATTTATTACAGCTACCCCATTTGAATACCACTGTCCCCAACAGCTTTCAGTTTATTTAAAGCACCTTTAAAAACTCTGAGTGTAGCAGCTTTGAAGATGAAAGATCGTTGTCTGTACCGTGGATCACTCTTGCGCACAGCAGCCTTGTCAACTGGGATCACTATTGTTTCACTCCAATACTTTTTCTTCCGGTAATAGCATTCACCAACGCATGTTATAGGGAACGAGTCCCCACACTGATTTTCACAAACACGGCCACCCAGCACATACAGCATCCCATTGGCTGATAACATGTAACTACGGTAACGAGGAAATGCCAATTTTGACATGAACTGCCACTCGTCTGTCAAAATGTCATAAACTTCACAGGTTCTCAATTTTTTTCCGTCCTCTCTTATTCCTCCAGCAATGAAGATCTTTCCGCTTGTGCCCACTCCACATGCATCATATCTCCCTACTTGTAAGGGGGCAATCTTCTCCCATTTGTTTGCAATCATGTCATATCTTGTAGCTTCTGATACAGCAGTCCATGGAAAACTATTTCCATCTTCGTATCCCCCAATAGCATATATGTTCTTGTCTACGGCTACGACAGTAGCATCATTTCTCTCAACCCAATGAACGGAAGGAGACAATGAATTTGATTCAAGGTTGTATTTCCAAAGCTCATTAGGATCTCGATACTTCTGAACAATAAAACACATTTCATTTCCAACGACCAACACTGCCTCTAACAACTTCCCATTTATTTCGTCAAGCTTTGGAACGTCAATCTTTGCCCATGGTGCAGGAGACCAGTGATTCATGTCTGGGTCATAACACTGGGATTTACAAATGTCTTCGTAAATAACGAATAGCTGACCTCGATATGTGACAACATGTTGTGCTTGGCTCTTGGTCCTCGGTAAACGATACCACTCGTCCTTCTCAGGGAGATAACAAAAACAATTGAAAGGTCTTTGCTGTCCACAAGCCACAATGACACACGACTCAAGAGCCTTTCTTGGCGGGTGTGGCCGTGGTGTACGACAGTTTGTCTTCCGCCGATTCACCCATTTCAATGCGCCAGCCACACAGTCACAGCATTCTTCATTCTCCTTGACAAGATCGTTGGTCACGACATCCCTCAATAAAAAGTCACGCGTCATGCAAGTCAGTCGTACGTGACGGAAAAGTTCGGCGAATTTGACACCTCGCTTGCTTTTATCGTGATCAATCCATTTAAGCAGAATTTTAAAAACATCTTCTTCTCCGCTTATGGCAATTTCGTCGCTTGATATCCATTTTTCAACTTCATGGCTTGGCAAATTCATAAACTCCTGTGATTCCGCGACGGTGGCAAAGTTTAAATGGACGAATTTCTGGCTACTGGAAAGCAGTTCCTCGCACATGTATTTTTCCGCCAGGTAATAACATGAAATGCAATTCGAAGTCGACAAGTTCTGCTCGAGAAATTTCTGGACAATATTCTTTAAACTTTCTAAAAGCAGATAATCTGCCACTGCGATTAGGTCTTCAGCTTTCTCTTGAGTTAAAGTCTCGATGCTGCCAGTGTAAATAAACTCCAAAATGTCTGCCATTTGAGACTCTGTCAACATCTCCAGTCGAACAGCTTCTTCTCTACTCTCCTTCATGTTACCGTTGAAAAGCTTTTCAAAGAAAGGGCTTGCTCCTGATAAAACATGTCTGTGAGCCTTGAACTCCTTGCCATTCTCCACCATGAACGTCACATCACACGGACTTTGATGTTCTTTGAGCTTCAAATCAAATCGATTCATATTTGAATAATATAGTGAGAATATATAGTATTTATTTCCTGTCCCTGATGTTTGTGGGGAATTCGAGGCCTTAGGCTTGGAGGAAACACAATGGTTCAGCCAGCTTCAAATACAGCTTGCTTACGTTCTCTTCCGAGCGATCCTTGCCATTTTGAATGGCCGTTTTTATACTAGAGACGCGTTACCCGTCTGGACGAGCTTCGGCAAACATTTTGAAAATCGTCCGGTTATCCGTCTCTAGTGTAAAGACGGGCAAAAGACGCGTTACCCGTCTAGGCGAGCTACTTTTCGAAACGCGTCTTGAACGACGGATTTCGAAAAGTAGCTCATCTAGACGGGTAACGCGTCTTTTGCCCGTCTTTACACTAGAGACGGATAACCGGACGATTTTCAAAATGTTTGCCGAAGCTCGTCCAGACGGGTAACGCGTCTCTAGTATAAAAACGGCCAATGTCGTGGCGTGTGAAGTACGTCACTCGTGATGTATTATGTCGTATTTTGGCGGAGGGAGGTGGTGGGGGGGGGGGGGGGGGGGGCGGGGGATTTTTGGATATGTCTGGGAGGGTGATTTTGCCAGGCCGGGTATTTTGCGAACAAAAACGTCGTGTTGGTTGGTTTGCACGTTTCCTTTCGTTAATTATTTTTTGAATTGTTTGTTTGTTTGTATACTTTTGGGGTAGGATGACCGGGAGAATAGGGGCAATTGGGCTATATGGGAGGCGGCGCGGGAGAAGAAAGAGAGAAGTAATTTATCAAACACGACCTCGAGAGACAGTGTTTCATCGGGATATCCAAACACCGAGAAGAGAGTTGAAAATACGACCCGCAGCGGAGTATTTTTTGACGAAATTCGAGGTGTTTGGCTCGCCGATGAAACAGTAACTTGAGTGTTTGATATATCTTCTCAATCGAAACTAAAACTTAATTAGGAGTAAACCGAAGAAATAAAATCGTAAAATCTTTGCTAATTAAGATCGGGTATCCAAACCTCCTTCACGGTTATGATTTCTTTATTTTAACTTGATGAATTATTAATTAGTTTGGGAAGCGGGAGTAAAAGGTAAGGGAAGCGGGACTAAAACGTACGGGAAGAGGGACTAAAACGTACGGGAAGCGGGAGTAAAAGGTACGAGAAGCGGGAGGTTCAGACCCCCCTGTAGCCCAAGCTCACAAACATGACATTGCGTAACAGCGTTTTTGTGAGAATGACAAACAATACTGCAAGGCTGATCGTACTACATAAAAGGTAAACTTTGTGAGACACCAACACGCCTAGAACCGATATAGCAGGATTGCAACCGTGGACAGCTGTTTCGTTTTTATTGGAACTCATCAGCACGGTGTAGCAAATCTAAATAACGCCAGCGAAAGAGCCAACGCAAATAGATTGCCCAATAACCTGTACACTATATCAAGTTCCGTACTTTGAACTCACTTGTCCCCCGAATCACGCACTGCCACATCACGTGTTTCGGGGGACAAGAAGACCAAAGTGTCACGATGATGTCTGAATGTGGATGACACGGCCATTCCGAACATTTTAGCGCATGGACACAAATATGCTGAATAAAAACGCAGCATATCGGATCTAAAAAGATCTACGGTCCAAAAATACGTAAAAGCACAACTTAAAGCAAGGGACCGCAAACGAAAATGCTGCTAATGTAGGATCCAACAAGGGATCTGATCAGCGTAAAAATGATAAAAAGCATAACTTAAACTTTACTACATTAGCAGCATTTTCGTTTGCGGTCCCTTGCTTTAAGTTGTGCTTTTACGTATTTTTGGACCGTAGATCTTTTCAGATCCGATATGCTGCGTTTTTATTCAGCATGGTTGTGTCCATGCGCTTAAATGTTCGGAATGGCCGTGCCATCCACATTTAGGACAATTCGCTTTGTGAGACATCATCGTGACACTTTGGTCTTCTTGTCCTCCGAAACACGTGATGTGGCAGTGCGTGATTCGGGGGACAAGTGAGTTCAAAGTACGGAACTTGATATGTATGTACTCACGACCTCGGTCAAGATTCTCCCATACAGACCTCCTGCTCGGTTAATAAGAGCTAAATAACGATCGTAACAAAATGGTTAATTTTTAAGCGATGACGTCATTTTATGACGTCATCGGTTAATGTTGGAAAGCGGAAAAGCGGTGGAATTTTTGGAATTTTTGGTGTTACGGTGTGAGCGCGATTACTCCCTGAATTGAACCGAAGAGCACTGGGAACTGGGTGCATGGTTTGAGCTGAGAACTAACTTCAGGAATAAAGAAATAAACGTCAGTAGAAAAGAATTCAAGTTTAACTCAAGAAGAAATCACCGCGTAGAACTCAAAGCAAAATACTCCTGGGCAGTTACAAAGGACCGATTCTAAATATAAACGAAAGAGACAGATTATATTTGATGTGCTTTATTAGATTTAGTAAACAGAAATCATTACATTTTTTAAACAAAAGGGCTCAACAATTTCAAGACAGCGTTTGACCTTGTATCGTATGTCGTCAGTATTGGATGTCTCCCTGCAAGATAACGCAACTTTTGTCGAACAATCATTCAACACAGACGTTGTCAGCTACTTTATTTACTTTTTTGAAATTTCTGTCAAATTTCTTTGAAATTCTTAAAGACCCCATGCGAAACGTCATCGCTTCTGCATGCATTGCGTGCCGTTTATTTAATAAAGTCGGCTTAGGGAAGGACCATTAGAAAAGTGATTGCGGGAGGGGGGAGGGGCATTTTTAGCTTGTAAGGATTTTGCTTTGAATTGAACCCATTGCCTGTGCAAGATTGTTTTTTTACTGCAGCCCTATGCGCGAATTTTTGTTGAGAGAGAAAATCTGCTTCTCGCATTATTTGCTATATATTGAATTAATGAAAAGCAGTGCTTAAAACTTTGTTTTATTAAATACATAGTTGTTCTTTAGCGTTACTATCCATTTTAAAGTTTATTTTATGACAAAAAATACCTTTTGAATAATGTTCACTTTTTAATTTATGAGGGAGATTCTGTGGGAATTTAATTTGCTTCAGAGTCTACATTTGGTTCAAAATGCCGGAAAGTTGCGTTATCGCTCTTTGTAATAACATTCCATGATCCAGAAAACGACATCAGTCTTTATGCAAATTCCTGAATCTACGTCATTTTTGAGTACGTTATTCTTGTGATCAGCGGCAGGGGTCGACCGCAAGAAAATAGAATTTTGAAATTTTTAAAAATTCATAAAAAAAAATGCGTTTTATCCAAATCGAAAAAAATTTTCGCAGAAGTTCATTGGTTGAAATGTAGAATCAGCTGAGAAATAAGAAAATTTTGACGTTATGGGCACTTTAAAACAGGAAGGAACTCAAAATGAACTGACGCAAAAGTTAGAACAAACAAGAAGTCAAAATGAAACGGAGGTGTTAAAACAAGAGGGAACATAATAAAAGAAACGGAGAAGTTACAAGACCGAACTCAAAATGAAACGGAGAAGGTACAACAACGGGAAATTCAAAATATAACGCAGAAGTTATAACAAGAGGGAACTTAAAAACAAGACTGAACTCAAAATGAAACGGAGAAGGTACAACAACGGGAAATTCAAAATATAACGCAGAAGTTATAACAAGAGGGAACTTAAAAACAAGACTGAACTCAAAATGAAACGGAGAAGGTACAACAACGGGAAACTCAAAATATAACGCAGAATTAGTTATAACAAGAGGGAACTCAAAATGAAACGGAGAAGTAGCAACAAGAGAGCGGACTTAAAAACGGAGTAGTTAAAACCCGTTGTTTGTGAGGTGAAGCACACCGACATAACAAATAAACGTGTGCAAACGGGAAGGGAGCCGTGGAGAGAAGCACTACACAAACCCGGTGTTTGCGAGGCGAAGTACGCACAACATAAACTTGACAGCCAATTGGCCCAAGCAAACATAAGCGTACAAACTAAGAAAAACGAGGGAAAGGTAATACCGAAAACGATATCAAAATAACCATGGAATACTACAAAGCGGCCACGTGAAATGATAAAAGAGAAGGAAATGCAAAAGGACTAAGACCAGCCGGGGAAACTAAAGCAGTCGAACGAGCAAACGTAAAGTAACAAGAAAAAATTTGTACCTCCAAAGGCGCTGGATTTTGCTGAGGATTCGCAACATCAACTGCAGCAACAGGAGGCACTTAAACAAGGGCTTGGGTGGCGGAAACTGCAGCTTCAACTGGATCTTTTGCGTCGGCCATAACACGGTAGTGTTCCAAGAGGATTCTAACGCGAACTTGGCGAAATAATTTGCAGAGCTCTTATTTATAGTCGCACTGTAAGGGACTGGCGCGAATAGCTGAGGAACTTAACAACACAGGGAAACAATCGAGACTAAAATCAACTAACCATAGTAATTTATTCCATCCAACTTTTTCCCGTATTTGACTGACAATAAAACAATAAAACTCGGATTTACATATTATTGTGCATTCCAAGGTTTTAATATACCGTTCTGCATCAATAGAATGTACATCAGATAACAAGGTTAAACTGAGCTATGTCACTCTGGGTAAACTAAAGTGTTTTATGCTTGTAACATTTTTTAAGACTATTAGAGTTTCTTACTAGCTTTATTTAACCATGCAATACTAAACCAAAACAAGCATACAATGGATACAATGATTATTTATGATGAGATCTAGTTAACATTTTACTTGACTTGCTGTGACGAAAGCTTCAGTCAATTGATAAACATCATATTCTCGTCTTCAGCCGAAGTCTTTTAAGAGTATCTAATCAATTTTAAGCTCTTCAATGTTGTTCAAGCACTCTGGTCTGGCCTGCACCATCGACATTGGAAAATGTTGGCACTCTGGCTTTACCAGCGTCTTGAAGGCATCGCTCAACTCGCGCATGTTCATCCAATAATATGAATCGCTGAAATTGAGAGGCAACACTCGAAATCAACACACATTTTCTCTTAACCAATCTCTTTACTTATTTTCATTTTATCTAGGAGAATGATTTCGCAAGGTCCTTTATGACCAATCTCTTAATTGTCCGGATTGAAATTGTTGGTTTTCATAGAAATTTTGTGAGGAAATTAGATGTTGATCAATGTTAATGCAAGGCTTCTAATGGTACAAGGGCAGACAGTTTCGGTCGCCTTTTTAACAACTGAATGGCAAAACCTCTTTTTTCTAAAAGAACTCAATAAGTGACAATTGATGTGTTTGTACTATTTTTTACCAGATTTAGCTAGCAAACCATGTGTTTGTGGCATGCAACTTTTAGTTCAAATACTTCACGCTGTCATTCCAGCTCTGTCGTGCGTGAGATCCACTCACCCAGTATCTGACATGCTCAGCAAAAGAAGTGCGGCGATTAGAACCGTGAAGTGAAGTTTCATCTTGAGTTCAGTGTCGATGAACGGCAACAAGTTTCCAAGAAAGCTAAACGGCAAAACAAGAATGAGTGAACTCAAATGAAGTTTCTGAATGAAAATACAGTTATTAAGCCTCGATTCACTCTCACCGCCCGTAAAATCTCCACAACTCAGTTTGTGAGATTTCTATCACCTAATCAAGGGATCTCATGAAGAATGTGCTTTCACTGAGAAATCAGAACATCAGCAAAGCATTATCAATTATTTTTTTGCAATGCATACTCATCACTTAATTCAAATATCTTTTATAAACAGTACTTCATTACCTTTGCCACTGAAAAAATTGCCTTTTATGAGATTCTCTGATCGACGCATGGTTTGCAAACGTATCTCTACCTATTCGCTCAAAGAGTATTTATAATTATTTTGTTCGTAGTAACGTTCCGCGAAACGCAAGAGCGAGGACTCTTACCGAGAATCTTAATAAAAATGATAGGGGACGAAGCTGGTTTAAAAATGAATAGAAAAGAAAACAGTGTCCAAAAATGCAAGAAATTTAGCTTTAAGGTTAACAGTTGCTTACCTTGAAGGGAAAGATGTGTCTTCTTCTGAAGTCAAACGCTTAATGGGAAGAAGGCGCCCAATTTTGCTGAAAATATACAACGTTGCAGTCATCTGACTTTTGATAATACTGTGACGTCAGTGGCTTCGTTAACACCCCGTTTAATCAGCAATTAACTATATCTATTGTGCTCTAAGGACATGACTTTTAAGTGAGTCAGTTACCTCAGCACACCTGTATGCACTGATCTATTTTTTCTCCACGAAGAAAATGGCTTTCAGGCTTTACTCTGATTTTCAACGTAGTGATTAAATAATACTTTAAAGGGGCTACGCCACTGGGGTTTTACGGAATTTTCGTATAAACTATTCTGCAATAAGAAGTAGGCAACTTAAATTATGAAATAATTATCTTTGAATTTCTAAAGGAAGACATTATTTTGCCAAGAGAAATCGAACCACGGCTATAAATATCACTAATTGAGGTCATATCTGTTAGATTATATCTATTCTATTATGTTATGTATCATTTTATTGTATTATATCTATTCTTAAATTACATCTATTCCTTAGTTATATCTTTGTTTAGATATTCAAAGATAATGCCGAAACGAACCGCTTAATTGCAGTGGTCTGACTTTTGGTAATACTGTGACGTCCGTGGCTTCGTTAACACCCCGTTTTATCCACAGTTAACTAGATCTATTGTGCTCTAAGAACATGATTTTTTAAATGACGTAACTCAGCACACTTGTATGCACAGATCTGTTATTTCTCCATGTATGTTACTGATCTCATTAAAACTAGTTTAGCTTGTAAGTGCTGACACCTTCGAGGTTCCTTTTTCAGCTGGAGTAATTTTGTTGAGTTTTATGTATTTCTTCAACGGTAAACAGGAATCCTTTTCGATAGAAACTTGTTTTTCTGTAGGTAATCGTATTCTGTCTTTACTCTGATTTTCAACGTAGTGATTTCATAATGTCTCAAAAGGAGCTTCATCATGGGGATTTTGCGGCCTTTTTGTATATCTACTCTGGAATAAGTGGTAGGCAGCTAAAACCATGAAAATAATTTTCTTTGAATATCTAAAGGAAGATCAGTATGTACTTAACCTTAATTTACATAGAGAAATCAAACCACGGCTACAAATACCACTAATCGAGATTATATCTTTTTCAGATTATATCTATTTTATTATATCTATTCTTAGATTATATCTTTTCCTTAGCTAGTTATATCTTCATTTTTTAGATATTCAAAGATAATGCCGAAACGAACCGCTTAATTAGAACGAGGAACTGCTCGCACCTTTGCAACTCGAACTCTTATATTGATTTGTGTTACTGATCGCATTAAAACTAATTTAGCTTGTATAAGTGCTGACACCTTCGAGGTTCCTTGTTTTCATCTGGAGTACTTTTGTTTAGTTTTATGTATTTCTTCAACCGTAAACTGGAATCCTTTTCGATAGAAACTTGTTTTGCTGTAGAAAAATTCACTCTCGACTATACGATAAGAACTGAGCATGTAACTGAAGATCAACACAGAATAAACCTTGCAGAACCGAAGATTTTGCCCTTGTCCTTCTAAAATCTGCCCTGCGACATTTTCCCAGCAAGGGTGTTACGCTTCAGCAGGGTGCTCCTCAATAGTTTAAATTTTGCAATCATTTTGATAAATGAATGCTCTAGGCAATTCAGACGAGTGAAATGTTCAAGACCTCTAAAATTAAAATCTAAGCAAGTATTTTGAACTATGATTTAGTTTGCACTTTATTTAGTGTGCGCTACACATGAATATACCTCGTCTTTTAATCCGTGAGCCGAAACGTGCGCCCTAGACATGTTCAAATCAAATTTTATTTTCCTTTATTTTTTAGGTATGGTAATGTATGATATTGAGTTTAAAGCAAAGGAAAAAAAAATCTGAACCAAAAATAAAATTGAACCACAACTTATACACGCATGAGCCGAAACAAGCGCGCTGCATACCACTGAAGAATATAGCTCGTCTCTTTATCCATGGGCCGAATAAAATGTTCACGCGGTTAAGCCCAGTGATCCAAGCTCGGTTTAAGGAGACGCTGAAGCGCAGCGTTAGTTCGTAAATAAAAGGAAATGTAAAGTTTAATAGTTGCCGTCTTCTTAAAGTCAAGGGGCAGGAAGACTTGAAGTGATTTTGGCTGACTATAGCAGGGGAACTTAACAACACAAGGAAACAAGCGAGACTAAAATCAACTAACCACAGTAATTTATTCCGTCCTAATATTTGCTTGTAAGTATTTGACTGAGTAAAATGTCGTTACATTGTTTCTTGTTAACTTGGACAATAAAACTCGGAATAACATTGTGCATACTTAAGTTTTAATACACCGTTCTACATCAATAGGTTACAACTATGTCGATCATTCTGGGTAAACTGGACTGCATTATGCTTGAAACATTTTTCAAAGACTATTTGAGTTTCTTATTAAGTTAATAAACCATGCACTTCAACACTAGAACACGGAACACACTCTGGATACAATGATTATTCATATCGAGATTTTAACTGGTTTTACTTGACTTGCTGTGACGAAAGCTTCTAATCAGTTTGATAAATATCATATTCTCGTCTTTAGCCGAAGTCTTTTAAGAGCATCTAATCAATTTCGTTCAACTTCTGATCTTCAATGTTGTTCAAGCACTCTGGTCTGGCCTGCACCATCGACATTGGAAAATGTTGGCACTCTGGCTTTACCAAAGTCTTGAAGGCATCGCTCAACTCGCGCATGTTCATCCAATAATATGAATCGCTGAAATTGAGAAGCAATACGCGACATAAACTTACAGATTCTCCTTTCCACTCTCTTTACAAACTTTCAATTTATCTAGCGGAATCTTATTTCGCCAGGTCCCTTTATGAACAATCTCTTAATTACCCGGATTGAAATGGTTGGTTTTTACAGAAAATTTGTGACGAAATTTGATGTTCATCAATGTTTATGTAAGGCTTATGATATGGTTTTTTTTGTTTGCCAAACACCATATGCTTTACAATCACCAAATAGATTTTGGAGAACGTTGAAATTGTTGACAGGTCATCGGCATGGCGACAAAGATTAATTCTTGAAGCTTGGCATTCCGTGCGAGACAGGAACGCAATAAACGAACACATTGCGCTACCAAACATATACAATAACATTAAGAACTTTTAAGTCATTAAGAATACCCGAGAGTCAGATCTATTGTTACACCTAGAAAGTTCCTTCAGGTGTGATTTAGTTTTATCACACATCGTGTTACATAATCTAACAGGACGCCGTAAAACATTTGCATTTTTTATCTTTTTCTGAAGAAGGCAACAGCAGTGGCCGAAACGTCCAAAAACAATATATTTTTTAGCCAGTGTCAACATTTTAAATTCTTTTTACTAAAATTTTTAATATGCCTGGCTACACACCCAATATTTTTATGCGAGGCTTCTAATGGTACAAGACTGAACAGTTTCGGTCGCCTTTTTAGCATTTGATTGGCAAAACCTTTATTTTCTCAAAGAACGCAAGTGATCAATTGATGTGATTATACAATTTTTTACCAGACTTAGCTAGCAACGTTTTGTTGAAACGCTTCACGCTTTTATTCTAGCTCTGCCTTGCGTATCCACTCACCCAGTATCTGACATGCTCAGCAAAAGAAGTGCGGCGATAAGAACCGTGAAATGAAGTTTCATCTTGAGTTCTGTCTCGATGAACGGCAATAAGTTTCCAAGAAAGCTAAACGGCAAAGCAAGAAAGAACTTCAATGTAGTATCTGAATGAAAGAACTGTAATTATAAGCATTGATTGACTCTCACTGTCCGTAAAACGTCCACAACTCAATTCTTGAGCCTATCACCTAATCAAGGGGTCTAATGAAGGATGTGCTTTCTCTGAGAAATAAGATCAGGAATCCATTATCAGTTATTGTTTGGCAATGCATACTCATCACTAAATTCAAATTCCTCTTATTAACAGTACTTCATTACTTTTGCCTGAGAAAAATTGCCTTTTACGAGATTGTCTGATCGACGCATGGTTTGCGAACGTATCTTTACCTATTCGCTCAGGGAGTTTAATTTGTTCGTAGCTGACGTTCCGCCAAATTCAAGAGCGAGGATTCTTACCGAGGTTCTTAATAAAAATGATATGGGACGAGGCTGGTTTAATAATAAATAGCAAAGAAAACAGTGTCCAAGAAGCTGAGCCTTAAGATTAGCATTTTCTTACCTTGTAGGGAAAGATGCGTCTCCTTCTGAAATCAAACGCTTAATGAGAAGACAGCACTCGAGTTTGCTGAAAATATACAACGTTGCAGTCATCTGACTTTTGATAATGCTGTGACGTCAGTGGCTTCGTTAACACCCCGTTTAATCTGCAGTTAACTAGATCTATTGTGCTCTAAGAAATTGACTTTAAAATGAGTTTACTCGGCACACTTGTATGCCCGGATCTATTTTTTCTCCACGAAGAATATAGCATTCTGTTTTTACTCTAAAGCAGCTAGGTCAGGGGAATTTTGCGGACTTTTCGTATAAGCTATTCTGCAATTAGTGGTAGGCAACTTAAACCATGAAAAACATTATCTCTGAATATCTAAAGGAAGATATAACCTTAATTTCCATATAGAAATCAAACTACGGCTATAAATGTCACCATAGTTACTAGAGGAAAATGGTTAGGAAGCCCGGCTAACATCAAAGGAGCAAACAATGAGGCCAAGATTGAGGTTGGAAGGTCCATGACCGTGCACATCTTTTGTTTTGCGCTCATACACTATGCATGAATTACGTAATCGCAATGTTTCTATTGGTTAGTTGTATGAACACACGTAACCACCTATTGTATGTTTGTATGTATGTATGTATGTTGTGAAGATATGGTTTAGATGAGATCAGTAAAACTAATCAATATATATATGCAAGTTCGAGCTGCAAAGGTGCGAACAGTTCGTCCTTCTAATCATGTAAGCAGTTCCTAATCTCACAGCTGAAAACACCTTTCACGGAAAATAATTAGTTTGTTTGTTTGTTCAATAATAAATAAGCTAATTCCTTACAATACTTATTTCCTTAATTTACAGTTCTTTCCAGAATTCTCTATTTTCAAGTTTTCAAGCATTTTTTTTAAAAGTTAAAGATAAAGTTAGGCCGATGCAAGGGCTCTTTTGACTAGTTGTTTCCGCGCGTCTCCAGAAATTGGTATTTATAGCCGTGGTTTGATTTCTCTACGCAGACAAAGGTTACATTTTCCTTTAGCTATTCAAAGAAAATGTTTTCCTAATTTAACTTTTCTACCACTTATTGTAGAATAGCTCATACGAAGAGTCAGCAAAATCTCCGTGACGAAGCTCCTTTAAGATGTAATTTAAAAACTACATTGAACATCAGAGTAAAGACTGAATGCCATATTCTTCGTGGAGAAAAAATAGATCCGTGCATACAAGTGTGCTGTGTTACCTCATGTAAAAGTCATTTTCTTAGAGCACAATAGATCTAGTTAATTGCCGGTTTAAATGGGGTTTTAACGAAGCCACTGACGACACAGTATTATCAAAAGTCAGACGACTACAATTTTTTTTTCAGCAAACTAGGGCGCTGTCTTGCCATTAAGGGTTTGAGTTCAGAAGGAGACACATCTTTCCTTTTAAGGTAAGGAAACGCTATCTAAAAGCTCAGCTTCTTGGAAACTGTTGTCCTTTCTCTTCATAATTCCACCAGCCACGGCCCAGATCATTTTTATTAAGAACCTTGGTAGGAATCCTCGTTCTTGGCGGACCGTTAACAATGAGTTTA
This sequence comes from Meandrina meandrites, assembly GCA_963693305.1. NCBI lineage: Eukaryota > Metazoa > Cnidaria > Anthozoa > Scleractinia > Meandrinidae > Meandrina > Meandrina meandrites. Next base: position 20,667,129 of record OY855915.1, read on the forward strand.
TAATTATACTTCGTCCCATTTTGAGTTTCCACTGCTAATTCAAAATGCCATAACTCGCCTAAAAGGCGTCGGATTGGGTTGAGAAACGAGATAACAACAGACGAGACAAAATTGTATCGAAGAAAGTTGATATAATTTTCAAACTTTGAATCCGAATGTGTTTCTTTCCATACAAACCTTACAAATACGAAACCGTTGTAACAGAACCCCTCCATGACGCAAGACGCGAGTCACTTTTCGCATAGCTTTTATGTTTATTATTAAAAACTCCATTCAGTGTGAGCTTGGGCCGCCTGTGTAAAAAAAGTAGAAGTTGCATTTTGAAAACTGGTGCAAGTTTTCGGAATAGTTTTGATTATTGTTATACTCCAACTGTGGTAAGATATTATCGGGATTTGCGAGACATTCAAGAGGAGAATAAAGACTAAACAATTGATCAAAGGGAATGAAATTTGAGGTTTTAGTAAAATTTGTCCATGTTCGACTGATTTTGACATCTTTTGAAAAGATTATGATCATGATCATCCAAATTATAATCACCCGCAACATAAAGTTGAAAAGTGTTGGAATTACAACATGGTAGTCTAAGGAAAACCGTTTGTTAACCACATTCTTTAAAGGAAGAAAACACTAGCTGAAACGCTAACTGATGACCAACTGATGACGAAAATGTCTGAATAACTACATTTATTCTTACTCTCTTTACAGCGAGCAAAGTTCAAGGTGGCTATTCGTCAGAAAAGTTAACCATGATGAAGATTTTTGCATTTCTACTTCTCGCACTTTTGACTGCAAACACAAGTCAATTATCTCCCAAAGCTTCCCCTCCGAATCCTTCGTCAATACAACCGCTGTCTCTCGGCGACGAAGAAACCTCTCAGTGTGAACATGGCAGCATTGCGTATAACAAATGTAACGACGAGTGCGAGTGTCAGCATGGAAAGCTAGTAAAGTGTTATCGAGTGAGACGAGAATTCACCCAGATGAGTATGGCAGATCGGCGTCGCTACATCGAAGCTTACAAACGAGCTTGTTTAGATCCTTTGTTCGTGGAAGGATTCAATAAGCTTGTGGGTTCTCACATAATGATGCCGCAACATTTGCTTCATCTGTCACCCATCATCTTTCTGCCTTGGCATCGGTGGTACGTGGTTCAATGGGAAAACCTCCTGAGAAAGATTGACTGTCGCGTCACCTTACCGTTTTGGGACTGGAGCCGAATGGCTACGAACTGGTGGAGGGAAACTGATCCAAGTGACGTCTGGAACTCAGGGGACCATGGTTTGGGAAGCAATGGTGTCCCTCCTGAAAATTGCGTCGAAAGCGGGCCTTTCAGAAAGGACGTGTGGAATCTGACCGCAATGGCAGGAGGGGGTTGTCTAACACGAAGATTCAACTACAGCATGACCTTGCCAAACCGAAGAGAAATTTTAGATACCCTCTCTTATCCTGCGTCAAAATTTTTAACATTTGAACATACCCTTAGGTTCAAACACGTCGCGCTTCATGATGCAGTTAGAGGAGCCATGATTTATGTAAATTCTTCTTCCAATGCTCCTGAATTTATTTTCCTTCACAGTTTCATGGACAAAATATGGGACACATGGCAGGACAAGGGCGATGATTATAAATTCGCTTTCTTTACAGAAGCAAGATTCAAACTGCCTTTCTCGACTACCTATGGGTGGCAGTGGTTAGATAATGATAATTTACCGGGAGGAATCAAACTTCGTTACGAAGATGTTCGCGATGGCATGGAAAGTGCTATGTGAATTCACCCTTGCTTTTACGAGTGCCTGTTTGAGAAAACCAGGCAGAGGTTAGGTCGGTAGAAGGGGGTGGCCGCCGACCTCCACCATACAGCCCATACTCAACTAGTACCATGGTAACATTTTTTGTTTGATGACTTAGCTGTTTTCGAGAACAGACCACTCTCCCTCTCCCCACAAAAAAATTGCCCCAGTGGCGGGACAAAAATTGTGATGTTAGGTAAACTTTAGCAGCGAGCACCTCTGAACTTATCCAAGCAGAATATTTGAATTCCCATCAGCACAAAACTTGTCCTTTGGCAGTTTAATTCAAAGTAGAAAAAATATGTTGTGTAAAACCACAAATAAAACAAAAATTGGGCACTGAAGGTGTTTATTCGATCTGTTACTCGTCCGTTGTCGGAGTAATCAACCAATCTAATGAAGAATGTGCTTTTACTAAGAAATAACATCAAAGTACTATTATCAGTTATTGTCTGGCAATGCATATTCATCACTAAATTCTAATGCCTTTCCTAAACGGTACTTCTTTACGTTAGAGAAAATATACGAGCACACTTGAAAAGGGGGGGGGGGGGGGGGGGGGGGGGAGGCTGATTGAATAATGAATAGAAAAGAAAACATTTTCCAAAACCTGAGCTTTAAGATTAGGATCTGCTTTCCACAAGGGCAAAGATGTGTGTCCTTCTGCACTCAAACCCTTAATAATGGGAAGACAGCGCCCTATTTTGCTGAAAATATACAACGTTGCAGTAGACTGACTTTTGCTAATACTGTGACGTCAGTGGCTTCATTTTCACTCCGTTTAATCCAGGTACATCATAAATTTCTTCAGTCAACTAAACCTATTGCGGTCTAAGGAAATGACTTCTAAATGAGTTAACTTAGCACACTTGCACGGACCTATTTTTTTCTCCACGAAGAATATGGCATTCAGTCTTTACTCTGATTTTAAACGTAGCGATTAAAGAACAATCGCAGTTCATGATGAGAAAGGAAGAGGTCTTCCCCCTTCGATGGGCAAAGGCTCTATGCTGTTGACAAAGAAGTATTCAGGGCAAAGCAATAGAAAGGTAATGATTGGAAATATGATTTTATCCCAGCAAGGATGTTGCACTTCAACGAACGCGACCATAGCCTCCTCATACGCAGCAATTGCTACTCAGCTGATTTCGTTGAAACTTGCTAATTATGGCACTCTGGCGAACCACTGAGGACACAGACAATCCAGTAAACAAATGAAAACTCCAAGACAATACATGCATTCGGGGTAAAGCGCGGGAAAACGTGTGTGAGTGAATCAATTGGTTTTGCAATTGGTTTGACCCCTGATTGATTAAGAAATTGGCGCTAACTGAAATTAGTGACTAATCGAAGTGGAGCAAAACTCAAGCAATTGCGAATTATTAAAGTGGGTGTAATGGCAATTTGGTCACTTTAAGAAAACTTTCTTACAGTCTTCCATCGAATGCCGTACTACTTCTGGGGAGACTTTGAAAGGTAAGGATTTCACAAATTGTAGTATACAAAAGGAGGAAAGCCGTTACATTTAGGTATTTAGAACGCCCTTTCCAAGTTCTAAGCATGTGCACGCAATAATTTATCCTGAAATCTCTTCTACCGCCTGGGTTGAACTCCTATAGGAAGGTAAGGGAGAGTAAGTGTTTAGGGACTGGACTCGGTAGCCCCAGGATCTAGCCCCTGATTCTCCGAGGTAATTCACGTCTACGTGACGCGATTTTTTATAGGTTCACACATTTGCTCTTAAAGGAACTGATTCAAAAGTTTTAGCCAAATTTGGCCACAACAAAATGGCCACCAGATTGAGTGAAACATAAAAATAGCCACTTGAAACAGTCAAGGAATAATATTATTTCGATAACACAGCAAATACAAAAGTGGGTACGGATCGGACATAATAGAGTACTTGTAGGTTGTTTTTACCAGACTCTGTTCTTGGCCTAGGAATAAAACAGTTTTTAATAAGGCTAAACAGTTTTCAAAGTTAACTTCGTTTGTCTACAACTTTTCAGGACAACGCCCGGGAGACATATTTGTTTGTAATGAAGCTATGGCTTTGTCGTTTAGATCCATAAAAGTATTTCTTTTCCCTGACATTAAAATTTATAGCAAGTAGTTAGCAAAACTTAGTAAAATAGACTTGACGCAGCAGCGACACTGTCATTTTAATTATTTGGTAAAATGTCAAAGTCTAACACCTTCAGTTAGAAAGACTGATTTGTTACGCTGGGATTGGCCCTTTGCAGAGTGCGGTCACATGACTCTATTATTCAAAATAATTGAATGCAACGCTACTAGCACTTGAGAGGGGCTAAAACAAAGGAGGAGTCAAACTTGGGACTGAAAAAGGCGGAAGTTTTAGATTACTATGGTAGTAGTACAAAAACGTTCATCTTATCATCGCAAAACTCTACCTATGGGATTGTAGAAGGAGCCAAACTATTCCAAATATTAAAGCTTTTAATTTTAAAGTTCAAATAAAATATGAAACTGAACTCTACATTGCACGAAATGGCAAAAAATTGGAATTTTTAAGGGAAAAGTGGGCTGATTTTCAAATATTATAATTTCTCTGTTTTTTTTTTCTTTGTTCTTAGTGGAGGAAGAATGTTAAGTATTTCTATAATTCATATCGTAGTTATTTTTTTTTTTTTGCGTACCTGTAGAGAATACCCCTTCTGACAATTGTAATTGTAATGTAAATGTAGTGTCAGTATTATTTTTTGTTATTTATTATAAAAAAAAAAACAAAAACAAAAACAAAAACGTTCATCAAATCTGAGATTTTATGTAGAGGATTTATCGTGCTCAAAACTACGCAATATTCATGATATAAAACAAAGGCAATTAATGGTTAATGGATTCGTCTTGAGAAAGATTTTCAATTTCTTACATCTTAAATACTCATAGCCCTCCCGAGGTCTCCATTTGTAATCCACGACTTTTAGAAACAATAATGTTCAACTAAACGTTGGAAACTATGAAGAACGGACTATTTAGAAAAACGTCCGGATAAAGAAAAGGAGTTACTGGAGCTTTAATGCCTCGCCAGACGTCCGACTCCTTTGTTCTCTCGTTGTATATGATCATCTGCCTTTTGTCGATGTCCAGAAAAACAACGAACACATCACCGTGTTGTACAGATTTCATAGGACTCGGGACAGGATCGTGACCAGGGGCAATGTGTTGTCCATTCTGCCAACACCAAGTTGAATGGTGTAAAGGATGCACAACTCCTATTCGTTGATACACGAAATTCTCCGGTATATTATTAGGACCTATATGGTTCAAAATTTTTATTCTCCACGAATGTTGACCGTTTTCAAGCAAGCAATCACTCAAGTATGTGGAATCCTTATAGATGCCGAGGTTTAGGAACCAGAAAATCCACCACAGCCAAGACCTGAGATAGAGTGCTGGTAGCACGTTCCAAGAAAATGGGCTACCATGGATTTCGCCTTCACTTATTTTTTCGCTGCAAACTGAAATCTTGTAGATGCCACTGTGACCGGGTTGGAAACGGAAACTGCGAGTTCCATCTGCGTTGTTTTCAAGTGATGGACAAAAAGGCATCACAGCATTAGGTTCTAAGATCTTCACCTTGAAATTATCAAACACGTTGCGCAGGCCTAGAGCTTGGACACTGTTTCGGGCGATAATAAATTCACACGTTTGGAAAGCTCTTCCTGTGTATAGAACTCCGGGTTCTCCTCCGCGCATGCTTAAAGAACACTCTCCCCTTGAGCATATATTTCCTATTTCTTCCACCTTTTCTTCACCAACAGTTGTTTTTTTGTCAAGTTTGTACACAACTTTTTCGCAAGGTGTAAATTTTTCTGCCACTGATTGCAGCTCAGCTAAATTGTTCGTGATCTCGTTCTTTCTGCGTAGAAATTCAACCTTATTTGTGCTGTCAAGTATCTGGCTAGAAGCCTCGACATTGTTCAAAGACAAGAAAAGAGATTCCTTCTGCTCACGCAGTTTGCCAATCTGAACCAAAGTCATTTCACTAAGATCTTCCTTTAAGCGTTGTCTCTTTTGTTCCAGCAGCACAGTGTGTTCATTGATCAAGTCGTCAACAAGAGAATCTATCTCTTGACTGACTGCCAAAGCGTTGTTTCTTACTTGCTCCTCTTCTCGCTCCAAAGCAGTAGCTTCTGCTTTAAGAGCAGAGATCTTCGGTTTTGCCTCCTTCACCAAGTTTGCTACCTTTTTCTTCTCGTGAGGAAATGCCTCTTTGACGAATTTATACGAGTGGCCGCGATGATCAATCTCTTTGCAGGCATAGCAAATGGGTTGCTCGCATAGCTGGCAATACAGCTCTAATATGTCTTCCTGGTGCTTTTCACAGTGAGGTATTATGTTTGGCTGTGTACCAGTATTTACTGATAGCAGGTTATTAACCAGGAAGTTGGACCGAAGATCCACGATGCCACGCCGTGGAAGCTGGCAAAGCACAAGAGAATATTCATGTAATTCTACAGTCAAATAATACTACCGAATACTGATTGGCCCGACAGAGGGCAGTTTGCATTGAAGGGAAAACTACTCCGAACCGATTACCAAAGATTGCCAGAGGGCCCTCGAAGATTTTACTAAGGTCAGCTGAAGACTTCAGATGAAGATGAAGATTACCCAAACGCCTATGAAGGCTGCCGAAGATCAGCCGAGGAAGTCCGAGGATTTTCGAACTTCATCAGAAGGTCAGCAAATGCTTTTTTGCTAGTCTTAAGTACAATGACGAAGATCGCCCGAATTTCTTTTGCTTATATGACCCTTTGTGTATTAACAAGAAATGCAAGTCACTTGATATGTTTTCAAAAGTTGCAAGTACCTAATCTGTAAATTTCTAAAAACAATCAGGTGATATTAACCAAATGTTATATTTTACTCAGCCCCATGTGATTTAAAAGCTCTGGAAAGCTGGAAACACACTGCAACATGCGTAGCTACCTGCTAGCTGAGAAAGTTCACACTTTATAGCTGGCACGCAACTGTAGCATCTAAGGCAAGTAACTCGTATACTGTTATGATCCAATCACCAACAAAAATTATTTCATCGTGCAGTGCAAGTTCAGGGCATTCTATTCAATTAAATTTTAGTGCATCATAATAGAATGAAATGTATTTTTTTTATATACTAATTGACTAGGCAGTGTTTTAGCACTTTAGCCAGACTAAGAATGCTTGTAATTTACTATGAACATTTTTTTTAATAAATGACTTTCGTCTCACCTTAGTTTCCTGTCTGCATTCAGGACATGTGACCTTTTGCATACGTCCAACTTTAAATACCATTGGCTCCAGGCACTTTCTACAATAGGTGTGCTGGCATCGCAACACTTTTGGATCTTCGTATGTATCCAAACAAATTGGGCACTCAAGGTTTTTCACTAAGTTCTCCTCAATCATGTATGCCATTTCTTTTTTCAGTGAGTTCTGTATGGAGAAAAATAATAAATTGGTATTCTATTGCAGCTACACCAATAACATTGAGGTTAAACTTTTAGTACAACTTAGTGAATGTTTTACCATTGAACAAATTGCAGTTGCTATGATGCCAAAATTCGTTGCCATGGCAACATCATATGAGGTCAAAGATACCTTATTTTTTACCGTTTGAGGCTAATAAGTTTTTGTTTTTCATATATGTTTGCCTACTGAGCAAAACAAACAATTTTTAAAAATATTCTGAGAAAAATGACGCAGCATCGAATCCTGCCTACAGATTTTTTTAAAGAAATTGCAATTTTTTTTTAGTTGGATAAAAATATATCAAAAACAAGAACTTTCACCAAGTAGTTTTTGAGTTATTAGCCTCAAAAAGTCCAAAATAGGGTATCTTTGACCTTATATGACGTTGCCATGGCAACGATTTTTGACGTCACAATGACGTCAATTTGTTCACTGGTAAAACTTGTACAAGTTTGTACTAAAAGATTTTCCTGAAAATTATTGGTATTGCTGCGATAGAACACCTAAAACGGGCATGTCTAACTCTGACTAATTGTTATGAGCCACCTTAAATCAAGGGAATTAATTAATGTCAAGTATGGTTATACCTAGGGAACAAGGTGAGGTGGCCTAATGGTTAGCATGCTGTACCCCGGATCGACCAGTCCAGCGCAACAAGATGTGTTTTTGGTAAAGACACTTTACTCTCGTAGTGCCATCATTTAAGACCTCTAAAATACTACATCTCTGATGCATAATTAATCTCAGGTACTCAAAAATGCCTTGTGCCTGCATTAACACTGTTTCATAAGGTTTCTAAATTCCCGAATGTTTTTTTTTTAAGACAACATTCCAAATTCCAGACCAGAATGTACAAAAGATACACTATTTTAGAGATAATTGTCAAGATATCCCATTTCAGATCAAAGATTTCCTTTGGTGTCAAACATACATAATAATACTGTATTCTTGGTTTTCATGTTACGTCATAAAATTCTGAAATCAAAATTCAATAGGCCTGCTAAACTTTCGATGTCACTAGGTGTAAGATAAATTAAAAATATACCTTTTTGCGAATTTTCAACTTGGTTGTGCCATTCGTTTTAAAAACAGAGCATTTTGAATATTTGAGTTCTCCGCCGTATGTGATATCAAGCCGAGTGCCGTGACAAAGTTGTTTTGATTCAAAAAAGACTTTCCTTTCCATTTTTTTCAGATTGAACATTCCCAATGTACTAAGTGCTGTTTATGTAAAAGTATAATAGATCATGAGCCAAAAGTAGTCGCTATTAACAGCAAAATTAAGTTCCAGATGTTTTCTCTGACATCACAGCGGCCATGTTTGTGCCCCTCGGAAGGACACAAATATGGCGTCTCCATACTGAGCTTTATAAATTTGCGTGGAAAGTTTCGGCAAATAACTCGCAAATGGTGTGCCGCACAGACCTGAGATTTGGAAAAATGGTTTATCTGTTTATCTTCTATAATATCTGAAATCCATAACTTCTGTCGTTGAATGGTTTCGATTTTATTTTTTTATTGCGTGACAGTGAAAACCACCAATAGCTTACATAAGGGAGTATCTATAGTTTAGAATTATGTTCAGATCTAAAAATCTAGCCCGGGTTCTTTAAACGGTGGATAAGTTGGCAGCTGTTATTTGTTATTTTATGTGTTAGTCTGTGTTCGACCCCAGTGGCCTATCAGGTCAGAGCTATTAATATCCCAGTTTCAGTAGAATTAAGAGACTAAGAGTATTTCTATCCCCCCCCCCCCCCACCCTGGATGGGATGCTAGTCCCTCACAGGGTTACTCCCAGTATTAAATTTGCCAGTACCCATTTATACACCTATATGGAGAGAGGCACTGTGAGAGTAGTGAAGAGTCTTGCCTAACGCAAGAATACTGACAACGCAATTACCCTGACCAGGCTCGAACCCAGACACTTCATTTGGAATCCAGTGTACTAATCATAAGACCACTGTATCCCCCACAAAAAAAAATTAAATGCACAAACGTATACATTATTTTGGAACTTGGATGGCAATTATTCCAGCCATCAGCTGTGTCAGAAACATTCTTGTTATGTCCAAGAGGCAGTGCATATCAACAATAAAGCTGGTTATATTCAAGCATAAACAAGTTTCTAGAACATATCATTACGTTGTTGGGTCAATTGACTATCTTGATTGGCCCAACATTAAATGATTTATACCAAATAAGTAAATGTTGAGATATGTATGCAAATTTCTTAAGCAAAATTAAATCACAGTAATTCTGCATAAATTAATCACAATCTTTAATCTATATTAGAACTGAAAAAAAGACTCATCTAACCCTAAATTAAAGCTCAGTGGCTGTCTACTGATGTCTATAAAATCCTTCCTTCCGATATTCGTTATTCCTCTTTTTATCTAATTTTACATAACGCGAGTTCAACTTTGCTCAAATCGATTACAGACTCGTGCGTCTTTTATAAGGTCCTGGCATTGAAAACAATAAACACAACTGCCACCAGGTTTACCAACTCAGTCGAGGATGCCCTTCAACTTGGAAAAGAAAAAAGAATCTACACTACCGCCCACAATTCGTGCCATTCCTAATTCATAGTTACATGTCAATCTTGCATAGACTCAAGGAATTGCGCAGTAAAATTCACACTATGACGAGGCCCTGCCAGGGGGGTGTCCCAGGTCGCTTGTCGGAATTTTAAAATGTCTCGTGTCGGCATTTTGTCAAGTCTACACGACGCTGTCGGAAATTTGGTGACATATATTTGTCTTCGTCAGTCGTTTGTCGCTATTTCGTTTGAGCGCTGTCGCCACTTTTTGGCCCATGTCGCTTGTCGGAATTTACCCTGGCAGGGCCTCTATGACGTCGTGCTGCGTTATGCAAATTTTGTACAAAATGCATGCATCGCTACACAAACGCCTCACGAATTGAATTTTGACCAACCTTTCCTTTACAACATATTGGAATTGTGATGTGAAAAACAATTGTAAATCAGAGTTAACAAAGCAATATTGCATATTCAGCTTACTTCAGAACTGACTCTAAGAAAAACAATTCATTTTGATACTCGGCCAAATATTCAGCTGTTGCCAAACTGGATCAGATCCCGCCGCCGAGAATAATCTTTACAAATAAATCATGATAAGTGTGGTCTGATTCATTTACACGTAAGTCCTTACCTCAGTACCATTGAACTTAGTGGACAGCAAAGTTCCAGCCAGCCAAGACTAGTCCGCTTCAGCAAGCAAAGCGAGCGAAGCCAAGCGAAGCAAGAGGAATCAATAAGCCCGCGTCCCTCTAGATAAGCAGTCGGGCCCCGCAACGGCTTTGGAGGTAAGCATTTCATGTATGGGGACACATTATAAGAACAGGAGAAGAACACAGACGAGCCTATGTCAGAAGTCCATAACTAGAAGTCTACATCTGGTATTGGCGCGCGTGCTATGTCTTTCGCGTGTAGGCTATTTTTAGAAACTGATGTACTCGCGAGAAAATGACGTGACCCACGTACTATTTCGACACTATTGGAGTTCTAAGTTGCGGCTGAATATTTTGGAAAGTGGCAGGTGAAAATAAATCAAATCACATCAAAACACTTGACAGGCCATTCTCTTTTTACATTTCACATTTCTTCTCACATTTCGACAGAAGTAGTATCGTAAATAGTGATTTTAAACGTCGGTTCAGTGGCATTTGAAGGCGAGTGAAAAAGCAACCCGTCGCCGGGTTTCCGAAGACAAACTCACAAAACAAGCAGGTCGACTTTTTATAATTTACTAGAGAATTATGAACAGAAGTACCCCAAACTTTTAGTAGGAAAGTCTGTCTTTATTTTGTACAGCATATCCTCGTGTTAAAATACTGAACAACATACACAACACAATAGCTGCACACTGCAAAGCGCTCGAGAAGCACAACTTGAAATGAAATCATCATTGTTCGATGAATTAAACTCGTATTTCTATTCATACTAAAACAATTGCATTACCTTAGTCAGTCTTTTGTTGTTATGTCGTCCTTATAGACCCTTATCATTCCAAAAACATGCGAAACTCGCCAAACTTGTCGTTTTCTCTGAATGTTCAAGTTGTTCTCAAACAAATCAAACTTCATTCTGTTCATTCCGCGCTCGATTTTGAGCGCTTCAGGGACGACGGTTTTGTTTTGCAAAATAGCAACGAACCTGTGCCAAAATGTGCTTGCTCTCTTAATGCCTGTCTTCATCTCGGGAGTACCATTAATCTTTAGTGTCTTCGCATTTTGAATTTGACTCGGAATTAGTCTCTCTTGCTCGCTGCCATTTCGTATTCTGACTCCAAAACACTGAGGTCCTCTCGCTTATTTGGATGCTCCGAATTTTTACAACTTCGATGCTATCGGCATCGATGAAAGATGGCCTGATGATTCTTGTCCGGACGATTTAATCCTCACAAAACGGAAATTATGATGACCAACAAACAGTAATTTCGTAATGCCGTTCGCTCGTCTTCAGTTCGCTCGTCCTCTGTAGTTCTGCTTTTCTTCAAAAATTTGTTCAACCAATCAAAGGCGCGAATTGAAAAATACTTCAACGTGATTGGCTACTTGTTCGCGGCAAAGCTGTTCTAAAAATAGCCTACAAGCGAAAGACATATCTCAAGGCCTATTACCAGAGATGTAGACTTCTAGTTATGGACTTCTGCCTATGTATAGTTTTGGAAAATGTGCACGTTAGGAGACCAAGACATCATCGAACATCAGATCCCAGATTGCTTGCGTACACCGGCGTACAGGACAGGACTCGTGTTAATGATTTGGATAGGGTGAAGTTGGTCAAATTTTAACTGCCCGTCGAGATCTGAGGACCCTATTACCTCTACTGTTATCTGAGATCTGCAAAATTTACTGATAGGTGAGAAATGGGCTGAAAATTTGAAACTAATAACAGAGAATTATCGGCTCGTTAAGTTGACTGGTAACGGAGATTACAGCACCCCCATACACACCCTGATGCTTAGTAAACTAAAACAAAACGAGACATCGAAAAATATCCTTGTTTCCTGCTCTTCAAAATTCCCGATTTGCGTGTGCTTAAGCGTACACTTTTGTTTTTTTCTGATAGCTCAAACTGCCACGTTGACCGGATCTGTTTATTTCTGATCTGCCAATCATGTTCACTGGAGTGGAGCTGGGAAGGTGGGGTAGGGAAGCTTTTTTTAACTGCTTGTTTGTTACAGGCCCGGAACTCTTACATCAGGTTGGAGAAGAATAAGAGGTACTGTTACGTATGACACCTGCTGACGCGCCTTTCGTTCTGTAGCGGGCACTTTGAATTTTAAATACGCGGTCACCTTCTGGTAGGACTGGGCCCGGTTGCATAAAGCAACTTAAGATTACGTGAGATTTTCTGCAACCATTCCCTGCGTTCTGAAAGGTCACTCCTTGTACGCTATTATTGATAAATCAGCAGAAGGTGGATAAAAGACTAGGGCAAGCGCAATGTCGGTGTGAAAAAATTTTCTGGGACACAGAGAACAGTTGCACAAAATCCCACTTAAATCTTAAGTTGCTTTATGCAACCGGCCGTTGGTCCCGAAAAAGTTAGGAGCTTTAGCAAAATACGACGGCAAAGGCAACGAGAATTTCACCAAACAAAAGGTTTAATGAGCAGAGCAACAGTTTTGCACGTGCGTTTGAAATCTTGGTGCATTTTCTAGCCGTTCTCTGCGAAACAACAACGTGAAATGACCAAATTCTGCGCATTATGGACAACGTAAACGAAGACCGCTAAATTTCTGGGTTTTTTTTCTATTTGGGGTAGAACGCTCTTTGGAGTTGATTCTTAAACCGATAGATGCATTGAATACATCTGAATAATCACGAGATTCTCAAGTAAACTATAAATTCATTTTCCGCCAGACGTTGTCCTCGGCGTCGCCGTCGCCACTGCTTAAGCTACGTAATATTAATAGGGACCTTAAGCAATGACAACGACGACAACGCCAAGGACAGCGCCTAGTGAAAATGAATTTATATTTTACTCGAGAATCTCGTGATTTTTTTACCCAGATGTATGCGGTGTATCTATTGGTTCATGATGTAGCTCCAGCTGAATATGTAAGGAGAGCGTTCAACCCTAAATAGAAACACGAACATTTAATAGCCGTCGTCGTTCACGTTCTCCAAAATACGCAGAATTTGGTCATTCCGCGTTGTTGGTTCGCAAGTAGAGCTATTATTCTGCTCATTAAACCTTTTATTTGGTGATATCCTCGTTCACGTTGCGGTCGTAGTTTGCTTAAGCTCCCTAATGTGACTGGGACGGCCGAGAAAATTTGGAAATTCTCGTGGCTACTACGAAACAAAAGGCGCGTTGGTAGGAATCAATAGCTTTCATTCGCTCTCCAATTTTGATGTTAGAGCCCCTGTGCCCTCGTTTCTTCTTCACTCGCCTTTCTCCGAGGTGCTCCCCAACTTTTCGAATTCCCCAAGGCTATTTTATGTGCGAATGTGGCCTAACCAGGCAATTATTATTCATCCCTGTAAACAAAAACTGACAAGAGACATGCATAAGAAGAATAAAATGAACACAATTCGATGCTTGCTAAGTTTTGCAGTTGTTAAGACTGAGCTTTATTTCTAGATTGAGTTTAAATTGATCTTAATTGATCTTAATGGGAAATGGCGTACACGAGAGAAAGAAAAAGATCGAATTGGAAAATTGTTACCACTGAGGGCATAATATACCATAGCAACATACGAAACTGCTTTAGTTTCATCTGACAGCCCTCCAAAATCGGTTAGTGTACGCTTTTCCTACAATTGCCACCCCGAAGAAAAAATAAAATTTCAGTTGGATCCGAAATTATTGTTTGTTTAAACTAAGGAGAGGGTATCGCTTGGCTTCCATTAAACGTTAACTGCTAACAAACAGACATATTTAATTTTGCTTCTTCTATCTAAACACTACTCACGGGATCCTTTCAAAAGAAACACAAGCGTCTCACGCATGATTTTCAGTTGGGTTTTATATTCAGTTTCCTTGGCAATATTTTTCCTTTACCGATAACGCAAAATTGATTATAAAATTGCTTAGCGGCGAACAGAGACACAATGACCCGGTGGCCACATAAAGGGCGAAGGAACACTCTTTTTAAACAAGGTGAGAAATTTATCGCTTGTACTAAAATATCATGAAGCTTTTAATTTTATTCAAACCACCGTAAAAATTAAGCTTCAGTGAAAATTAACCTTTTTACAGCATAGGACACGAAAAGGAGGACAGAACACGAAGGTGGCATGTGGAGAAGTAAAGTGCTTTCTCTGTATCGCGTTGAGTGTTTTTCAACTTCGAAAACTGCAATATACTTTTCATGTCTATAATCTCAGTGTAATCTGTTCTGTTCAGACACGGATGCAGACAGGTTTCCACCGTTTCACGGAAATAGGTCAGCATCTTGTCAGATTGATTCAAAATACCCGGAAATGGCACTTCGAGGAGTCCAAATCTATCAATTTCCCAGAGCAGTCATCCTGGAGGCTCGCACTTTCGGCGCTCGTGTAATCAGAAAACGGTCACCATTTTTTCTGGATCCGCGCCCGTAAGCATAAAACCATGCAGGGTCGGAAAATACACCGAAACGGGTACAATTCGTCTGAGTAGCCATACCATGCGTATCAATTGTATAAATGATTCTGACTCTGTGTGATTGCGAGTGACCAGTATCATAGGAGCGAGTGGTAAATGTGCTTGTCGATCCGGAGTGCGTGGTTACAGCGTTTAATATTTTCGTACCATTGATAAGGATGGTCAAACACTGCATGCAGTCGATCCGTTGAAGTTACAAAAAAATATAAATTATATTGAATTCCGGGGACTTTGAATATTTAAAACTGATTTGATAAGACTTTGGAAGAACCTTGGCAAACATTTTGTAGTGCGTGTGGTTATGCGTCACTAGTATAAAGACGGGCACAAAACGGAGTATCGATCTTTCAAGACGAACTGCTCTTGGTAATGCGTCTCGATCTGCTTAATTAAACGACTCACTAGGAAAGAAATATTAATTATGGGCCTTTAATCTTAGCAAGGGATAAAACCGTTTCATTTGGCAATTCCTAGCATTGGTACAAGAATAGGAAAACGTTTCAACATTTGATACTGAAAAAAACGCTATTTGTTGTTAAAAATTTATTCAAAACCAAAAAGAAAACATAAGAAAACAAATATGTGGATCTATTACTGTTATTATCAGTGTAAACATTTTCGCCCCCAGAGCCGGACAGGTGGCTATGGAGACACATGATTTGATTGGCTAGATTTTAACAAAAGAAGTTTTTAAAAATCGTCTCATCTGTGAGAAAAAAGCAAATCAAATCATGAGCGCTTTCAATTTGTGTGGAAAAACCGGTTGTTCCGGTGGGACGGACCTTTCCACTGAAACCTTTTCGGAAAAAAGGAATACCTCAGAAGTATTCCTCTTTTCCCGTTTCTTCCAGAATGACCGGAAAATTTTTGTTCCATTTGCAACAACGAGTCTGTTCGCTCACCGAGCAAGGTCGACAAATGAGCCAAAGAACGCCAAAATCAGTTACCTGGTGTCCCGTTGAATCGATTCAAATTAATTCAAAATTCTGTGTCGTGTGTAGATAGAGGACGTTTCTTCACAAGCAGCCAGAGATTTTCCCTTTAACATTCCTGAAAGCGGAAGATTCAGTAGAAAAGTTTCACCCTCGATCGCCATATTCTTTTTGTGACCCAGGGTCTCGCAGTGCTATCAGAATAGAATTTTCAACAGGAACAGCATCTTTCAGTTCCGTTTACGTGTTGAAAAAATTGTATTGTTCCGCATGCATTTGTCGAAAAATTCTCGCCGAAAATTCCATGTAAATGGAAGCGCTCCACGTGTTCCGAGAGCCACCTGTTTCTCGTACAGGCTGGTGACGAGAATGTGTTTATAAACGAAATAACGGAGATACTATACGCGTGCTGTGATTGGTAAAAAAACAACAACAACAACAACAAAACAAAACTATGTACATTGTACCAGTAAACCCATAGAAAACCGAGAGAAATTTAATACCCCAGTATGACATGCAGCACCACGTGTGACAACGAAGAATAGGTCGCATCAAGAGACGTCGTATTCGTTTCAGTCTCTAGTATAAATCGAACCATTGGGATGTAAAATTACAAGAATTGTGCAATTTTTGTCTTAAAAACTGGAAAAGTGAAAGAATTATGTCAAAAAGACGACGATATTTGGCCAAACCTGCTTGTAATTATCATGTTGCCATCATGTGGCAAGTCAAAAACCATGGAAACATACTTGGCATATCAAAACTTCCACGAGGGATGAATGAGCAGCTACTGAAAGTTTCAGCACCATAGAATAATTCCCCCTTCAAAATTGGGAGAGAACCTTGTGGAGGGCGGGGGGTGGGCCGGGATGGGTAGTAAACACCCCTTTCCCCTTGGATAGGGGAGAGGCAATTTATATATTTTTGGTCACCCTTCCACTTCGTCTTAAGCGAAATTCCCCCGAATTATAAAAAAAAAGGGAAAACTACCTGACACGTTTGACCGTTGCTGTGTCTTTTCCTTATAGCGGTTGGTAATAATGGCCCTGGCAGGGGTTACCTAAGTGAAACTTGTTGTGTTCTTGGGCAAGACACTTAACTCTCACAGTGCTTTTCTCCACCCATACGTATTACTGCATGGGTAGTGACAAATTGTTTGGGCAGCGTGACAGCATGCGGTGGAGTAACCTTTGATGGACTAACATCCCATCCAGACCGAGTAGCAATACTCCTAGCCGCTTTATGCTGCAGAAACCGCAGTTAATTGCTGTGAAGTTATCAGTCAGTTGGGTTTTATTTTTCCCAGGACCTGCTGTCTCAGAAAAGACTGGCTCAACTCTTGGAGCATTGGAATAGGATAACCTTTGAAAGCGTCTTCATTATTTTAATGAGAAGTAGTAATGTGGCACAGATCGCGAATCCGACTTCGTGAAATCCTCTTCGGAGTAGTTATTGGTTTAGGAGTAGCAGGACTTTTGGTTGCGTGGAAAAATGAAGGCGTTTGCATGAAACAAAAGTCCACGATAAAATACAACACTCGTAAGTGAAGATTGTACACTTATGGTGATGGTTAATTGAAAGGGACGGGGGTGCTTCTCTTCTCGCTTAGGAATGTAAATAAGATATTTTGGTTGATTATTTTTTCCATTCCTATTGCTTGCATGCACTCCTTGTATATATGGTATGACATGTTTATCCACATAGGAGTTAGACTTTTGCTCACTTTGAACATTTTTTGTTCAACATGTTACAGACGAACCACACTCACAGAGCGACCGATACAAAGCTTATAGTCACGTGAAAACTATCTTGTTTTTCATTGGTTACCCACGCAGTCGTCACAGTCTCCTTGGCTCATTACTGGACGCTCATCCGCATATGGTTGTATCAGACGAAACAATGGCTTTTACCAGGTGGGGATCAAATCCAAACAAATGGATAAGTACTTCAATATACGCATTTTATGACGCTATATTCAAAGCTTCACGGCGTGCAATAGTAGATGGCAGAAGGGCCACAACATCTGATGGAAAAGTGGCGACCGCGACTTCCGAATTTAAGTATTATGTACCAAATCAGTGGCAAGGAAACTACGATCAGTACATTGAGGTGAGCCGAAACTCGCTCTCTCTGCAATATATCTATTATTCCAGCCATGCACCAAAACATCAATGTGGGAAGCGACTGAAATCGTCGATGTAATGCAGAGAACCCATACCCAATAATGCTGTGAACCTCAGTAATTCTCTATTAGATATCAGCCCAGTGTTTTAGCTAATAATAGCGCACGTCTGTAGCCATATAATAAACGCTTATTATGACACTATGTTTAAAGCATCAAAGCAAGCAATAACCTGGAGGCAGAACGACTAACGTAGTACTTGAAATGGGTGTGGCGAGTTCGACTTCTTCAGATTTAAGAATTATGTACCAAATCGATATAGCCCAACTGACCTGGCGCATTTTGTGAGCAGCTAAAATGAAAGTGCCCAATGGATAGGTACTGTATCTCGCTCAGATGTGTGCCATCGCCGAGTATATGTAGGCGCACTATGTGAAGAAGATCATGTGATGCTTGACACATCAGTCTGCTTCATGTAATTAAAGTAACTGAAATTTAGAAAGTCTTGTAGGAAGCCATGTGGTTTCCACTGACCTCCAAAGACAGCAAAACGTAGCGTACACGGTTGGGTTAATTCTTGACCACCCCACAATCAAGCTCAAGCTGGAAACGTGTATTCTTAATTCCTTTGTGTAACTAGAACAAAGGAGAAGGCCTATTTTACAATCATTAGTAATGACAAAACCAATTTACTTCTTTATTCCACAGGTTTGCTTAAGTGACGCTTTCAGTGTCCATCTCAATTCTTGACACTTGACATTTTTGAAGGGCTTCTGTTGGTTTTCCAAGGTCGTACAAACATTTTGCAAGATCGTGCAACTATCCGTTATGATCATGCGGGTTGTATCTAAATTTCATAAATTGGGAACTTTTTATTTCATTAATCAATAGGTAATCGGAGACAAAGCAGGCGCCTTTACAGCGTGGGAGATGAAAAGAGACCCGGGTGCCGTCGACGCTGTTTACCTTTTAGAGAAAACTGCGGGCGCTAAGGTGAAGTTTATTCATGTTGTGAGAAATCCATTTGACAACATTGCGACCATGGTCCTGCAGCACAAGAACATCAAAGAACGGTATGGTGATCACAAAGTGAAGGTATGATATGAAATAACAGTGAAATACGTCTTGTATGCTGAAGGGAAATATCGTAAGGCTGATGGTGGGCTCTTAGCTTCACAGTGAATCAAGGCTAAAGGAGTTTGTTTAATCCAATAATGGCTAAATGTCTGACAGCTAGTCGCCTAAAAAAGCCTGAAAAACTCCTGGAATCTTAAAAATTTCTTCCAAGGTTCTGGAAAACTCCTTTAAAATTTTCTTTTTTCCATTTATTCCTAGACAACTCTTGGTACATTACAGCAAATGAAAACGCTCATATCTTAAAACGTTTTGTCAGGTAGTTGGTCGAAAGGCGTAATTTTGCTAAACGTCCACACCATAACATTCCCGAGTTCCAGGACCTGTAATTTTTATTTGTACCATGGAAAATTCCTGGAATTACATCCACTCTGGTAGCTGCTCACTGCATGTTCAGAAATCTATTCCATTTCATTAAATGGCTTAAATTCCTGCTGTTTCATTCATTCTATTCTACATATTAATATAATTTTTCTTTTGCCATTAATAAAAGCACTTTTTACTGATTTGCGTTGGTAGGTTAATGCCTCTAAAGAACTTGAAGGGAAAATAAAAGATTATTTTCGTATGGCTGAGGGAAGTAACAAAGCCAAGAAAGCTCTTCCAGGCAGCGTTATTGACATACCAAGCATGGAAATAGTCACGAATCCTGCGGAAACTCTGAGAAAAATCTGCAAGTTCCTGGAAATCACGTGCACAGAGCAATATCTTCAGGACTGCGCAGCAACTGTGGACCCAGTCCCCTCCATAACACGTGGTTTTATAGAGTGGACCGCTGAACAGAAGAACACAGTCTACGAACAGATGACGAAGTACCCATTTTTGGAAGGCTATTTTTTCGATAAATAATTGGCAGTTATTGGATGAGCGGTTGCGTATGATATGAAGAATTATGCAGATCGAGGAGTGTGTTATTCGCCGAAGCTGACGGCCGAGGCAGTTAACACCCTCCGGGATCTGCATAATTCTTCATATCATACGAAAGCCGAATTGTTTTGTTATTCATTAAAAATATACCCAGAGCTGTAAAAGCACAAAATACATTGATTTCTTACTTTGGAGCTGTTTCTTTTTTTTCCGCTGTTGCTGAATTTTGGACGTTTCTTTCCTTTCCCGAGGTATCATTTTTTAAAACACTTTATTGATTTCATACACTGCATCCTTAAGAGCAGCTTTTATTACTTATTTAATCATAATTGTCATTTGTTTGTTTGTTAGTTGCGTAATAAGTTTGCTAAATTATTAAAGTTTAATGTAACATAGTACATTGGCTGAAAGAATTTTAAATCAGCAAACTATCTATCTATCTATCTATCTATCTATCTATCTATCTATCTATCTATCTATCTATCTATCTATCTATCTATCTATCTATCTATCTATCTATCTATCTATCTATCTATCTATCTATCTATCTATCTATCTATCTATCTATCTATCTATCGATCTTTACAAAAATATAAAAAGGCGTATTAGTCCTGATATTAGGTTCTTACTTTACACGGATTATACAGTAGATGAATACACAGATATTTAATGCTTTGCTTGACAAACTGCAAAAGCCAGTTTGCTATGAAATAAGACAAACGTATCATACATTACCTATCGTTATTGGTATGCATGTTGTTCTACTTTATAGTGATATAATCATGTTTCACCTTTTGTGTGTATGGGGAAGTAATTATTAATCTACGGCCACTATTATGAAACCATGTTTGACTAATCACTCAAGCACCGCAGGTTACTAAATTTAAGTTCTCGTAAGCGACCGCACCCGTAAGAACATGAATCGCGTTGTGTAAATAAACCTATTACATCCATATGGCAGACTCGCGCGCGTGTTAATAGGACAATAAAATGACTTTTTGAGGGAATATTGTTTATTTGCGCCCGCGTAGTGTCATTTGCGACCCGAGCGCGAAGCGCAAGGGCCGCAAATGACACTACAAGGGAGCAAATAAACAATATTCCCGACAAAAGTCATTTAATTATCATTATTATCAATATACAAGGCCAAATAACATCCCTGAACATCCAGATATAAGCTTAAACTAACACATTTTATGAGCTTTACATGTTCAATAATACAAGTACTTCGCGTTGAAAATTTTGTGCTAAGCTACACTGAGGCCCATGTATTGTAAAGGTGTAGTTAAAAAGAGCTGCTGTGTCTCTGAAAATGAATGGGTAATAATAATTTACGAACTTACATTTTCCAGTTGAGCCTCGGCGTAAAATCCCCGCAATGTTTCAGCTAATTTAGCTCGACCCGAGAAACACAAAATGAAGTGAACCGTTGTTTTGTTGTTTCGTTTCTCGTAAGACAACAAGAAGTTGCTCTCTTTATATCTTCCCCTTGTGCTTTTGCTTCTACATCCGAATTTTTTAGCTGCATTTTGTCCCATTCATGACAAATAGGCTTTGATTTTTCTTTTCGAACACTATTCGCTCAGCGAGAAACTGTTCGAGACTTTTTTTTACTTTAAAACTTGCTGTATGCGCTGTATGCACCTAAATGGTTTTCCCGCGTCATTAAACGTGACCTGATTGGTTAATATTCATCGGATGATGAACCGAAAACCAATCAGCTGCAGGGCCGTTAATGCATTAACGGCCGGCTAGGAGACATTTGCGGCCCCCAAAGCGTGTGTTTTCAAGAGGGCGGTTTTCAATTTGGCCGCCTATATTGATAATAATGGTCCTTAGTCGTATCGTAGGCCTGTCATTAGCTCGTCTCAGAAATCGTCCTAGAGTATTACCATACACCATACACCATACATCTTCATTCAAATTTTAGTTATACAAAAATGCGAAAAAGGTAGTTTGGAAGTCATCCCTTTTTATATTACAAACTAAGAACTTTCAAGCTATAGGTATTTAATTAAGCTATAATTATAAAATTAATTTGGAAAAAAGTCTCAGTCTCTAAGTTTAAAAAGTCTCGAAGGCTGCCGGCCTTTACAATGTCCTTAGGTGAGCTGTTCCATAAACTGACCACTGTCATAAAAATATAATGTTCATCAACTGGCGTTTCTCCTCGTAAGCGATCACAAAGATAACTCTGATACATTAGCCGTAATATAGCATTTATGCCTAATAATGTTCGCAGATAAATATCTCGGATATTTAGGTGATATTTGCGGCTGGAGAAATAGCGTAGTATTACGCCAAGACTGAGGTGGAAAGGCTTATGCTAAAATTAAAAGCTCCATACTGTAGTGGGTCACGATAGTAGCGGAATTCTAACAAAAGGGCATTTTATTCAAATGTTTCACCTGTTTGGAGAATGACACGCGTACACTTCATGAAAATGAAATTCAGTCAGTTAGTTACAGTTGTGACGTATAATCAAATTGGATGAATTGTAAATTACCATGTTAACTGAATCGAAAAATGGCTTTTGTGCTCTATTGCGAGCATCCATTCACCAGAAGATCAGTTCCTTTTTTTATGTCCAGTGCAGCAATTATATATGTAAATTCGGAAATTTTCAGAACATTTGATCTTTTATCTGCCGATCACGAATCACATTTTGAGAGATCCGAGCGGTTTTCCGAAGATTTTCCGGTTCCACACCTTGCACCATCTGACAGCGTGAAATACACTTCCAGACTTCCTACAAGCAGACCGCGCATTAAAAACTCAAAATGGCCGCTACAAAACAAAAGGCGCGTTGTTTGAATCAAATTAACATCTACCTACAGGAGATTTTCTTGTGCGAGACTTAATAAATTTCATACATGCGCATGAGATATGAATCACAGGCTTTCCCACCGAAGTGCTATTTTGGCTAACCGGAGCCTAGATAGACTAACCGGAGTGCTAGATATCATAACCGAGCGATAAACCACAAATAAATATTATAGTTGTACGACATGGTATACATCACACCAAGTGTCCACCTTCTCCTAGAGGTAGATGTTATTTCTTTTTCTTACCAGGCGCGTTAGCAGGAAACATTCGTCCTCCAGTTTGATCCTGTGCCCTCGTTTTCTTTTCACTCGCCGTTCCTCGCGGTGCTCCCCAACTAATCGAATCCCTGAAACAGCCTAACTTATGTACGGATAACGAAACCAAGCAATTCCTTATAAAACAGATAGGAGACATGACAAGAATAAAATGAATATAAGACCAGGTTTTCGACTGACTCTCGAAAACGATTCTATACTTGTTAAATTATCTACGAACATAAACACACAAAGTGTGTGCTTGTTAATTTTCTTGTAAATGTTCTACAAGCACACACTTTGTGTGTTTTGGTTCGTTGAATTTTTTAAATTATAACAAAAAGGCTTCGTGTTTGATTTGCATTTAAAAGGATTAGCTTCTTTTGCAGGCCTGTTCCAGTTCAATCCGAGAATAGGAAAATGATGATTTCATTTTTGGGGTGGTAATTTTAGATAACTAGCTCTCACTACCCGAAAACTGTATTTGTGTTATTTTGGAGAGCAGTGAGTGTAAACTGAGTCTGTTTCGTGCTGTTACCATGGTATTTTATGCTCTCGGTGGCAACCATTTCTTCCTTTTTTAATTTCATGTGCGCCAATTTCCAATTTAGAGCATTGTCTGCAGTTAAACAGTTTTTTACATGAAAATTAATTTCGTCGGATCCAAAAACAAATCTGGTTTAAATTATGGTGAGTACCGCTTCCATTAAAACTTTTACTGCTAACGTACATACAAATAAGTTCTGCTTTTCATCTAATTTTTTTTTCGCTCGATCCTTTTAAAACAAACATAACTAAGCGTCGCGCAAAGGATTTTCGCTGGGTTTCATATGAGTTTCCCTTGTCAAATTTTTTCCTCTTCGGATGACGCACGAATAATTATAAATTAAACCGCCGAGTGCCGAACAAAGAGACACGATGACGCCAAGGCCACATACGGCGAAGGGATCACTCTTCAACAAGGTGAGCAATTTATCTCTAGTACTAAAAATATGAATGAAGCTTTAAGTTTTACCGAAGCAGAAAATTTTCCTTTCTAGATGAAAGTACGTCGGGGCATAGAGAGATGTTAAGTGCTCAGTTTCCTTGTCCCATCTCGAGTGTTCTTCAAAACGAACTGCAAATTGGCCGATTGTAGTCTTTGTACACATTAAACGCATTATCGCTCGGGACGAACCTGGGCAAACATTTTGTAGTGCGTGTGGTTATGCGTCACTAGTATAAAGACGGGCACAAAATGGAGTATCTGTCAAGACGAAATGCTCTTCGTATTGCGTCTTAATGTGTTTAATCAAACGACTCAATAGGAAAGACATGTAACGCATCTAATTATGGGTTTTTACTCTTAGCGAGGGATAAAACTGTTTGACAATTCCTAACATTGGTACAAGAATGGGAAAGCTATTCAATATTTGATATAAAAAACGCTATTTGCTGTTATCAATTTATTCAAAACCAAAAAGAAAACATAAGTAAACAAATTACACGGACCTATTACTGTTATTATAAGTGTTTATAAACATTCCCTTCCCCAGAGCCGCCGGTCGCCTTTAGCCGGCGGGGCCTTTGTACGAGAAAAAGTGGCTCTTGGGACACATGATTTGATTGGCTAGATTTTAACAAAGGAAGTTAAAATCTATCCAATCAAGTCAATCGTAAGCTCACTTACAACAACGTAATTTCAAAAAGGTTGATTGGACTAGCTAGATTCAAACTCTTTTTGTGAAAATGGAGTCAATCAAATCATGTGACCACATATTCTAGTCCCCCTAGTCTTTTTCGCTTTACTTAGCCGGCGGCTTTGGCACAAGAAACGAGAGGCTTTGGAGACATGGGATTTTTGAATTTATTCGACTTTTTTGATTGGCTGTTTGAAACAAAATACTCTTGAGCGGAAGTAAAAATCGCCATGATTCTCTCATTTAGTGTAAAGAAACATCATGACTGCATACAATGCAAGAAGACTGGAAGCCGGTCCCAGAATCTAGAATTGTAAATCCTTTGTCCTCAGAGCCGTTAATAGTGTCCCTAGAGCCACTGATTCTCGGCTAAGAGAGAAAGCTTTCTTAGGCTCTGTTCAGACGCCGTACTTCACATGAGCCGAATCGAAATTAGATTTCGGGTCGACCTAAATTATTTAGATCGGCTGAATTGATTCAGACGGCGAGATTAATTCAGCCGAACTTAATTCAAAAGGGGAAAATGACGCTTTCAGCTCGAAAATAAATTTTAATAATTTATGCATTTGAATCGGCTCATGTGAAGATCGGCGTTTGAATCAAAGGCGGTCCACAGGCGTTATTCCTGGCGGAGCAAGGCGGGAAGAACGGCTGAGCCGATCCGAATTCAATTAGCCGTTCCGAATTGATTCAGACGCCGTACTTCACATGAACTTAATTTAGCTAATTCGATTCGGCTCATGTGAAGTACGGCGTCTGAAACGGGCCTTAGTTAATGAAAAAGAGAAAAGATGGGCTGCTCGCAGTCTAACATGACCAAATTAAAAATAAATAAATAAATAAATAAATAAATAAATAAATAAATAAATAAATAAATAAATAAACATTACTTAAAAATAAGTTCTCGACAGTACACCAAATGAGGGTCCCGAGTGTGCCCCTTACAATTTGTATCGACTATATTCCAAGTTGTTCGTAACCTTTCACACAATTTCCTCCTAGGAGGGTGGCCCAAGAGTAATTGTTGCACCTGATTTGAGATCAAGCGCCGGTCCGGGTTCGAGCCCTGGCCAGGGTCATTGCGTTGTGTTCTTGGGCAAGGCACTTTACTCTCACAGTGCCTCTCTTAGCTTCACCCGGAGGAATAAATGTGTACTGGCAAATTTATTGCTTGGGGTAACCCTACGATGGACTAGCATCCCATCCAGGGAAGACTCATGGGGCGAAGCAACACTACTAACCATTGCATGCTACAGACCCAGCAGACCCAGAGTTAATTGCAGGAACTTATGAGCAACTTGTGCTTAAAAGGCTTTACTTTTTTCCTAGGACCTGTGAGCTAAAAAACGGCACTGGCTCTTGGGAGCATTTGGAGCAAGATTAACTTTGATAACTTCTTTGTCATTCTAATCACAAATACTAATGTGGCTGAGATCTCCAATCCAAATTCGTAAAGTTCTTATGGGTGTCATTTTTGGGTTAGGAGTAGCGGGTCTTTTGGTTGCGTGGAAGAACGAAGGTGTATACACGAAGCAAAAGTCCACGATGAAATACAATGCTGGTGAGTGAAGTTCGTACAATTATAGTGGCACTTATCTTATGGCAGAAACTTTCCGGTAACGGTACGTTTAAAGTGCTACAGCAATTAATGGACGCTAATATAAAACGCATAGTAATTCAAGGAGGTGAAAACCACGCCAAGCCTGAGTAGCCCAATTTCGATATATTAAAATTCAGCCTAGCTACAGCCTTCGATCGAATTTCGTACAACTTCTGCAACCACACCGCACCAATCAGAAATCAAAAAAAACTCCGGGACTCTCTATAGCGGATTGTTAGGAAACCACACAGACAAGAAAAAACCTGGCACAAAAGAAAATATACAAAGCTCATTACATGATAAAACTGTATTGGAAGATGGCGCCAGTTCTTCAAGTACTTAATTGTTTTATTGATTTGACCACTTTTTTGTTCCATAATATTTGTCTTTTTTGTTATTTGTCACAATGTATTTGTCTCACTGACTCTTATCGATAATATCTCTTATTAATAATAATTTATTGATAATAACGATCTTCTTTATAATAATGATAATTTTCGAAAATAATGTGGCACTGATTAACAAGCTAGTTAATGATTTCTCTTTTCTCATTACTTGCATAATTTCCTAAATATAAGTCTATTTGACATTTTATTGATATGGGGGTTAAATTGCTCACTTTCAACAGTTTTTGTTCAACACGTTACAGACGAACCACACTCACAGAGCGACCGATACAAAGCTTATAGTCACGTGAAAACCATCGTGTTTTTCATTGGTTACTCACGCAGTCGTCACAGTCTCCTTGGGTCGTTACTGGACGCTCATCCGCATATGGTTGTATCAGACGAAACAATGGCTTTTGGCAGGTGGAGATCAAATCCAAGGAAATGGATCAGTAGTTCGATATACGCATTTTATGACACAATGCTCAAAGCTTCACAGCGTGCAGTCGCGCATGGCAGAAGGTCTGGAGTATTTGAGGGAAGTGTTGCGAACTCGACTTCCGAATATAAGTACTATGTACCAGGCCAGTGGCAAGGAAACTATGCTCAGTACATTGAGGTTAGCCGAATCTCGCTCCGCCGGTCCCAGAAAGACCGCTGGTGATATTCTCCCGGTTACTGATATGTCTCTCTTTGCCAGGCTGTTGCCTGTGTTTTGCCAGTCAGCTGGGCATATCGGTTATTATGACGGTGGGCAATACGGAAAAATATAAGCCAATAACAGAGCGCGTTTCTCAGCAATCTTTAGCCATATAAAATACGCTTTTTATAACAAAGTATCAAAGCAAGCAATCACTGGAGGCAGAACGTCTACCGCACTTGAAAGGAGTGCGGTGAGCTCGACTTCCTCTGATTAAGAATTGTGTACCAAATCGATGAGTCTCAACTGATCTGGCGCATTTCGCGAGAAGCTTAATTTGAATTACCCAATCAACAGGTATTTTGAACAGAAGTGTGCTATACATCGCCGAGGATATGCATGGGCACACCTTTCATGTAATACTGTGTAAAGAAGGCCATGTGATGCTTGTGAAATACACATCTTTCAGCTTCATGTAATTAAAGAAATTCAAATGTCCTACTCCAAAGTCAGCAAAAAGTATGATAGAGGGTTTCTTTAATTCTTGATCACACCACACTCAAGCTCAAGCTGGTAACGCGTATTCTTAATTCCAGTCAGTGTAACAAGAACAAAGGAAAAGGCCTATTTAACGTTCTTGATTCATCTCAAAACCACTCTATCCAACAAGATTGCTTAAGTCACGCTTGCAGTGTTCATCTGAATTCTTAACACTTGACATTTTTAAAGGCCTTTTGCTGCTTTTCTCAGGTCGCCAAAGCGTTTTCCTAGATCTTCCCAACTATCCTTTATGATCCTGCGAGTTGTAAATCAGTGCATAAATTGGGAACTTTTTATCTCATTAATCAATAGGTAATCGGAGACAAAGCAGGCGCGTTTACAGCGTGGGAGATGAAACAAGACGGTGCCGTCGACGCTGTTCACCTTTTAGAGAAAACTGCGGGCGCGAAGGTCAAGTTCATTCATGTTGTGAGAAATCCATTTGACAACATTGCGACCATGGTCCTGCAGCGCAAAAACATCAAAGAACGGTATGGTGATCACAAAGAGAAGGTATGATAAGAAATAACAGTGAAATACGTCTTGTATGCTGAAGGGAAATATCGTAAGACTGATGGTGGGCTCTTAGCTTCACAGTGAATTAAGACTAGAGGAGTTTGCTTAACCCAATAATGGCTCACTGTCCTACAGCAGCCTGGAAAACTCCTGAAATCTTAAATATTTCTTTCAAGATTCTGGAAAACTCATTAAAATTTTCTTTTTTTCTATTTATTCTTAGACAACTCTTGGAAGTTAACAGGTACATTACAGCAGATGAAAATGCTCTCATATCTTTAAACGTTTCGTCGGTTAGTTGGTCGAAAAGCGTAATTTTGTTAAACTTCCACACCATAACATTCCCGAGTTCTGGGACTTATAATTTTTATATTTGTGCCACGGAAACTTCCTGGAATTACATCCACTCTGGTTAATATGAACCCTGTAAATAGCTGCATGCTCACTGGATGGTCAGAAATCTATTCCATTTCATTAAATGACTTAAATTCCTGCCGTTCCATTTCATTCTATTCTACATATTGAATGCTTTCTCGTGGCAGACCTCCCTTGCTTACTGTGACTTGCATTGCAGAAATAATAACAATGACAATTACTATATAGATATAATTTTTCTTTTGCCGTTAATAAAAGCACTTATTACTGATTTGCGTTGGCAGGTTAATGCCTCTAAAGAACTTGAAGGGAATATAAAAGGTTATTTTCGTATGGCTGAGGGAAGTAACAAAGCCAGGAAAGCACTTCCAGGCAGCGTTATTGACATACCAAGCATGAAAATAGTCACGAATCCTTCGGAAACTCTAAGAAAAATCTGCAAGTTCCTGGAAATCACGTGCACAGAGCAATATCTGCAGGACTGCGCAGCAACTGTGGACCCAGTCCCCTCCATAACACGTGATTTTATAGAATGGACCGCTGAACAAAAGAACACAGTCAACGAGAAAATGAAAAGATACTCTTTTTTTGAAGGTTATTCTTTTGATAAATAATTGTATTAGTGGAAATGCGTATTAAGTCGTCCCAAACGAAGCCAGGAAAATGAAGGATACCGTAATTCTGCATGACGTTTATTGTAGGAAGCAGTTTAAATATTAAAGTGGCTCCATATAGTTTTATTACCACGCGCGCTGCTAGTGCAAGATTGTCGGGATTTGCGCGCGGGAGCTGGCGCAAGCTCAGGCAGAAGTGATCAATCACTGAATTATGTTAAACGTTTCAAAGGAAAACTTTACCCACAACAGATTTTTAAGAGCAGGTAATACTGTTATAACTTCAAAAGATTATGAGTTTGTAAATTTTCTCTATGGAATTGTTTAGAAGGTGCAATAATAATAATTATAAAAACAATATATAATTATAATAGGAACCTTCCCAGAATCCTTTTCAACTGAAAAATCGTAAATGCCAAATAACTTGGTCAGTTTGAAGCCTGCAGTACTATTATGTCGTATACAAATAACTCTTACCATAAGCTACTTCTCATATGAGACATAGGGTGATGACGTCATTACTCACGTGACTTTCCTCAGAAGTTCGTTGTTGCTAACTATGACGAAAATAATTTGCTACTAAACAAGCAGTCAATGCAGCTCGAAGCACATTGGCGTGAGGTATTTCGGACTGCCCAGGAACCGAACAAAATATAAATATTAAGGGAGCTATGTGCAATTTTCAAAAAGTGGGAGTCTGGGTACAAGTTCGTATCTGGCGTTGCATTAAATGTAAAGAAACAACAAAGTACAAGTTGGTGGATAATTTCATGCTAAATCCATTTTTAACACCTTCATCGCTATGACGTCATCGGTCACGTGACCAGAAAGGACCACAATTTTAAATTCGCTTGACAACTTTACTAGAATCTTTCTCTTAGGATATTTTTAAGCGAAGTTGTAGTATTTTAAATAGTGCTTTTAAAAATGGCCATGATTACTTTTTCCAAAAAATGTACGGCAGTGAAATGTACAATTGAAAAGTTTGTAGGCTTCCTGCTCAGCGACCATTTGCGGTAGAAACAAAAGAAAATTTTGCCGAAGGCAGGAGTGTATGCTCTTTATGACGGCGTTGTCAGTTTCGTCTCATTTTAATTGCTTTTGGCCAGGATGGATTTTATTTCTTTCAGACGAAAGGAGTGGAGCCTGGGGAGAAGTTTAGCAGCAGCCCCTCCCCCTCTCCGCTGGTAGAGGATTCCCGGTGGTCCGTATTGCGGGCTCACGAAAAAAAAAATGTTCAAAATGGCGACGAGTTATATAGTTTGAGTTATATAGGGTAGTTTTGCCGATGTTTTTCCTTCTTGACGCGATCACAACGAGTTTCCAAACACGGGGTATTCTTCTTCTATTCGTATTCCCGATAACGAAGAATGCGTAATGAGGAGACACGGCGAGGGAAACGTTTCGCAAACATTTCTTACAGAAACTTACAGGGACCTGAGGTAAGCGTTTCTCATTGTACAACGATTTTATTTTGAACACTGGTTTAAGCTTATGTATTCGACGTTTATCATGTGTGAGCATATATAAACGTGCTAACGATAAAATCGTGCAAACTGGAATTAAAGCCGTGCTCGAAGGAAAAAAAAGATTTTGAGTGTCAGTCATTTCGTCATGGCATGTGATTTGTATTTATGCTTGTCATCTGAATTTTAAGCTACTTCAAATTAATAAGAATCGCATCCCTTCATTATTTAGACGTGAGGAAATGTTTGTCAGAATATTGACCGAGTGGATTATAACAAGTTCTGGTTGTTGTTGATCTCTTAACTGTTATAATGTTCTCTTTGGCAACAGGCAAAGTGTTTTCAAGGCTAACTGGAGTGCTATTTAGGCTAACTGGAATCTTATGTAGGTAACTGGAATGGCTCGCATGTTTCATGACACATAAGTGCCATTCAAGCCAGAAATTCCTAACCCAAAAAATATATAGCCTAACCTCAAGCCACATAAGCTAACTATACTCAGGCTTACTGGAGTACTGTTTAGGTTAACCAGAGAGCTATTAAGGCTAACCAGTGTGCTATTCAGATTAACTGGAATGCCTCTCATGACTTGTTGGCTTGCACTTTGTCAAGACCCAAGTTTTCTTTTTTTTACTTTTGGAAATTATCCATGTAGTAGCTGTAAATTTGATTTAAATAAACTCCATATTAATTTTTGTTGACAACTTGCTCTACGAGAAAACCAAACAAAGATTTCTGTAATGTAATGTTTTGAGATGAACAGATTACAAAAATTCAGCTTTAGGGTCCAAAACATTTAATAATCTGACATTTTTCTACAATGATTATTGAAAGGAAGGGTGCAAAGAAAATTGATTTCTTCCTTGCCTGACTCAGGTAGACTGGGCAAGGTGAAACCATTATATGCTTATCCAAAGACTGATGTTTCTCCGGAAACAACAACAAAGTAAAATAAATCCATAAATATCATTTTTGTATCTAGCAAGTGTAAAAAAATATTGGATTCAATAGCCCAACATGAAAGCAGTCAGTTTTTTGTTTCACACACTAAAAAGGCCATTTAATTTTAATATACAGTTTGCCTGTTGGAAAGATAGCAATTTCACCAAAATAAATAGTTTTTGTTTGTTTTGTTTCTATTTAAAGGTGACTTGAAGACTTTGCAATGACATTCCTCTTAAGGTGGCTGGTAATGGTTTCCAGCACTTTCCAGCTCTTACACTTTGACTGGATAGTACAATAAATTTTTATCAGTTGATGCTACAATAATGGTATCAAATAAATGCCCAATGATTGCCGAGTACGTTTTGGTTACTTTCTTGACCTCACTGGTTTCCATAGCAACACTATATCCTGTTAAAAACACCCTTAATTTTAGCTTTAAGTGCTTATAACTCAAAAACGAGCTCGATGACCCCCAATTTTTATTATTGAACATTGATTAGCATGTTAAGATACAACTTTCTGCAAAGTTAAAAAAATTTCTACGAAGCAGTTTCAGAGCCACCTTAAATTTTTAAAAATTTAAGGTGGCTCTGAAACCGCTTGGTAGAAATTTTTTTAACTTTGCAGAAAGTTGTATCTTAACATGCTAATCAATGTTCAATAATAAAAATTGGGGGTCGTCGAGCTCGTTTTTGAGTTATAAGCACTTAAAGCTAAAATTAAGGGTGTTTTTAACAGGTTATCCTGTTACTATGGTAACCAGTGACGTCAAGAAAATGACCAGAACATATTCACCAATCATTGGGCATTTATTTGATACCATTATTGTAGCATCAACTGATAAAGATTTCTAGTACAGACCCATCAAAAGTGTAAGAGCTGAAAAATGCTTGAAAATGCTGGAAACCGATACCAGCCACCTTAAGTCAACTTGAAAATGAACTCAAAAATACACATTTTGTTAATGTAATAAAATTGTCACAATTGATTCCCACTTGTTGCCAGTTTAAACCTGAACATACTTTAGTGACCTTCATAGCTATTTCTGTAATATGAACCCAGCCTCAAGAGTTCTCATGGGCCCGATGAGGATAAGTAAGTAATTATGTATATGGGCATCCCAGAACCCAATCAGGCTACATGTGAATACTGGCACTTTATTACATGCAAGTTTTAAAACCATTATGGGGCTTGTGACAAAAATATTTTGTTCCAATAAAAATAATGAAATTACAGACAATTTACATAATTATTATCACAGACCATAAAGTTTACTCCAGGTTAAGTAAAGACGTCAAGTTTTTTTGCAGCACAGGCTAAAGTGTCTTCAATAGTTTAATGACAGTCTAATTAAAATGTGTGGTTCCAAATAATATCCATACCTCCCCCAAGGATGGTTCTTTGCTTTGGACCCTCCTACCCCCAGGAATTTCCAGTATAGCTTCATATTTTCTTTTAAAAACTTGGGTTATTGAGATCACCCCCTACCCCCCCCCCCCCTCCCCCTTCGGAATTTCCAATGACCATCTCCTCGGCATGGGTATGGATATTTTCTGGAATTGCACAATGTAGGCATTTGCTTATAAAAGTAAGCTGCAGATTGGTTCACACTGATCTATTTTGTTAACCTTTTCACATTCACCTGTTTTCTGTGGGATATATAATTATATATTGTTTTTACCGGTTTCACTTGTAATAATAATTATAAAAACAATATATAATTATAATAAAAACCTTCCCAGAATCCTTTTCAACTGAAAAATCGTAAATGCCAAATAACTTGGTCAGTTTGAAGCCTGCAGTACTACTATATCGTATACAAATAACTCTTACCATAAACTACTTCTCATATGAGACATAGGGTGATGACGTCATTACTCACGTGACTTTGCTCAGAAGTTCGTTTTTGCTAACTTTGACGAAAATAGTTTGTTACTAAAAAAGCAGTCAATGCAGCTTGAAGCACATTGGCGTGAGGCATTTCGGACTGCCCAGGAGCCGAACAAAATAAAATATTAAGGGAGCTATGTGCAATTTTCAAAAAGTGGGAGTCTGGGTACAAGTGCGTATCTGGCGTTGCATTAAATGTAACGAAACAACAAAGTACAAGTTGGTAGATACTTCCATGCTAAATCCATTTTTAACACTTTAATCGCTATGACGTCATCGGTCACGTGACCAGAAAGGACCACAATTTTAAATTCGCTTGACAACTTTACTAGAATCTTTCTCTTAGGATATTTTTAAGCGAAGTTGTAGTATTTTAAATAGTGCTTTTAAAAATGGCCATGATTACTTTTTCCAAAAAATGTACGGCAGTGAAATGTACAATTGAAAAGTTTGTAGGCTTCCTGCTCAGCGACCATTTGCGGTAGAAACAAAAGAAAATTTTGCCAAAGGCAGGAGTGTATGCTCTTTATGACGGCGTTGTCAGTTTCGTCTCATCTTAATTGCTTTTGGCCAGGATGGATTTTATTTCTTTCAGACGGAAAGATTGGAGCCTGGGGAGAAGTTTAGCAGCAGCCCCTCCCCCTCACCGCTGGTAGAGGATTCCCGGTGGTCTGTATTGCGGGCTCACGACAAGAAAATGTTCAAAATGGCGACGAGTTATATAGTTTGAGTTACTGCCTCCTCCTCAGGCGCCTCGATTTTCGCTGAAACAAAGACCGCGAGCGCGAAGCGCGAGTGACTGGTGACGAGCGCGAAGCGCGAGGGACCACGGGAAGGAGAAGGAAAGAGAGCGAGACGCCTGCGAGAAAACGTGTCGATTTCGTGGCAATTTTGTCGTTTTCTTGGCATCCTCATTTTTTCGGCGTTTTTAAGCCTTGGAAGTGGACAATTTCAATAGTTTATCGAAGAATACGAAGTAATTGATATGTAGATCGATCAATGCTTCGATATACGTGATAATTCAGCACTTATGGCTGCCACCGAAGTCGATGATGATATGATGATCATACGAACTTGAAGTACTCGAAGAATCATTTGACGACTTATGTATAAATATGTATTGAACTACTGACCTGTCGTGATCGGGTCTCGAAAAGCTTATCCAAAACGTTCCTTGTTTCCTTTGCATGCAATTTTTTCATTTTAACCAAAGCGGCGTGTTCGATTTTCGGCTGGAAACTTGTTTCAGGTTGTCGAAGCCTGTAATGTTGTTGAAGTCCGTTTTTCTGAAAAAGTACAGCTTTCCCTTCACAAGATGGATGAGGACAAACGATTTTCTCTTCTAAAAACGCCAAATTAACAGGTCTAAACTCATTTTTAAAAATTGCGTAATCGTCCGCCATTACACTCTCCGCCATCTTGAAAACAAAATCTGCCAGGGGTCTCTCTTCCTTTCGCCTTCCCTTCCTCCCTTGCGCACCCATGTCCAAGAGAGAGGCGCCTGGGTACGAGGCAGGTTTGAGTTATATAGGGTAGTTTTGCCGATATTTTTCCTTCTTGACGCGATCACAACGAGTTTCCAAACACGGGGTATTCTTCTTCTATTCGTATTCCCGATAACGAATAATATGAAATGAGGAGAAACGGCGAGGGAAACGTTTCGCAAACATTTCTTACAGAAAGTTACAGGGACCTGAGGTAAGCGTTTCTCATTGTACAACGATTTTATTTTGAACACTGGTTTAAGCTTATGTATTCGACGTTTATCATGTGTGAGCATATATAAAAGTGTTAACGATAAAATCGTGCAAACTGGAATTAAAGCCGTGCTCGAAGGAAATAAAGATTTTGAGTGTCAGTCAGTTCGTCATGGCATGTAATTTTTAGTTATGCTTGTCATCTGAATTTTAAGCTACTTCAAATTAATAAGAATCGCATCCTTTCATTATTTAGACGTGAGGAAATGTTTGTCAGAATATTGACCGAGTGGATTATAACAAGTTCTGGTAGTTGTTGATCTCTTAACTCTTATAATGTACTGTTTGTACTGCAACAGGCAAAGTGTTTTCAAGGCTAACTGGAGTGCTATTTAGGTTAACTGGCAGCCACATAAGCTAACTATACTCAGGCTTACTGGAGTACTGTTTCGGCTAACCAGAGAGCTATTAAGGCTAACCAGTGTGCTATTCAGATTAACTGGAATGCCTCTCATGACTTGTTGGCTTGCACTTTGTTAAGACCCAAGTTTCTTTTTTTACTTTTGGAAATTTAGCCATGTAGTAGCTGTAAATTTGCTTTAAATAAACTCCATATTAGTTTTTGTTGACAACTTGCTCTATGAGAAAACCAAACAAAGATTTCTGTGATGTAATGTTTTGAGATGAACAGATTACAAAAATTCAGCTTTAGGATCCAAAACATTTAATAATCTGACATTTTTCTGCAATGATTACTGAAAAGAAGGGTTCAAAGAAATTGATTTTTCTTCCTTGCCTGACTCAGGTAGACTGGGCAAGGTGAAACCATTATATGCTTATGCAAAGACAGATGTTTCTCTGGAAACAACAACAAAGTAAAAAATCCATTTCTATCTAGAAAGTGTAAAAAATTATTGGATCCATTATAGCCCAACATGAAAGCAGTCAGTTTTTTTTTTCACATACTGAAAAAGGCCATTTAATTTTAATATACAGTTTGGATGTTGGAAAGATAGCAATTTCACCAAAATAAATAGTTTTTGTTTGTTTTGTTTCTATTTAAAGGTGACTTGAAGACTTTGCAATGACATTCCTCTTAAGTCAACTTGAAAATGAACTCAAAAATACACATTTTGTTAATGTAATAAAATGGTCACAATTGATTCCCACATGTTGCCAGTTTAAACCTGAATATACTTAAGTGACCTTCATAGCTATTTATGTAATATGAACCCAGCCTCAAGAGTTCTCATGGGCCCGATGAGGATAAGTAAGTGATTATGTAATATGGGCATCCCAGAACCCAATTAGGCTACATGTGAATACTGGCACTTTATTACATGTAAGTTTTAAAACCATTATGGGGCTTGTGACAAAAATATTTTGTTCTAATAAAAATAATGAAATTACAGACAATTTACATAATTATTATCACAGACCATAAAGTTTACTCCAGGTTAAGTAAAGACGTCACGTTTTTTTGCAGCACAGGCTAAAGTGTCTTCAATAGTTTAATGACGGTCTAATTAAAATGTGTGGTTCCAAATAATATCCATACCTCCCCCAAGGATGGTTCTTTGCTTTGGACCCTCCTACCCCCAGGAATTTCCAGTATAGCTTCATATTTTCTTTTAAAAACTTGGGTTATTGGGATCACCCCCCCCCCCCCCCCCCTCTCCCCCTTCGGAATTTCCAATGACCATCTCCTTGGCATGGGTATGGATATTTTCTGGAACTGCGCAATGTAGGCATTTGCTTATAAAAGTAAGTTTGCAGATTGGTTCACACTAATCTATTTTGTTAACATTATTTTTCATATTCACCTGTTTTCTGTGGGATATATAATTATATATTGTTTTTACCGGTTTCACTTGTAATAATAATAATAATAATAATAATAATAATAATAATAATAATAATAACAACTTGACAATCACAAGAACAATAACAATAATAATGATAAAGATAATAATAATAATTCCAGTCATGAATGAAATGTGTACTTTCTTTTTCAAAACAATAATCTGTACCACAATAACCTGTACTACCCATGATATACTGCAGAAGTTCCCTGTCGCAAGCGTCCTCTTCCAGTAATATAAGAGGATACGTTTTATTGTTTATATCTAAATCTAGTTTTATGCAGCATTTGTCTAGTATATCTCCGGTAAATTAAAGAGCAGGCTTATAAAGTGCCAAAATTTTCCTATACGGCGGAACCTCTTGAAAGCGACAACCTCTTGTAAATAAGCGACCACTGTTAGGGCTTTTACTTTGAACTTTTTATTGTTTTTAAAACGACCACTTGACAAATAAACCTACATGATCAAACGGGCCAAAGTCGGAAAAACAAATCGTCATACTTCCGTAGACCTTTTTTTCTGACATCTGATGCCCAATGTATACTTTAACTCAAACATATTACAATAATTAAATAAGCAAGTGGCTGTACATGCTGGCTTAGGACTATTGGTTAATGGTTTTAAGTACAATTTTGACGCGTTTTAAAAAGGGGAAATTCACGGTACCCCCTGAATCTCTTCGAGCAAACATATGTATTTTGACAGTGTTTCTATACAGCCTGTACACATATCTGGGGCGTGGCAAACATACACTACACGAAAATGAAATTAAGTCGGTACATGGAAGTTACGTACGATAATCAGTTTTGAGGAGTTGTAAATTACAATGTTATCTGAATCGAAACATGGCTTTTGTCCTCTGTTGAGCGCGGGAGCCCGGGGGGGGGGGGGGGGGGGAGGTACTCCCATAAATTTCGGATAGGGGTGTGCCGCGAAAGTTCTTAAACCCTGACCCTATTTAAGGATAAAGAAAACGAAAATTGATACCCTTTTTAAGGCTCAAACCCGAAATATGACACCCTATTCAAGGAGAGGAGAAGCGATGGGTGGCGATCCAAATAACGGCTAACCGCACACGGCAGAACACAAATCTTTACAAAATCGCTTTGCTACTAGTTGAACGGATAGTTTGGCGTTTATTTTAGCTGATAGAATTTAGGTACCCTATCTAAGGATAACACCCGGAACACAATGCCAAAAGGAGCAAAAATGATACCCTATTTAAGGACCGAGAACCTCAAAAACCATACCCTATCCCGCGGCACATACCTATATAGCCCATATATGGGAGTACCCCCCCCCCCCGGGCGCGGGAGCATCCACGCACGACTCGCTACTATTGAATCGTGGGTCTAAAAATGCGTTAATGCATGTATTTGGGCATGGATTGGACCTATGAAAAAACTATTGGCGCTGTAGACCCGCTGTGGTAGTCCAAACTCTCGTAAGCGACTATAGCTCCTGTAAGAAACCGCCTTGAGTGACATTTTATGTGGTCGTCTACTGGAGGTTCCACTGTATTTTTGTGATTGACGTACCAATTGCTCAGATGACACGGTGTTTGAACAAAGGACCTACTGTGGCCGTACGTTGAAATGCCTGTAGCTTGTCACTCAGCGATTCTTTCCATGTGTCCTCTAATGTCCTCTTGCCTTGTGTGCTCTCTAATCCATTGGATAAGTTACCTTTGCATTGCTTTATTTTTAAGTTTTCGCTTTCTCTCTTACCAATCTCAGTCAAATATTCAGCATGTCCAATACTTTGTCTCCGGTAGCAGTCCTTTTCATTTTTCTGGCCTTGAAAACATGAAACTGACAGAGAAAGAAATTACGGTCAACAGACCAGTACACCAGGAGGGCAAGGTAGGATTACTGGATCAGCAAATTGAAGCCGGCAATAAACAGTTTAAGTTTATCTAATTATTGTATTTTCTTCAAGTTGTTGTTGTTGTTGTTCTTCTTCTTTTACTTTCCCGAGTATTTCTCTATTTTGTTTATATTTTTATTTTCGTATTTTATTGTATTTGTCAGAAACGGAACAGACGCCCCGCGATTACGCAACGCGAAATGAGATACATTTGAACTTTGTTTTGTTTGTACAGTGAAGTAGTGATTGACACGTGAACGTTTGAATAATAGTAATTGTACATTAGATCTTGATCAGTCCACTTTCGAGTTTTATTGCGAGGAGATCGAGTATACGAGTTGCGATACGAAGCGAAATTGTTGTATAGAGGACTACCGATCAATATTAAACGAATCAATGGTAAAAGATTGACTGTGTCTCGAAGTTTATGATAGTATTTTATATATTTCTTTTTCCATCATTTGTTACCGGGATCCTCCTTGTTTCTTTTTATGTTTACCGTTAGTTCACCATTGTACTGCATCACCACGTTCACTTAACTAAACAATGCCAGTGTCTTTTGTATGAAACTCTTATCCACTTTCCAAGTAAATGGACTACCGTGAACATATTTTCCATTTATAAGCACCTCTATCTTATAATCTCCTCCCAAATCAGGCTTGAAACTAAAGCTAAAGGAACCATCTGGTTCATTAGTCACGGGCACTCGAACGTTTTGTGAAAATTCGTAAGGTGGCGACGGAGGTGTAGTGATTGTCACTTGTACCTTATTGGCCTGGTCAAATGTGCTGCTTTTACTCTTAGGGCGTATGATAAATTTTGTTAATTCCCTATAAAGAGACTGAAGATCTTTACTCATTCGTGTCGGTCCGGATCTTTTAAGTAACTCGTACTCCTCGTCATATTCCGTTATTTTTGCGACTTTTTCCAACACCGCAACCTTAATTAGTGACGAATCAGTCAGTTCTAGGCTTAAACAGATTCGTCCTCTTGGTTTTAAATCTGATGTTGCTGAGTTTAGTTCAGTTAGTTGTTGTATCATTTGATTTTTTGCGGACAGAATTTCTACTCCACTTCCTTTAGTTAGAGCCTCTTCAGTGAACTCCACGCTGCTTTTCAGACTGTCGCGAGAGGAAGCAAAAGATTCCATTTGAGCATCGAGAATTTTTTTCTGAGCGCTAAATAATTTTCGTAGGTCATCTTTAATGATTTGCCTTTTCCGTTCTATTGGCTCAATCTGCTTGTCGATGAAACTATCAAGTTTTCGGTTGACGTCCATGGACGTTTTGTGCATGTCATCTTCTTGCTCTTTGATTGTCCCAATATAAGATTCTAAGGCACGGATATTTGATCTTGATTCTTGTACGATGTCTAAAATCTCCTCCTTCACCAAAGGAAAGATGTCGTTTATAAAAGTGTACTTGTGATCACGGTGATCGATAACAGTACAGTCTCGACAAATCAACTGATCGCAGCTTTTGCAAAACAGCTTGAGTAATTCTCCGTCATGTTTTACACAAGGTGGACTCGAGCTCGCATTTGATTGGCCATGACCACGTATTGACAGAAGATTATTAATCAGGAAGTTAGATGGAAGACTTTTGACATCACCACTAGGAATCTAAAAGAAAAATCGTGATGAATTAATTGAAGACAAATAAACCAACCGCAGCATTTCTCAAATCGCCAGCGGTGGCGAATTTGGAAGACCCTACGTTTCACCTTTCTGCCCTTCATCGATCGGAAAGGAAAAAAAAGCATGACGTGAGCCTAATAAATTAATCATATTGGATTCTGATCCTCCCGAATAAGTAGTTCATATTATTTGTCATCCTAAATAAAACAGGCGTCCTTGGCCAGTGAATGGAAGCGTTAATTATCACCGTTCAAATTTGGCAAATGATGACTGTCATGGTCATTGAAATATCAAGCCCGTAGTTTTAGTAAAAAGCTTGACACAATGAAATGTGATTCGTTTAATTAGGTTCAGGATTCGTGAAAAGTTTGTGATATTTCCTGTAATGAATAACTTTTGAAGATTTGTATGTCTTTTTGCCAGCTACCCTCCCGGGCAATGTCCACCCTCTAACATTTTCGATTTCTAGCTTTTTTAAAATTTATTCTAATATATTGTTATCTCCGTCATCGACTTCCTTAAAGCTTTAATGTACCGATTCTGTAAGATCCAAGGCCTTAAGAGGAATTGAACCGAAGCTACTTTTACTAACCACTAAAATGTGGACTATGTAGTATCGAGGCATATTTTGGTAAATGGTTCATTATGTGGGAAATAATCTTTCAACTTCATTATCAAGGAATGAGCGTCAAAAGGGGCATTTTCAGACTGTTCACCTTAAGAAGATTCATCTTACCTCAGTCTTTCTCCTGCACTCCGGGCAAGTGATTTCATCTTCAATCACCAGCCTCTCTAGGCACTTTCTACAGTACAGGTGCTGGCATCTCAACACTTTTGGATCTTCAAATTTTTCCAAACAAATCCCACATTCAAGGTGCTTGGCTAGTTCTTTCTCTACTGAATACGCCATATTATAACTATAAAAATAAAATGCAAACCAGAATACACATCGACCAAATAGCAAGCTTTTTCCTTATTCTATCCAGACTGGCAGGTGAGTGATTTTCTGACACAAGTAGCACAAGCAAACCCATTCTCGTCCCATAGCCCTTTTCTCTTAGCCAGCAGGGCCTTGGCACGCCATGACTCTCCCATACAGTATATAGAAACATCACAACTGCATACATGAAGACCGGAAGACCTAGAACCTAGAGCTGGAAATCCTTTGTCTCGAGAGTCCTTCGTTTCTCGTGCCAAGGCCCTGCCGTTTAAGAGAAGCAAAAAGGGCTATGGGGACGAGAATGATGCAAACCGACGAAAAATGATTTACATGTTGAATACATTAACTTTTCCGTTTCCGGGTGTTGTTCTCGTGGTGAACGGGACTCGGGACAGACATTGCTTATCATACCTTTAAGAGCCATTCCACGTAAGGTTGACCCCCCTGGGACCAATTTTTGTACTGAAAATTTCCAAAAATTGGCTAATAACTTTGCATGACTCTCATCACAACATAGAAGGCATAACCTCCAACCAAATCATGCAGCTTTTCTAGCCAGTCTTTCTACTTTGTAAAAGTTGTATTCATTTTTCCAGGGACAGTTTCTCTGCAGAAAAACAGTTTGAAACAAAGATGACAGTTAGCGGCAGGTTTTGTCAAAGTAGCAATTTTAGTCATTTTCGACGTTAAAAATCTCTAGGAAGGATTTTCAATAACTCGTTGCTTTTTACTTCGCATTAGAGCAAAAGGGCTGTATTTAGAATATACGGAAAAATATCTGCGGGCAAATTACTTTTAGGTGTCAAACGAGAGCGCTGAAAACTGGAAATTTGAAAAATTTGCATATTCGGTAATACAAAAATAGATCAACCCTCATTGCCTTTAAAAATCTTAAAAGGAAACGATATCTACTTCACATCAAACCGAAGGCTATAAAATGTCATATTTTTCATTTGGTAGATTAATCTGTCGCGAATTTTGAAGAGAAACACTTTTCTGACCGTCAACATCACACTTCCCCCACCCCTCCCCCGACGGGTTTTACCGCTAGCTCCGAACTATCGAATAAAATATTTCAAAACGTTTGATCTATTGTTTCGTTTTCGTTTCTTTGCTATTACATGATCGTGTTTGATTGCCTAAATCTTTCAAAAACACTATATGAAAGACACTAGTGACTGTAATGGTCTGAAAACGACAAATATATGCACTGGAAATGTGCGCGACTTTGGCGTGACACTCAAATACATACGCGAATCATACTTAAAATATTTTCGCGCAGATGTCTTACTCTTTTTTCCACTCGCAGTTGAAAACTATGAGCCATGACAATTACTTTGTGTTTGCCTTTATACGTACTTCGACAACTAAAATTGTACTGTAGGTGCATGATGAATTCTGTATGATCCAGAACTTCAATAAATAGAAACACAATATGTTGAATAATAAATTCTGGAGAGCCTTCCGAGGATACCTTCCGACCGGAATGCTATTTGCCCAGCATTTGAGGTAATTGTAACACAATTAAAACTAAACTTTTA
This sequence comes from Meandrina meandrites, assembly GCA_963693305.1. Lineage (NCBI taxonomy): Eukaryota > Metazoa > Cnidaria > Anthozoa > Scleractinia > Meandrinidae > Meandrina > Meandrina meandrites. The sequence goes on from OY855915.1 coordinate 20,710,340, forward strand.
CAAGTTCATATTTTAGCTGAAAGCATTGGGATTGATTTTCCTGTCCGAGATTCGACTTTTCTCTTAACAAAGACGAAAGTTATTTGCTTTCTATAATTAGTTTAAACATATACAGGTAAAAACTAACGATAGATAAATCCGACGTTTCGGCGACATCTTGGCGCCATTGTCAAGGGAAACTAATTAAATATGCGATTTCAAGAGTAACTAAGAGTTCAGAGTTTCTAATTTGCATAAGTTAGACAAAGACTTTAGCGCGAACTGAGTCTGATTGTACATTTAAACACGGTCGTAATTGTTTAATGAGTAACATCTCATTAATGAGACAATCAAACTTGTTGTGGCATTTTTTCAACACGCTAAAACAATTGCGAAGGTCATCCGGAATCCTGCCTGCGTGTCTACTATCATAGTGTTTGCGTACTGACGAGGTCTTGCTTCTATGTCCATCAACGCGTACGAACAGATGGCCACGGGTGTAACCGACATAACCAGCATCGCACTGGTCACACTTGAAGTTATACACAACGCATTGTTGATCAATGAGCTGAGGCTTAGGTTCGCTTGTCGGGAACTCCTGGGCAATCTTGCGGCTCGTAAACACCGGTTGAACACTGGTCTGCAGCTTCACACTGAGATCTTTCAACTGTGTCTTCACGATATTAGCCGACTCCTGGTCTTTAAAGGGTATGACAACCCGAGTAGTGTTTTCTGTCGTAGATCTGGACCGTAATGAGGGCTGGTCAGCGACCTTTAAATTTAGGAAGGTTTTGACAGTGGAGTCAACAAGGTGCTTGGGATATTTCAGTTTAGAGAAAACAGACTTCAGTCGTTCGCACTCCTCAGTGAAGTAGGACCATGACGAAGACAGGCGATGTGCGCGGTCGAGCATAGTTGTCAATAGTCCACGTTTGTACCTATTATCGACATGACTGTGGTAATGGAGAAGCAGACCACTGTTTGTTGGCTTCACAAACACTTTAGTTTCAATACGAGGCGCTCTGTTTAGGAGTTGAGTACCGAGAAAGGGAAGCATTCCATTATTTTCGACCTCCATAGTAAAGTTGATGGCGGGGTGAGCGTGGTTGAGGGTGTTAAGAAAGTCCCTAGCTGTAGGCAAATCTGGCATCACAGTGAATGTGTCGTCAACATATCGACGATAGTAAGGTGGCAGTTTGCCGTCGACATCTAATTTCTCTTCAATATTTGTACATTATGTTTACAGTCTTAGCCAACGCCAAATATTAACCTATTTCATTTCTGCCGAAGAGAAACCAAAGAATGAAGCTGGTTAAACTTCATGAAACTTACCCAGACACTTAGAAATCCACTTGCATTTTCAAAGAGATTCGACGAATTCTGGAACCAGGTGCAGAAAACAAATTGAAAATGATCTGCGGAAATCTTCATGCTGTATATAAAGTAAATATCGTTTACACCTTTCCTTCGCACCTCGCAGACCTTGAGGTGTAAATCCATGCCTTGCTGGGATTGAGAGTTATTCAATACTGCCAACTCTTTAATATAAATACTGAGTACACAGAGTAAAGGAACTTTATTGGATGTCGCGTACGTCGATCGCGATGGGCAGCGGTAATAATTATAGCTTTCGGTGTATTTGCACGTTTCTCAGTGAATATTTACGAAAGTTCTTGAGACTCTGGACGTTTGGCAAAAAAAAAAATGCATTTATCGTCGATTTAATTCAAACAACAAGATGTTCTCTTACCTTGACATCTGCTTGGGTAACTATAACTTGAAACTGAGTTCATTATTTTGAAAATAGCATACGGAAAATCTACACAGCTTCATCAGTAATTGAAGGTGCCCCTTGGCGATGAAATAAGTTCCCAAAGCTCGCTACTGAATTCTTAAAACAAATGCATACTCAAACACGGAAGGAAATATAAACAGGAGACCATTACTAAAGATGTAAACTATATCACGTGAAAACATTGGTTTATTGATAAAAAGATTTGCCATAAATAGAAGTGATAAACGGCTGACGTTTTCACTTACCGTTGCCTTCTTTTACGCGGAAACATGTATAACTCGCACAAAGTAATCGTCTTGGCTTATAGTTTTCAATTGCGAGTGGAAAAAGAAGACTAAAAGAGTATTCAAACTTTCACATTGAAATATTTTTATTAAATTATAATTCACGTATATATTTGAGTGTCACGCCAACGTCACGCACATTTCCAGTGCATATTTTTGTCGTTTTCAGACCATTTATACAGTCACTCACTAGTGTCTTTCATGTGGTTTTTTAAAGATTTAAGCAACCACACACGAGCATATAATAGCAAAGAAACGAAAACGAAACAATAGATCAAAGGTTTTCATATGTTTTACTCGATAGCTCGGAGCTAGCGGTAAAACCCGTCGGGGAAGGGTGATGTTGACGGTCAGAAAAGTGTTTCTCTTCAAAATTCGAGACAGATTAATCAACCAAATGAAAACTTATGACATTTTATAGCCTTTGCATTGATGTGAAGTGGATATCGTTTCCTTATAAGATTTTTAAAGGCAATAAAGATTGATCTATTTTTCTGTTACATAATATGCAAATTTTTCAAATTTTCAGTTTTCAGCGCTCTCGTTTGAAACCTAAAAGTAATTTGCCCGCAGATATTTTCCCGTATATTCTAAATACAGCCCTTTTGCTCTAATGCGAAGTAAAAAACGAGATATTGAAAATCCTTCCTAGAGATTTTTAACGTCGAAAATGACTAAAATTGCTACTTTGACAAAACCTGTAAACTGTCATCTTTATTTCGAACTGTTTCTCTGCAGAGAAACTGTCCCTGGAAAAATGAATACAATTTTTACAAAGTAGAAAAACTGGCTAGAAAAGTTGCATGATTTGATTGGAGATTATGCCTTCTATGTTGTGATGAGAGTCATGCAAAGTTAGCCAATTTTTGGAAATTTTCAGTACAAAAGTTGGTCCCAGGGGGGTCAAACTTTAATTGGTTGTCACGTGATCAGATTGTATTTATCAACCTTTTTAATGCCCATTTGATTACTTACTCATGGATACCTTTCACCAGAAAAAGTTTAAGGTAGGATTGTTTTTGGCCATTTCCAAAATTACTCGAACCTTACGTGGAACGGCTCTTAAAGGCTTAAAATCTTCCTCATTGGTCAATTTCTACCCATCAATTAGATTGCGAGCAGCCTCACTTTTTTGTTTAAAAATCCGTGGGGACGAGCGCGAAAGCGAGCAAGCGATCAATGAGAGACTACATTGGTACCTCTTTGGCGTAGAAAATAATTTGATCATGGTAACTAGTAACTCTCCCCATCAAGACTGGTTTCTGGCACCTTCTAAAGATGTTTGTCAAAAGTTCCGACGGTAATCTACGCCGGGGAAGGCGTAGAAAAGCGGTTTAGTCCCATTCGTATGCGTACGTGAAGCGACTGATCGAGAGCGAAGAAGAAGCCGTAAAGCTTACAGTGACGATACCATTCTCGCCTTGCTGCTTCCTAATTAGTCAATGCAAATGCTTTTCAGCTGTTGAACGTCTGGCTGTAAATCAAATCGTACTGAATCGTGCCGAAATTCTTTAACGTGGGAATTGTTAGCTGTGACGCTCGCCGAAAACTAACTGGAGAAAATATTTTTAAAACAGTGCACTCTCATTTTTTTTACCAAATTATTTTGGTATCCATTCCAGAAGTGAAAGGGCTGATTTCTCGATAATAAATGGCTAATTCTTTAAATTCTCAGGTATGATGTTACCTAAAACTAGGGTCAGTAGGCCAAAAAACAGAACAAACTAATTTATTAGCGGTAAAGCGTAGAAGTTTCCAGTTTTTATTCTGAAGCTTTTCGTTTCCCATAAATTCAGATGCTATACCCATTCCTTGTCATTATTGAAAGAATTTACTGGGAAATAATGTCGTGGGATCGGAGTGCCCAATAACAACCATCTCTGACGAAAAATTTCCTTAGAAATAAATAAGCGGAATTGCGATAGATTAAGCGTCGACTTTCCCCACTTCTACCCCACCATCATCACCGGCATACATTTATATGCACTACAGCTTAAGGCTTTTCTTTCGTAATACACGGAAGGTTGGAGATTAATTGTTGATCGTAACATTTGGCAGAGTTGACCACTAGATCAGCTCGGTAAAAGTGAATTGAAGAAAATTCTTAAACTAAGGTTCTGATGTCAGATGATTCTTCGTGCAAAACAGCGAGTAATATTCGTAACTTTTCTCGGAACGCAGACTGCTGGTATAGGAATCTCAGCCGGTGATTCAATGTACAGGTAATGTAATTCGCTCGTTAGAGAAAGGAATGGCTGTTTTAGCCCAGTTGGTATTGATGGACGAAAAAGTGCAATTGAATGCGGAAATTCCAAGGATAATTTCGTCATAACAAAACAAAAGAGAAAGCAATCCCAATCAACAAAAGTAACATGCAATGCCTCGTGACAAACACTGGCGCATGTGACGTCACACAATGATTGTACTGGGGGGGAGGGACCCAGTGATGTGAGCGCCGACAACTACTGGAAGAGAGGATTGAAGAATTGACTCTATAGATGTACCCTTTTAAAATATTACACTTATTGCAGTTAGTGACGGCTTGTCTTTTCCTTATTTTGCCGGAAGAAGATAAGTTCCTCATTATTCCACACTTGTTTACATCATTGTTTACTTCATGAAGTGTCGCACATGCACAGACGCCCCCCCCCCCCCCCCCCCCTGATAAAGGTGTGAATTCTTGGAGTAAATGGCACTCGTACTCATTCCGTGTTCGTGATTGTATCAACAAAACTCTCGTCTGCTTCGCCACAATTCCCCAATTCACAGCACCGCACAGTAGCAAAAATCGATGCAAAAATATTGCAGAACCTTGAAATTCCCGTAGAAAGAGTCTCACACAAAACGGCTGTATAATTTTCGAAAAATTTTGGGAAACACAACTTGGAGGTTTGAGAAAGTTTTTGAGCATACTTTTTAACTGTTCGCACGATCGACAATCGGCTAGGCACACTGATTCAGCAAGCATTAGACGCTTCTCATAGAATTAAATTTGGGTTTGTGGCTTGTTTCGACTTCGAGCGTCAAGTATAGAAACTTTCAGTAGAATGTTAGGGTTGAATTTAGTTGACCGACGATTTTCTTGAAACTTGGCTATGGTATGTATAAACTCATTATAAGCTGATCCCTCAAATTTAGCATGCAACTATCAGCAATTTTTTTTTACTGGATGCCATTTTATTAAAAAACATGTGGGCTTCAGTTAGAAATACGTCTGCGTTGAATATTGCCGAATGATTGTTGAAGTTTCCCAAAGTTTCACAGTCATAGCCTTAAAAGTTGGGTGTCTGGACCCCAATAGTGACGAACAGTCGCGAATAGCTAGTGACGGATAGTCGTTAAATAGTTGAATAGTCGCGAATAGTGACAAGTAGTCGTCAAAAGTCGCCGATCTAAGCCTGAGAAATTACAGCACAAATATGTATTATTTTTTACAGTTGCAGTACAGTTTGTAGTTATTACAGATGTGCCAAGCGAAACGAGCCCCCCCCCCCACCCCCCCCCCCCCCTAGAGTACATTATAATGGGTTAATTATTCGAAATTTACGTGCACTCTGATTGGTCAAAAAGGTCAAAAACCTATGTTCTATTGTACCGGTAAACTCCCGCTCCCCGACAAGGCAGCACTACTACGGAGGACCCACACAAAAGGAGCGACTGTTGATGTTTCAAAATTATAAAGGGCTGTATGGGAAAAACCGAAACGTTCCTATTAAGATGAACTGTAGCGAATAATATTCACATTTATGTTCAAGTAAATCGAAGCTTGCTTCATCCACGGCTGGGACTTCGTGTGCCGACCTGTAACAGTCACGCCGTCAAGCAGTCACTAAAATGATTATAATCTTACAGAAGATAACCACTACCTAAAGAATTTAATTTTTACGGAGCGTTAGTCCAAAGTTCGCGGCCGTTTTTCAGGCCCCTGCCCCCCCTCCCGCGGGTTGAATTTATGAAAGGGTACTGTTTTGTGCTATCCAATCTGACACGAGTGCACGGCGTGACTGTTACAGGTCGGTACACGAAGTCCCAGCCGTGCATGAAGCGAGCTTCGATTGCTGGAGTTCTTGATATTTATCGGCAGCTTACGCTTCGGGTATTAGACGAATTTTCAATCGAATCAAACGAGAAGAAACCTCAGGAACTCAGCTTTGCTGATGCGTGGTTTGGATGTTGGGCGATGGGCATTTCTGGTTGAAAATCGGCTCGGCGCTGGACCGGTCCGAAAACCAGTTTCCTCCCTTGTTCTCCTCTTATTATGTACAGTAGACAGCATCGCAAAAACCGCAAATCGCTCGTAAATCACTCGCCTGACGGCCCGTGATTTACAAGCTTTTCTCGTGTTCTCCCAACATCCCGCGGGGGTTTATTGCGTCGTTAAACCCCTAGAAAGTGTGGTCTATTGCTTAATTAAATCCGCTAGTCAATTTGAAGAATACATTCTCTGTTTTCCAATTGCCCACAATACACTTTGTTTGCCCCCCACATTTTGCATGAACTATTGTTTTCAAATTCTCTTGGGAGGACTACATATTCCAAAAACAATAGTTTATGCAAAATTTGGGGGCAAACAAAGTGTATCATGGGCAATTGATAAATAGAGAATTCATCAAGGTTCTAATCACAATTTGGCTTCTGAAGACAGCCGCCCGATTTGAATTACAGTGAAGGCGAGTAATCGAATCATCTATAAAAAAGACATATTCAAATTGGGTTTTAAACATTGCATGATTCGATCGTCATCAAGCTTGAAAGTTGGGATGTCAGACGACGTTTCGCACGAGCGATCATGAAGTTAAACTGTTGATTAAATAAATTTTCCGTAAAGATCTGTACACCGTCGAGTTTCATGCGGTTTGCAAACGCAGAACACTTGAAATTCTTAAAAATGACTTTGTCTTTTAAAATGTTAAATTTGACCAAATTTCTAGAAGCATAAAGTTTATTTATAGGCAGTTCACTTTCGTGATCGCTCTTGCAAAACGTTGCCTGAAAGCCCTTCAAACTTGAACATTTTTTTTCAGGACGTACCTGTTTACGCTTATTTAGATGCAAGAGATTCAATTCCTCGCCTTCTGTTTAATTCAAATCGGGCGGCTGTGATCAGAAACCAAATTCCGATTCAAACATTGATCGGCGCTTATATTCTTAACGGCATTCGGTATTGAGATAAAACTTGACGCTTTTATGTCGGTCAAGCAGACATCCAGTTTATTACAATTTGCATGAGAACGTAAATTTCGCTCCTTAAATCAACACGCAAACGTTTAAGTTCGAGACTCGCTCATGTTTGTAGCAGTCGTAAAGTGAACCCTATTTGTTAAATTAAAGCTTCCCAGGCCTATATATCGTTTTAAGTTTCCGACCTTTTGTATCCGTCACCAAGTATTGCTCCGGCAATCGCGACTCCCGCACGCTCTCAAGACATAAGACTTACTGATGCTTCTCAGGATAGCGCTGAACTGACGAGCTTGGTGTTTCCGTTTAACCAGCACATCAAGCAGGCACCGTTTAGCGGATACAAATCACAGCTTTATATGTGCGTGCACGATGCGAACGGTGAACAACAGCTCGTGAATCGGAATATTGCTTTGTCAAAGTCGAACGAACTTATTTATGTGCACCCCGAACAAGACTAATTTGCTTCATTTGGAAACTCCTAGTTCATTAGTCCTAAAGCGAGCATGTTATCAACACGTACCTTTAGATTAGTCCTTTTGAAAAGCTTGGTATTAAAAAATTGTTTCCCTGTTCGCTGCAAGACGCCAGACGCAGTTTCATTAATGGTCCGCCTTTCTAGGACTGGCTGAAAAGTCAATATTCTAGTCAGGTGACTTAGATTCTTGCGTATTAATTACGTTGTTGAATTTGTAATACGCGAAGGGGAAGGGGAGGGAGGGGAGGGGGGGGGGGGGGGGGAGATGCTAAAAAAATATTTTATTCTGGGAGATTCCGTCCCTCGGTCTAGACCCTTGCCCAGTTTATAAATCGTTTTTGAAGGAGTAGGTTATTTTTTTTATTGTCTTTTAGGCTTAAACATGCCTAAAGCAAAGATACTACAACTCTTCTCTAAAAATATTCATTAAATAACCCCTTAACATACTGATATGAAGCAACCTTTCGATGGGTCGGTTTGAAATATTTTAAAAACCTGTACTAACAGTTTTCGCCTCTCCTTACTATATTTAAACTCGCGAATTCCCTACCCTTTTAGATACATGCACCTCTAGACTACTGAAAGGCACCTCTTTCGAGTGGATCCTTTCGGTATAGTACACTATAGGGAGTACCCCCACCCCATCCCAGTTTCAAAGGTCAAGCAGCAAAGAAAAGATAATCCAATAGTTGTCCTCTTCGTAGCCGTTGTTTGAGATCGTCACGCAACGCTATTAAATCACACAACGCTCCCTCCCCCTGACATACCTGACTCCCCCGCCAAGTGGAGAGAAGTGTTGCGTGATGACCCAAATCAGAAACGGCTGCAAAGGAGACCACTGAACCACCCAATAGCTAAGGTTAGGGTTTTTGGGCTTCCTGTTTTTTTTTTTTGTGTGTGGCCAGGGAACAAATGAACGCTTGTGTACACCTCCGCTTTGCGTTACGCGCACGCTGGAAGCACAGTTGCCCCAAGCTCACTATATGAAACTGATTCACAAAACGTACGTCTTGCCTTCGAGTGGTGTTGTGTTACAAAGATGCGATTTCCAAGGGTTTGTATGGGAACTCAACGACTCAACAAGAAAATGAAAGTTGTGTACTGCTTGTCGTTCATTGTAGGAAACAGTTTTATTATTAAAAGGAAGCTGAGGTTTATTTTTCAGCTCTGAATTGGGGAACGTTTTGTATTTTTTAAACATTATAATTACAATACATGATTTTTAAAATGGTCTAATCAGCAGTTCACAGAAAGTGCAATGTCCTGACCCATAATTTCATTATTGCGGTTTTCAATAACATGCGAACTCTGAAATTCAAACTTCAAAAAAAACGATTCACGTTTTTCGCTGCCGTCAATCATCTTAGCGGACCTCTCTGGAAACATAAATTCACTTCAGCCGGGTAATGTTACGTCTGTTGGTTGTGATTGGTGGATTTCAATCCATTTTGTTTGTTCCTGTTTTTCAAGGGTTCGTTCAGGACAACTCGGATTAATATTAATCCGTGGATTATAATAATAATAGATTATAATAGAGTTATTATAATCCGGTAATAGATTATTATAATCCAGTAATAGATTATAATCCAGTAATAGATTATTATAATCCAGTAATAGATTATTATAATCCAGTAATAGATTATTATAATCCAGTAATAGATTAAGGCACGGCAAAAAATTGGAAGGATTAGATTATTATTAATAATATCATCCGGATTAATATTAATCTTTATTATAATCGAGATAAATTTCCCATGAATGTTCGGATATACAGCTTTAATGACAGACACACTGCAGACATAACACAGGACTGACGGGACATAATACTGATCGCATCAGTCACATGACGATCACTTGCATATGCTAGAGCTGGTAGATACCACGATGTTGACCCCAGAAGTAAATGAAAAGGAGCAAGCACCTCTGGGCCAGCGAATCCGTGCCGTGGGCATGTGCTTTTATAAAAAAGAGGACCTTGAGAAAGGGAATAACTACCAGCTGCGTAGAAATAGCGACAATCCCAAAGACACGAACTGTTTCGAGGTTAACGAGGGCAACTATAAACATCAATTTCTCCCGTCTCTTGGCGCTTTTTGTGGATGAAAACATTATCCTGGAACTGACATGGTATATGATTGTATATGATTTAAAGTTCACGTAAAAACTATTTCAGCTCTTTCAAGCAATCAATTATGGTGGGACATCATAGGTCACAGCTTCGTATGTATTCCTTGCTTAATGCTTGAAGATGCAAAGTGGAGCAGGGGAGATTCCGTACGATTAATAGGAATCCTAGATATGTAGGATTAATATATATCAGGATTAATATTAATATTAATATTTAAGTAGGATTGATATTAATATTAACATTAATCAGATTAATATTAATCTTACATAAGATTAATATTAATCCTAATAGATTAAGGCACGGCTCAAACCTCAGTAATAGATTATAATAATCTATTACTGGATTATAATAATCCATTACTGGATTATAATAATCATTAGGATTAATATTAATCCGATTAATATTAATCCGAGTTGTCCTGTTCGTTGGCTGTCGCCGTAATTGTGACTGACGGCAGCGAAAAACGCAAACATTAGTTGGGTTTTGAACGATCAGAGTTCGCATGTTATTGAAAGGCGCAATAAAAGATATAATGTTCTGTCAATGTCTGACTGTCAAATAAAGTAGGAAAACAATTTCCAATTTATTGGTTACAAAAACTTTATTGATTTTTTACACGGCTTCCTTAAAATAGCTATTTAATTAAGCTATAACTGAGTTAAAAATTATAACTGTAAAATAAATCTCTGTCTTGCCGGCCTCTACAATGTCCTTAGGTAAGCTGTTCCATAAGCTCACCGCTGTCATAAACTCAGAGTCGCAAAGGATAGACTAAAAATGCTTAGTGGCCGATGGATTTATATTTTTTATTTGCCTTATTTCACTTTTCTTTTTTTTTCAGTTGTAATTAGCATTTCACAGAATAATAATTACTTACAAAATGTAACTCTACAGTGACATATGCAAACTTCAATTAAAGCTACTTACAAATAACATGTTACTTACAATTAACTATAACTGGCTTAGGATAATCACTCTACAATATACAATGATAACTAAACTCACTAAATAACTAACAGTACTGAGATCACTTTATTTCACTTTTCAATAAGGCGTTCAAACACCAGACTAGCCTGCGTGGCAGGCTGGATTTCGCGTGCCAGTGTATTTTTTTAGCGGCCGAATGTTTTTGTCTTGGCCGCCAAGCTGCGAGGGGAGTGGTAAAGAGTCAAGTTGAGAATTTCACTCGCGGCTCCGCCGCTGGCTCACGCTTCGCTTCGCCCGCGAGCCGCTAGGCGAGTGGGTCACTGCTATTCTTACCACATTTTGATGTCTTCTGTGATCTATAACTGAACAGACGCACCGCAAAATGGAATCTCTTTGTTTTATGCAATAACAAGACTTCTCTACACTTCAGTATTGCTAAACTAAAACGCCGCCTACCGATCAGCCTGCTATTCATGGATTTCCCTTAATGGCTTTAAACTACTCGAGCATCGGACAAACACTAACTGCTTTCGATGACTTTTCAAATCAGTCACTGTCAACTTCAAGCTTGTTTAGCCCAGTTAAATGTCTCGAAAGATATAGAGTATTTCGCAGATTGTTCCTCTGTGTAGATTTATAATTGAGCTGAATTTTTTCTTGTTGTTTTCGCTGCAAGTTTTTAAAAAACTTTGCCAAGAAGACTGACTTGGACTATGAACTCTGATCGCGCGCGCGAGTCACACCACGCAGTGACGTCATCTGTGTGTCTCTACTCTAATAGATGACAGGCATCAGCAAATCACAAAGCAGAACAGCTGTAATATTTGCTTCCTGGTTGTTAGAACATTTGCGCCAAAAATCCCGTTGCGAGTTTTTGATATTACCAAATCGTTGTGTAATATAAAGCAGAGCTGTTATTGTTTTGCAAAATTAACACAGTGACGTCAATGGTGGTTGCCTTGCTTTCGATAAAAAATTAAAACACTGATATTATTGATTAAAGAAAGGAATGGTTGTTCACCCTTACCAAACACAACACTATTTTTAATCTGTTTTTAAACTATTTGTGAAAACTATTTTTGAACTATTTTGGTGAAACAGATTAAAAATAGGTGTTTAAATTATATTTTTAATATAATTTTTGACTGTTTTGAATGGTGTTTTAAAACATATTTTGAAATGGTGTTGTAAAGCTGTTTAAAACAGTATTAAAACATATTTTGAAACTTCTTTAAAATTCCAGACTGAAGCAGGTTGGAAACAGAATTAAAAATATATTTTAAATTCTCACACTATTTGTAAACTATTTTTTATGCTATGAAATATGCCATCAACAATAATTTCAGATGAAGCACTGTGACACCTCAATTCCAGTTTAAGAGTCATTGTCAAGGAAAACCAGGCAGTATCAAAAGATGGGGGCTGCCCGTTCCCATGTTGTTCAGCATTTGAAACCTATCACATACGATAAACACTAGTGGTGGTATTTAAATGATTTCCTGGCGTTTCAAGCCTGAGATTGACCACCCCCCCCCCCCCCCGCCCCCCTACATATTGGTACAGAAAGAGCCAAAAAATCCATCCGGGGAACAGATCTCCCCGCTGCTTTTGGTGCACATACTTTTTTCTCAAGGTTAATTAACTAGCTGTTAACGTTTTGGATGCCTAGAAACACATTTTTAGTCATAACTGCATTTTTTTGCCAATTTTTCTAATCTGGGTATAAGTAGCTTGTGCCTTATCACTATTTATTGATTGGCACAAGAAACTCTTTTTCATCCATGTCCAATTAACACGACCTGATACGAAACGTTAATGGCATCAGTCTACCCGTACGTCGGGTCGTGAAACAATGGTTTACGAGTCGTACAAGTGGTGAACTGCATATCATTAATATGACGGTGAACTGTATACCATTACTGTGACAGCACGACCTTACGTCTCGTGCGACTCGTACGAGTGGTGAAACAATGGTTTACGGTTCGTACAGCTGGTGAACTGCATATCATTAGTATCGAATAAGTAAGAAAGCGTGAGAGTTGGAACACGCTGAAAACAATGTATATTCTTCGTTCAACCCAAGGTATATCCTTCGTTCTAGAAACGTGAAGACCAAAACGCGCTAAACACAATGTATATTTTTCGATCTAAAAACGTGAGAGCCCAAACACGCTAAATACAGTGTTAATTGATGTCATGTATATGGAATGATTCGTTCTAAATGCGTGAGAGCCCAAACAGGCTTAACACAATAAACCGAAATAATTACTCTATGGTCGACTGTTTATCAGCAGAGAAATTAGCGACAGGTTTAGTACAAATCACCAAACTGAAAATTGGGCTAAAAAATTCAAATTTGCTCTGCAAGTTATGCCTTACGTTTTCAATTTTGAGGCGCGATTTGAACTAAACCCATTGCTAATTTTTTTTTGTCTGCCGATAAACAGTCAACTATGGAGCAATTATTTTATTTTATTTGAAACAGAGCTGGTAGATATTACCTTGTTTTATACGGCAAAATGAAACCAGAACTTGGCAACTTGCTAGAGCAAATTTGAATTGAAAATTGCAAGTTGCGTCGAGCAAACTATCAATCAATATTGGAGTTGCGCCACAACATCGCAGAGTTCCCGTCAAAAGAACATCCAGTTTTATGACTGTAAAGCAGACTCTGTTTAAACATTTCCCCGAACTCTTCTCCCTGTCACGCGCGAAAGAGAAGAACTCTGTGGTCGAGAATGGCGGCAACAGCGTGCGGATATTAATTGTATTTTACATTTCTTTACATGCATGTGGGTCGCGTTTAATAAGCATTAATATTAAACGGACTGCCGTGAACATATCGGCCGTTTACCATAACCTTTATGCTATAGTATCTTACGTTTCCAGGGCAGTAATTAAAACTAAAAAAGCCATTTGTATTCCAAGTAACGACTGGAAATAGGGCACGATCTGAGTCAGGTTCCGTAATCTTTACCTGTACTTTATCTGTCATGCCAAATGTGCTGCCTCTGCTTTGAGGACGTATGCAATAGGTTATTTGTCCACGGTCGTTTATATGGACTCTTCCGAGGCAAAACTCCTGGTCATATTCTTTTATTTTGGCAATTTTTTCAAACGTGTCATGGTTTTCAAGTGACGCACCCGCTTTCAGTTTATAGTATATTCTTCTCCTTGGCTTTAAATCTGATGTTTTCGAATTAAGCTCAGTAAGCTGCTGAATCATTTGACTTTTTGCTGATAAAACATTGACTTCACTTCCTTTGTTAAGAGCCTCTTCAGTGAACTCCACGCTGCTTGTCAGACAGCCGAGAGAGGAAGTAAAAGATTCCATTTGAGCATCGAGAATTTGTTTCTGAGCAGTGACGGAACATCGCAGGTCACCTTTTAGGCGTTCCCTTTTCCGCTCTAAGAGCTGAATCTGCTTGTCGATGAGACCGTTGAGTTCGTGGCAGACTTCATTATAATTTTTGTACATGTTATCTTCCTCCTCTTTGATTGTCGCAATAGACGATTCTAACGAACGGATATTCTCTCTTGATTCTTGTACGATATTTAAAATCTCTTCCTTCACAACTGGGAGGATGTCTTTTATAAAACCGCAATCGTGATCACGATGATCGAAAATAATACAGTCTCGACAAATCAGATGATCACAGGTTTGGCAAAATAGTTTGAGCGGTTCTCCGTCATGTTTCTCACAAGGTGGACTGACATTTGATTGGTGATTACCACGTATTGACAAAAGATTGTTAATCAGGAAGTTAGATGGAAGCCTCTTGACACCACCACTTGGAACCTAACAAAAAAATGGCAATTGATTGTAGACAAATAAACCAATCTAAGCATTTACCTGAGTTTCCTGAATTTTCTTCCTCTGATCGCACGCTCCTGCTCTTTTCGGGAGCGTACGATCAGAAGAAGACGCCTGAAATTCAGGCTAAGCATTTCTCAGATTGACAGCGATGACCAATTTGGAAAACTTAGGGCCTGTTTACAAGCAGGTAGGGTAACCCTAGTGCTAGGGTTACCCTAGCAAGAGGGTTAGAAGATAGCCCGGGTTTATAAGCAAAATTCGCAGGTAGGGTAAGCCTACTACCCGGGTCAACTTACACCGGTTACGCTTCAGTTAACCTTGTAAATATAGCATGTAACGGGTAATAATCTAAGCGCCAAAACCAATTTTCGTTTTACTTACGCAGTTTATCAGTTCCAGTAAAATCTTATTTCAATTTCCAAGCTCATTAACGTCCCAAGCACTAATTGTTTTGTAGTTGTAACGCGTTTGAAGGAGAAACTATAAATAATTATGTTATGGAATGAATTCACATACGCAGCGCCAAACATTTTACCACAAATTTTGTCGTAAGAAGCTGTTATTCGATAATAATTCCGTTCCAGTGCAAAAATACGACAAATTGTGATTGAACACGATGTTCCTTGGTCAAGATTCACTGTTTTTGTCGGTAGTTTTAAAGATATTTAGCTCCTTGGAGCCAAAATAAAGTTGTCCCGGGTAGGCGAGTTATCCCTAGCAGAGCGTTTACAAGGTGCTAGGGTTACCCTGGCGCTAGGGTAGCCCTAGCGCTCAGCTAGGGTTACTCTAGTGCTAGGGTAACCCTGGCTGCCTTGTAAACACGTCGAAGAAGAAAGGAAAGAAATGTGGGAGCGCTAGGGTAACCCTCCTACTAGGGTAACCCTAGCACTAGGGTTACCCTACCTGTTAGTAAACAGGCCCTTACGTTCCGCCTGTTAGCCCTTCTTCGGAAAGGAAAAACACTTGAACGTCGTAAATTCGCCATATTGGATTTTGATCCTGTAAGTAATTTGTATGTATAAACAATTATTCGCCTCAGGCTCAGTGAATGTCGGCGAATTTTCCCGGAGGCGAATTTTCAGAGGTGAATATCAAGAACTACAAAATAACGAAAGAAAACATGAACACAGCAAACATAAATGTTGGCTTGCATACTTATAAACCAGTTTAATACATCGATTGCGAATCAATTCACACTTGTAAGTTAGGCAATAAAACGGAACAAGATAAACACCGGACTTGGAATGATTTCCTTCGAATGAACGGAAATTTCATTCAGCAATTGTCCACCATGTTTACTTGCCTGGATGACCTAGCCTTGAAATGCTATATTCGCCGCCTAGCGTGGTGCATAAAGCGCCATAAGCCGAGCTTTTCGACCAATCAGAATGCCCGATTCTTATATGACGGTGATTCCACTGAATTACATTATGTATCGTTGCTGCGCATATTTTTTCGCGTCATTTAGCGTGCGCATGAGCGCGTGCGCAGATCATTTCGGGGACAGGCTAAGTTCGGCAGGGAAAAAACTGGTCGTTTTTTTTTTCTAAACGAGCACGGTAACCCCCATTTTTAATGCATTAATGTAAATGTGCACGGTTGACTACAATATATATTTAAGTAGTGCTACTTACGTGCATACACGTCTATTTTGTTGAACTGCCCCAATATTTTAATACGAGAAATGATTGTTTCTAGAAATAATAGTTCCCCATTTGGATTACTAGGGCTCCTAATATAAACCTCGTGGATCATATATTTACTATAATAGCCATCAAGGTTGCAGAAAAACGAACACGGTGATCCCATAGTCATAAACTGGACCAAGTCAAAGAATTTTAAGTACTCCTTCATTTTCAGTGGAATCACCTTTAATAACCTCTGGAATATATACTAATTTATTATTCAAAATAGAACAAATTTCCTGGCCGGCGACCAGCCAATGAAAGCGTTAATATTACTATTTCTGATCTCCGTTGGCCGGCCTTGTACGAATTTCTATAAGATCCGAGGCCTTGAGAGGAATTGAACAGAGGCTACCTTTAATTATCAATAAAATGTAGACTATGTGGTATCAAGGCATTCTTTGGTAAATGGTTCATAATGTGGGAGATAATCTTTCAGCTTCATTATCAAGGAATCAGAGTGTAAAAGGGGACATTTTAAGACTGTCACCTTAAGAAGATTCATCTCACCTCGGTGTTTCTCCTACACTCCGGGCAAGTGATTTCATCTCTAGTCACCAGTTTCTCTAAGCACTTTCTACAGTACAGGTGCTGACATCTCAACACTTTTGGATCTTCAAATTTTTCCAAACAAATCCCACATTCAAGGTGCTTGGCTAGTTCTTTCTCTACTGAAGATGCCATATTATAACTATAAAAATAAAATGCAAACCAGAATACGTATCGGCCAAAGAGCAAGCATTTTCCTTATTCTATCCAGACGGGCGAGTGAGTGATTTTCTGACACAAGTAGCACAAGCAAACCCATTGTGGTCCCGAGCCATTTTCGCCCCTCTCAGCCGGCAGGACCTTGGCCCGAGAAACGAAGGGCTCTGGGGACATGGGATTTTTAAATTTATTCGAATTTTTTTTGATTGGCCGTTTGAAAAAAGAAATCTTGAGCGGAAGAAAAACACGACATGACTCTCACATTCAGTATATAGAAATATCACGACTGCGTACATGAAAACCGGAAGTCCTAGAATCTATATAGCTAGGACTGGAAATCCTTTGTCTCCAGAGCCCTTCGTTTCTTGTGCCAAAGCCCTGCAAACCTACGAAAAAAGGATTTACATGTTGAATACATTAACGTTTCCGTTTCCGGGTGTTGTTCTCGTGGTGAACGGGAGTCGGGACAGACATTGCTTATCATACCTTTTACTGAAAGGTTTAAAATCTTCCTCTGCAATGGTAAATTTTACCGATCAATTTGATTGCGAACAGCCTAACTTTTTGGTTTAAAATCCGTGGGGATGAGCGCAAAAGCGAGCGCGCGATCAATGAAAGAGATTACATTGGTACCTCTTAAGCGTAGAAAATATTTTGATCATGGTAACTAGTAACTCTCCCGACCAAGAGTGGTTTCTGGCACCTTCTAAAGATGTTTGCCAAAATTTCCGACTGTAACCTGCGCCGGGAAAGGCGCGGAAAAGCGGTTTAGTCCAATTCGTGTGCGTACGTGAAGGGACTAATCGAGAGCAAAGAAGGGGCCATAAAGCCTGCAATGACGATACCATTCTCGCCTTTCTGCTTCCTAATTAGTCAATACAAATGTTATTCGGTGTGGCTGTAAATCAAATCGAAATCCTTTAACGTCCTTAAACGTAGGAAATCCTTTAGCGTGGGAATTGGTAGCTGTACGCTTGCCAAAAACTAACTGGAGAAAATATTGAACAGTGCACTCTCATCTTTTTTACCAAAGTATTTTAGTGTCCATTCCAGATGTGAAAGGACTGATCCCCCGATAATAAATGGCTAATTATTAAAATTCTCAGGTATGATGTTACCTTAAACTAAGGTCAGTGGGCCAAGAAACAACAAACTAATTTATTAGCGGTAAAGCATAGAATAGGAGAGTTAGGAATTATGTCAAGTAAGTCAAAGCATTGAAGTTTACGTGATATTGCAGTTGTTATTTTGAAGCTTTTCGTTTCCCATTAATTTAGATGCTATCTCCATTCCTTTTCATTATTGAAAGAATTTACGGAGAAATAATTTCTTTCGGCGCTCAATTTTTGCAGTTTAATAATGTCATGGGAGTACCTGATAACAACCATCTCTAAAGAAAACTTTCGTTGGAAATAAATTAGCGGAATCACGGTGATAGATTAAGCGTCGACTTCTGCCCCACCAATCAGCTTAAAGCATCATCGACATACGCTTATACGTAAAAGTGAATTGAAGAAAATTCTTAAACTAAAGTTCTGATATTAGATATTATGAAACGACTGCAGAAGGCACATGGTGCATTTCAGAGACTGGGGAAGGTAAGGGCAGCCAGAGGAATAGGAAGGAGAACCAAGATACGCCTATTTAAGACTTAAGTTCGACCGGTCCTGCTATATATGGCTGTGAAACATGGAAAATCACTAAGGCTGATGAACGGAAACTGAACAGTTTCCAATGCCAGTGAGTGGTTGAAATGGCAGAGATCAATGATATAAGCCACGTGGTACGACAAAGAAGGTGAAACTGGTTCAGGGACACATACTCAGGAGAGGGTGCAAACCACTGCTTCACAGAGTTGGGGTGGACAGCAGAAGGTCGAAGTAGCGAGAGGATGGCAACAAAGAAAGACAACTTGGAAAAGGACGGTGGAGAAGGAAAGAAACAAGGCGGGGTGGACAAGCTGGGAAGTAGCTAAAGCGTTAGCACGGAACAGACTGAGAGTGTTGGTCAGAAAGCGTGACGGCCTTATGCGTCTACTGGCGCGATGAGTCATGATGACGATGATGAAGGTTCTGATACTTTAATACTTGTAACTAGATGGTCATATTTCTCGGATAGCAGACTGCTGGTATAGAAATCTCAGCCGGCGATTCAATGTACGCTTGTAATTAAATTCGCCCGTTAGAGAAGGGAATGGCTGTCTTGGCGCAACTGGTATTGGTCGACTAAAAAGTGCAATTGAATGCGAAAACTTCAAGGATAATTCCGTCATAATAACAACAAAAAAGAGAAAACAAGCCCAATGAACAAAAGTAACATGCACCTCGTGACAAACACTGACGCGTGTGACGTACAGACAAGGAAGTTTCGGGAGGAGGGAGGCAAAGGGAGGTGGAGGGACCCAGTGATATGAGCGCCCATCACTACTGGAAGAGAGGATTGAAGAATTGACTCTAGAGATGTACCCTTCTAATATCAGTATTACACTCATCGCTGTTATTGGCGGCTCGTCTTTTCACTATCTTGCTGGAAAAATAATTTCCTCGTTATCCCGCACTTGTTTACTTCACCGTTACTTCATGAAGTGGCGCACGTGCACAGACGCCCCCCTGATAAAGGTGTGAATTCTTGGAGTAAATGGCAGACGTGCTCATTCCGTGTTTGTGATTGTATAAACAAAACTCTCGTCTGCTTCGCCACAATTCCCCAATTCACAGCACTGCACAGCAGCAAAAATCGATGCAAGAATATTGCAGAACATGAAATTCCCGTAGAAAGGGTATCACACAAAACGGGCTGTATAATTTTCGAAAAAGTTTGGGAATACAACTTGGAGCTAGGTTTGAGAAGATTTTTGAGTATTTTAATTTGTTCACATACCTAGCGGATACTTAATTGTTAACGGTTAGCACGATCGACAATCGGCTAGGCACACTGATTCGGGAAGCATTAGAGAGGAATTAGAAACGCTTCTCATAGAATTAAATTTGGGTCGTGGCTTGTTTCGTCTTCGAGCGTCAAGTATAGAAACTTTCAGTAGAATGTTAGAGTTGAATTTAGATGACATTAACATTTTCGCACTTCTGCCCCAACGATTTTCCTGAAACTTGGTTATGGTATGTATTAACTCAATGTAAACTGATTCCTCAAATTTAGCTTTCTTTACTGGATGCGATTTTGTTAAATAATGTGGGCTCAAGTTAGAAAAGTTCTGTGAACATATAATAAAAGTTAGAAATACGTCTGCGTTGAATATTGCCGAATGATAGGTGAAAAATCTCCCAAAGTTTCACAGCCATAGCCTTAAAAGTTGGGTGTCTGGAAAACCCCAGTAGTGACGAACAGTCGCGAATAGCTAGTGACGAATAGTCGTTAAATAGTTGAATAGTCGCGAATAGTGAGAAATAGTCGTAAAAAGTCGCCGATCTAAACCTGAGAAATTGCAGCACAAACATGTACTGTTTTTTTGCAGTTGCAGTACAGTTTGTAGTTATTACAGTTGTGCCAAGCGTAACGAACCCCCCTAGAGTACGTTATGATGGCTTAATTATTCGATATTTAAATCCACTAGTCAATTTGAAGAATACATTCTCTATTTTCCAATTGCCCATAATACACTTTGTTTTCCCCCCACATTTTGCATAAACTATTGTTTTCAAATTCTCTTGGGAGGACTGCATATTCCAAAAACAATAGTTTATGCAAAATTTGGGGGGTCAAACAAAGTGTATTATGGGCAGTTGATAAATAGAGAATTCATCAAGGTTCTAATCACAATTTGGTTTCTGAAGACAGCCGCCCGATTTGAATTGTCGGAAGGCGAGTAATCGAATCATCTATAAAGACGGCATATTCAAATTGGGTTTTAAACATTGCATGATTCGTCATCAACCTTGAAAGTTGGGATGTCAGACGACGTTTCGCACGAGCGATCATGAAGTTAAACTGTTGATTAAATAAATTTTCCGTAAAGATCTGTACACCGTCGAGTTTCATGCGGTTTACAAACGCAGAACACTAGAAATTGAAGTTAAAGTTCCACGAAAATCTTAAAAATGACTTTGCCTTTTAAAAAGTTTAATTTGACCAAATTTCTGGAAGCATAAAGTTTATTTATCGGCAGTTCACTTTCGTGATCGCTCTTGCAAAACGTTGCCTGAAACCCCTTCAAACTTGAACGTTTTTTAAGCGATGACGTCATTTTATGACGTCATCGGTTAATGCTGTAGAGCGGAAAAGCGATGGAATTTATGGAATTTTTGGTGTTACGGTGTTACGATTACTCCCTGAATTGAACCGAAGAGCATTGGGAACTAGGTGCATTTTTTGTGTTCTTGTTGTATTCGTCGTGCGAGTGGACGGGATCTGTTGTCTGCTGGAATCGACCGATCTTTCTAGAACCGAATAGAATTTGGAACTAACGTCAGGGATAAACGTCAGTAGAAAAGAATTCAAGTAAAACTCAACAAGAAATCACGGCGTAGAACTCAAAGCAAAATACTCCCGGGCAGTTAGAAAGGACCGATTTTAAGTATAAACGAAAGACACAAATTATATTTGATGTGTTTTATTAGATTTAGTAAACAGAAATCTTTACACTTTTTAAAAGAAAAAGGCTAAACATTTTCAAGACCGCGTTTGACCTTGTATCTTATGTCGTCAGTATCGGATGTCGCGCTACAAGATAACACAGCTTTTGTCAAACAGTCATTCAACACAGAAGTTGTTCAGGAATAAACGTCAGTAGAAAAGAAATCAAGTTTAACTCAACACGAAAGCACTGCGTAGAACTTAAAGCAAAATACTCCCGGGCAGTTAGAAAGGACTAATTCTAAGTATAAGTGAAAGAGACTAATTATATTTGATGTGTTTTATAAGATTTAGTAAACAGAAATCTTTATTCTTTTTTTAAAAACAAAAGGGCTCAACAATTTCAAGACAGCGTTTGACCTTGTATCATATGTCGTCAGTATCAGATATCTCCCTGCAACATAACGCAACTTTTGTCGAACAATCATTCAACACAGAAGTTCTCAGCTATTTTTATTAACTTTCTTGAAATTTTCTGTCAAATTTCCTGAAAATTCTTAAAGACCCCTTGTGAAACGTCATCGCTTCTGCATGCATTGCATGCCGTTTATTTTTTCAGGAGGTACCTGTTTACGCTCATTTAGATGCAAGAGATCCAATTCCTCGCCTTCTGTTTAATTCAAAACGGGCGGCTGTGATCAGAAACCAAATTCCGATTCAAACATTGATCGGCGATTATATTCTTAACGGCATTCGGTATTGAGATAAAACTTGACGCTTTTATGTCGGTCAAGCAGACATCCAGTTTATTACAATTTGCATGACAACGTAAACTTCGCTCCTTAAATCAACACGCAAACGTTTAAGTTCGAGACTCGCTACGCTCATATTTGTAGCAGTCGTAACTCGTGTTTGTAGCAGTCGTAAAGTAAACCCTATTTTGTTAAATTAAAAGTTCCCAGGCCTATATATCGTATTTCTCCGGCAATGACGACTCCCGCACGCTCTCAAGATATAAGATCTACTGATGCTTCTCAAGATAGCGCTGAACTGACGAGCTTGGTGCTTCCGTTTAGCCAGACGCTGCACATCAAGCAGGCACCGTTTAGCGGATACAAATCACAGCTTTATATGTGCAAGCATGCATGATGCGAACCGTGGACAACAGCTCGTGAATCGGAATATTGTCAAAGTCGAACAAACTTATTTATGTGCACCCCGAACAAAACCATTTCAGCTATTTTGCTTCATTCGGAAACTCCTAGTTCGTCAGTTCTAAAGCAAGCATGTTACCAACACGTACCTTTAGATAAGTCCTTTTAAAAGACTTGGTATTTGAAAATTATGTTTCCTTCTTCGCTGCAAGACAGCAGACGTAGTTTCATTTCTCGGAAACGGCTGCAAAGTCATTATTCTAATCAGGTGACTTGCGCATTACAGTGTTGAATTTCTAATGCGCGGAGGGGAAGGGGGGAGGGGAGGGATGCTAAAAATATATTTTATACCTGGAGGGTCCGCCAAACCCTTACCCAGTTCATATATCATTTTTGACAGAATAGGTAACCTTTTTATTATCTTTTAGGCTTAAAAATACCTAAAGGGAGATATTCCATCTCTTCTCTTAAATCAATTCGTAAATGACCCCTTAACAAACTGATATAAATCAACCTTAATTTTATATACATGCACCTGTAGCCTACTGAAAGGCACCTCTTTCGGGTGGAGCCTCTCTGGATAGTACACTACAGGGAGTATCCCATCCCCCCCGCCATTCTAGTTTCAAAGGTCAAGCAGCAAAGTAAAAGAAACCCAATAGTTGTCTCCTTAGCAGCAGTTGTTTGCGATCGTCACGCAACGCTAATCACGTAACGCTCTCTCTTCCGTGATGACCCTTGATGTTTTGGCTTCCTGTTTTTGTGTGTGTGTGTCTCCAGGCAACAAATGAACGTTTGTGTACACCGTCACTTTGCGTTACGCGCACATTGGAAGCACAGTTGGCCCAAGCTCACGATATGAAACTGATTCACAAAACGTACGTCTTGCCTTCCAGCGGTGTTGTGTTACAAAGATGCGATTTACAAGGGTTTGTATGGGATCTCAACGACTTTGTTTCAAAACGTATAAAATTTAATCGGTTCTGTGAATAAAATCGACTTACCTTTATGCCATCCTTTGTTGTTTGCCCGCCGTACTATTTGTGAATTTGACCTTTTCCATTAAATTTTATTTGATCTTCCTTTAAAATTATATGTGAACTTTAAATTTTGATTTAATCTTGTTATTTTCTTTTTGAAGTAAGTTAGCTTAACATAACATATTTAAACTTCGATAAAATTACATTTAATCTTCGCTCAAATTTCAGTTAAACTTCGGTTAAAGAATTTCATTGGAACTTTCAAATTTCATTTTGCCTTCTTTCAATTCCATTCAAATCTTCAGTAAATTTTATTTGTCGAGGTTCGAGAGTATCGTGTAATGGCTGACTGAGTGGAAACAGTCTGTGCTAGAGCGTTCCGAGGAGATTGCGATTCAGCAAGAACAAGATAATTGTGAGAACTTTCTCAGTAAACTCCCACACATAAAGAATGTGCACTCCATAATATATAAGAAGCTTAACCCGCTTGGCAGCTAAGAAATCTGATGATCAACAACTGGCACTAGATATGAAATCCCCCCAGTTACACAGACTACAAATGCCATATTTAAGCTTAAATCTAAAATGCAAACATTTCGAGACAATGAGATTACTGGGATTCCAGTGATTCAGCAAGAACAACGAGTTGATTGTGACAACTTTCCCCGGACATTTCTCAGTGAACTCAGCTGAACTCCTCGCACCGTGTTGATTTATACTTGGTAAGACAGAGCAATTTTTGCATGGAATTAACATAATATCTTGTTTGGAATGAATATTCGAAGAAATAAAAAGATTCAGAGAATGTTTCTGCAGAATGGTATACGACAGAGGGCATTCAGCCAGGGTACAAAGAATCTTCTTGTTAGCAAATAAACACCCCATCTTTCAGCAGTGTTGCGGTGGTCTACTCTATTCAATGCAGCTAGCTCGTAGTCTGCATTTTTGTATATGCAGACCCAGTAACCTAAAGTAACCTTACATAAGAGGCCCACCATGCAGTGCTTGAACCATGATGGCACATATAGTTCCTAATAATATTGTTAATTATGTCATCTGAAATGTTGGAAAAATGCTGCAATTCAGAGGTACCGTAACTTTGACTCGACGTGTGACAGTTCATCTCGATCGACACTCCGAACGTTTGTATAGGAGATCTTGCACCAGGAGAAGTTAATTTTAAGCCCACGTAACTCTATATTCAAGACCTCTTTTGGAATATAGTAACCAGGTCTTCCGGGACAATTTGACCAGGAGTTGACAAATCGCGAGGAGTTGTAGATACGTTATGATAATAATTGTACAGGCTAACGAAATTGTTTTCAACTTCTTCATAAACATTCTCGAAATCTTTCCATTTCTTCGAATCTTCCTGATCCAAAGAAGAAATATTGCTAATGCCATGAGCAAATTGCACTGAGGGCCTGTCTTACCATGAAATAATTTCAATAGCCTATTTAACACGAGACAATAGTCAAAGAGGCGCAGCCATAGAAACCAATTAATTGTTTCAGTAGAAACTCTAAAGGATTGCAGTTCAAAACCTTAATTTTATGTACTTTTAAGCCAAAAAAATCAGGAATAATTTCTATCAGCGGCTAGAAAACAATGGGAGAACCAATCAGATTCGCGGATTTCCAAAAGAACATGGCTGAGTTTCCACTAAAAGATATAGACCATGAAAAATGTGGTTGATTTGTAAAATGTAAAATAACATCAATCAATTTGGAATGGGATACAGTAGACCGAGCTTCATTTGTTAAGCAAAGTAATTTTTTTCATCAAATGCCGATACGATTTTTTGTTTAAACCGCTGATTATGAGTGGCAAATTCCTATATAACTCCTATAACTGATATATATTCAATCATGTTGTCACTGTGACGGAAAACACGGCTTGTATGTACCAAGCATAGTTTACTTTGATTCTTGGTTACACATTTTCAAACATGAAGCAGAACAACAATATTTTTTTAACTTTAGATTTGTTAAAACAAATCAAAACTTATACATATACAATCTTGACATTGTATGTCATTGAGTAATATTTAATAATTTTCACAACCAACCTAAACAAAAGTATCGTTTGCTTTGACAGTGGTCCTGTTTTATTTCCCTAAAATAAGTAAATCTTATTGTAGGAAGCTGTCATTAGTGCACAATAATACAGTAGCTTTATAAAAAAAATTCTCTAGTTCCTCCGAGTCCTATGTTGAACCTCTCCTCTTATGACGTTCAACTGATTGAAATATTGCCAAAATTCCAAATTTTACAGGACAAGGGAGAAAAAGTATTTAAGAGTAACGAGAAATGAAAAAAGATTATAGCTTTTAAATATCCCGCTCGTCCTCATTTTGGATTTTATGACGTGTAAAAGCTGCCCAATTGTTTCACACAAAGACCTTCTGCTCCTTAACAATAATAGTGGCAATAAGTATATACCACACAAGTGAATAGGACTATAAAATGACTTTTTGAGAGAATATTGTTTGTTTGCGCCCGCGTAGTGTCATTTGCGGCCCGAGCGCGAAGCGCAAGGGCTGCAAATGATACTACAAGGGAGCAAATAAACAGTATTCCCGAAAAAAGTCATTTAATTTTCATTATTATCAATATACAAGGCCAAATAACATCCTTGGGCATCCAGATATAAACTAACACATTTAATGAGCTTTACATGTTCAATAATACAAGTACTTCGCGTTGAAAATTTTGTGCTATGCTGCACTGAGGCCCATGTATTGTATAGGTGTAGTTAAAAAGAGCTGCTGTGTCTCTGAAAATAAGTGGATAATAATAATTTACGAACTTACATTTTCCAGTTGAGCCACGGCATAAAATCCCCGCAATGCTTCAGTTAATTTAGCTCGACCCGAGAAACACAAAATGAAGTGAACCGTTGTTTTGTTGCGTTTCGTTTCTCGTATAAGACAACAAGAAGCTGCTCTCTTTATATCTTCCCCTTGTGCTTTTGCGTCTACATCCGAATTTTTTAGCTGCATTTTGTCCCATTCATAACAAATAGGCTTTGATTTTTCTTTTCGAACACTATTCGCTCAGCGAGAAACTGTTCGAGACTTTTTTACTTTAAAACTTGCTGTACACATCTAAATGGTTTTCCCGCGTCATTAAACGTGGCCTGATTGGCTAATATTCATCGGATGATGAACCGAGAACCAATCAGCTGCAGGGCCGTTAAAGCATTAACGGCCCGCTAGGAGTCATTTGCGGCCCGCAAAGCGCGTGTTTTCAAGAGGGCGGTTTTCAATTTGGCCGCATATATTGATAATAATAGTGCTTTCCGCGCGCGCTGATTGGTTAGCTGGTTAACTCGGAGGTCATTAGCAAAGTATACTATTCACCTCCGAGCAGCCGAAGAGAAAAAATGGCTTCCGGCGCGTCGCTCTGGGTACTGAAAGTAATGTTTTGGTCCGTTCGCCATTCAGCTTGTGTGGTTTATACTAAAACAATTATTCACCTTAGTGTCGGTGAAAGTGGTGGATAGTTTACCTCGCCGCTCTGGCTCGGTAAATATCCGCAATTGTTAACTATTAAACGTCATAAAATCCAAAATGGCGGCGTGGGGGACATTTAAAAGACCGAATGGTGGCATGGGTATTTACTGGAATTTGCATATTAGCGTTGAGGAAATCTACAAGTTTTTTGTTTTTTTCTTTCCGTGAATCCTTTCTTGTATCTTTTCTTTTGCTGTTATGTGGTTTGTATTATTCTTTTAAATGTAAATGCGGCGAAAAAGGATCTTTTCTTTACATGTTTGATGAGAAAGGAAACGCAAAACGTCTCGTTTGCTACATCGCTATGTGTCATTAGTTTTCAGCACGCGTGGAACACTCTACCTTCGCCCATACTACCTTTCGGTCTTGTCTCTAAGCTTTAAGCTCCGACAATGTTAAATGAAGTAGCTGTATATAAGTATAATGTATGTATAAGTTTTATATGGCCCAAAACGAACAAATTACACTATGAATGGGATGGGCGATGGGACCCATCTTCCTCGGTTTGATTACAATCACAGACTGGGCAAAGCTTATTGTCTCTGACAACAGACTCTTTTATCGGTATTGTGAAAGCTTATCGTGAGTTGATGTTCCAAATAGGTTTTAAATATTTTATTGAAAACCTATTTTATACTGTTAACTTGTCACTACAACTATCCTATTTGAAACCTATTTTTATACTAATAGTTGGTAAACTATTTATTTATTTATTTATTTATTTATTTATTTATTTATTTATTTATTACGATTTACTCCATACAATACAAATACATAATGGAAATTAAGATAACAAAACAAACAAAAACCTGTGGAGAAGGAGACAACCAAAAGCGCAATGGCACCATACTAGGGATGTCCCCACTTATTAAAATTTAAAATATATATACAAATATACAAATATTCTAATTATCCGTAAGAAAACTTAAAACATTCCTTTTAAAAGTTGCAATACAATTTACTTCTCTAATATGATTAGGTAAACTATTCCATTCATTAACAACACGGTTAAAAAAAACTATATTTAAAACCATTAGTCGTACTTAGATTTGGGACAAGATCCTGTGTGACATTAATTTTTCCTCAAGTTGTGCCCTGTGCTTCTGTCCTTACAAAATATGAGCTTGTCTGAGATATCTATATCATAATGCTCATTAATTACATTAAACAAAATGTATGATCTCTAACAAACCTCCTATTAAATAAAGACAACAATTTTAACTTCGATAATCTAAGATCGTAATCATCATCAGACAAAGTAGTCCATCTGGTGGCCTCTAATTGGTGAACAGCCTCTAATTATCAATGTTACATTTTGTATGAGGGTTCCAAGTTTCGCATAACCATTGCCGATATTACCTTCAAAACAATGTTTAAGTAACATTTTTAAATTATTTATACTAACTGTTCGTGGTCATGGTCTCAAAACAAATTTTAAATCCAGTATTTAAACACTGTTTCAAGAAAAAATACATTAAAAACAGATGGAAAATCCTTCCGGTGTCACAAAATACGTTTTTGCTATGTCTAAAATGCAGTTCAAACAGTGAGTAAAATGTAAACGTTTTTACAAAATAGCACAAAAATACCCTATGGTGGCTTAAAAATAGTGTTTAAAGGAGCTCTGTCACGCGGATTTCGCAGATTTTTGGTCTAAGCTGTTCTCAAATTAGTGGAAGGCAACTTAACCTATGAAAATCATTACCTTTGAACATCTAAAGGAAGATATAACCTTAATATGTGGATACTGAGAAATCTAACTACGGCTATCAAAATATATTTTTTGTAGACGTGCGGAAACAACTTGAAAAGTTTAGCCTTTGCACTTTTCAAGTTTTAATCTATTTCCATCGTTGCCATCTGCATCTAAAGACGCTTGTTAAAAGTTTCGGTGCTCTAAAATAACAATTGCTAATAATTAAAAATGAACTATTATTTTTTGGTTTCCTTCAACACAAATATAAACTTTGGCTGTTAAAAACTCTGTTAAAATCCATGACAAAGCCCCTTTAAATCGTCAAAATACTTTCAAAACAGTTTAAAATCATTTTAAAAAACAAAGATGGTTTGGTAAGGGAAGGCCAATACAGATAATAAAGCAAGCCAATTTAGATGATAAAGCTAGATCTCAAATTAGGGTTTTCAAGTTTTTTTTCTCACTTTTTCTCACTTTTTTTTCACTTTTTTTTTTCGTTTTCAAGGCCAATATACATAATAGAGCTAGAACTAGGATTAAGTTTTGCTTGTTCTTTTTATCACTGGAAAGGAATTTTTTCTGTATGAAGCGAACTCAAGTTGAGATACTGCTTGAGATACGAAACGGCTTGATAGAATTTGTGTTATTTTCTCGTTGGTTTATCTCTAAAACCTTGAGAATGCAGTAAAACTATCATTTTCACAGATGTTGTTCATGTTTGGAGGCGTAAAAATTACTTTAGCTATGTTTCGGCAAAGTGTCCGAAATTTGTCCGAACTGAGATAAACAGTGTACGAAAGGTAAACGTCCGAACATTTTTGAAAGTAATGTACATGTACGTCTCAGGATATCACACATCGCTTGTCCGTCTTGATATCCTTCGAATTAAACGGACTGCCGTGAACATATCGGCCGTTTACAATAACCTCTATCTTATAGTCTAATACGTTGACAGGGCAACTAAAACTGAAAACACCATTCATGTTAATCTTAGTGACGACTGGAAATTTAACTGAGCCAGTGGGTTCAATGATCTTCACCTGCACTTTCTCTGCAATGTCAAAAGTGTTGCTTTTACTTTGAGGACGTATGTAGTAGTAGGCAATTATTTCACTACTTTCGGTTAAACCGACTTTTTTGACGAGGCGATACTGCTCATCATATTCTCTTATTTTGGCTAGCTTTCCAAACGCGTCGCAGTTATTAAGTGGGGAACCCAATTCCAGTTTATAGCAGATTTTTCCTCTTGGCCTTAAATCGACTGCTTTAGAATTGAGTTCAGTTAGCTGTTGAATCATTTGATTCTTTGCTGATAAAACTTCCGCTTGACTTGCTTTACTGAGAGCCTCTTCAGTGAACTTCACGCTGCTTTTCAGACAGCCAAGGGATAGAACAAAAGATTCCATTTGAGCATCGATAATTTTCTGCTGAGCGCTTACTGATTTTTTTAGCTCATCTTTAACACTTTGCCTCTTTCGTTCTAGAAGCTCAATCTGCTCATCGATGAAACTGTCAAGTTCGCGGTTGACTTCCATAGAATTTTTGTGCATGTTATCTTCTTGCTCTTTGATTGCCTCAACAGACGATTCTAAGGCACGGATATTCGCTCTCGATTTTTCTACGATGTCTAAGATCTCCTTCGTCATAGTAGGAAAGATTTCCTTAATAAAAGCGTACTTGTGATCACGATGATCGATGATAGTACAATCTCGGCAAATCAACTGATCACAGCTTTCGCAAAACAGCTTGAGTGCTTCTCCGTCATGTTTTTTACAAGGTGGGCTCGAGCTCGCATTTGATTGGCCATTGCCACGTATTGACAGAAGATTATTAATCAAGAAGTTAGCTGGAAGACTCTTGACATCACCATTTGGAACCTAACAAAACAATCGTGATAAAAATTTTAGACAAATAACCCACCCCTGGCATTTCTTAAATCAACATTTGGAAAACTTACGTTTCGCCTATTAGCCCTTCGTCGGAAAGGAAAAAAAAAACATGAAGTACGCGAACCTCATAAATTCGCCATATTGGATTTTGAGTGAGTAAGTTAAATTATTTTTATTTATTAATAAAATAATTAAAACCAAAAAAAAGAAATAAAACAATTGGCGGCCAGTGAACGAAAGCATTCATTATTGCTGTTCAAATATGCGTGGTACCATAGCGACTGCCATTGAAATATCATCGAGCCAGCCTGGACCTGTTTATAAAGAGCTTGGCACAATGAAAAGTTTTGTGATAAATCAGTCTCAAGAATTGACAAAAGTTTTTGATATTTCCTGTAGTGAGTACTTATAAAGATAATTATGTTTGAAAACTGACCTTTTGTTTAAACCTCCCTCTACTAAGATCCGAGTCCATTGAACCGAAGGCATTCTTTGGTAAATGGTTAAATGTGACAAATAATCTTTCAACATAAGAAATGAGAGTAAAAGCAGCTTTAAAAGATTTTTCTCACCACAGTCTTTCCTCTACACTCTGGGCAGATGATTTCATTTCCAGTCACCAGTCTCTCTAAGCACTTTTTACAGTACAGGTGCTGGCATCTCAACACTTTTGGGTCTTTAAATTTTTCCAAACAAATCCCACATTCAAGGTGTTTCGCTAGTTCTTTCTCCAATGAAGACGCCATATTATAACTATAAAAATAAAATCATATGATGAAAAATAGAATACTTATCGACCAAACAGGAAGCGTTTTCCTCATTCTATCCTGACTAACAGACGAATGATTTCTGGCACAAGTAGCGCCAGCAAAGCGACGAAAAACGATTTACATGTTGAATCAAACTTTGCCGTTTGCGGGTGTTGATTTCGTGGAAAACGGGACTCGGGACGGACATTGCTTATCATACCTTTTAAAGGTTTTAAATCTTCCGCAATGGTTAATTTTCAACCATCAATTAGACCAGTACATTGGTACCTCTTAAGGGCCCCCAGTGGTTTTTGGTACCTGGATGTTTAACCAAACCTCCGACAAGCTTCGGGTTATTTAATACGACAGGGAATGTGGTAATCTACCGGGAAAACGTAGATTAAAGCGGTTTAGTGCAATTCGTGTGCGTACGCGAGGCGACTGATCGAGAACGAGAAAGTGGCCGTAAAGCCTACAGTGACGATACCATTCTCGCCTCTGCTTCCTCCTAATTAGTCAATGCAAATGTTATGCCGCTGTTAAACGTCTGGCTGTAAATCAAATCGTACTGAATAGTATTCAGTGCCAAAATTTCGTAGGAAGGCCTTTAACGTGGGAATTGGTTCTCCCATTCTTCTTGTGTTCTTTCCTTTTTCCCACGAATTCGAAATCGGTAAAACATAAATATTACTTGGTGGATTCAGTCAAGGATGAAAAATCAATCAGCTTAAGAGAGAAATATAGCATCTTAATTGAATCTTAAACAACTAAGGGGTGGATCATTTGATTTCTGATTGGGGGGGGGGGGGGGGGGGTAGGGGTTGCAGGATTTTTAGGCTGCTAGATATTTTTATTTTTATTTTTCCAGCCCTGCAGGATTAAATTTTTAATTTCCATGTCCTTGCACGATATTTTTTAATGGAAATTTAAAGCACAAATTTTGAAGTTAACTTGACCGTCACCAGCCACTCAAAATCCACCCTATTAAAAAACACCTTTACACGCAATGCCTTTTATCTTTCTTTCAAAGCAATAAAGAGTTTTATCTTTATTCAATGTACAAAGAAATGCATCTCCACTAGCCTGGGGCTAGGGGCCTGTCAGGCTAGTGGATGTTATGCATCACTTTCCCACTGGGCAAGTGAACGTTTTTCCTGCTAATTACGTAACGCTTCTGAGAAAAGCTTTCAGACTTGCGTGTAATGGTTCCAACTTGTCCAAAGGTCGAGCTGGAAAATCCATCTTATTTGCACCCTGGTTATTTCTTTCAAAGCAAGAAAGAGGGACGGCAAAGGGACTGCACACGACAACTGTTAGGATGGGAATCTGAATGCATGAATATCTTTGAATCATAATATCCTTCTAAAATACAAACAGCGGCAACAAACATAACACATGAACTACGCATGGTTTGACGTTTCGCATGCTACAGCAGGCATCTTCAGAAGTGACGGTTACAAAAAAAAAACGAAAGATTTAAATCCTAAAAATAAAAAGCGAGGTACTGGTAACTAATTAAACAGTAATGAAAACAAAAGGTGAGAGCTAATAAAGCCACAGCTTTTCACTGCCAACATTGTCATTAAGGGTGGGTTTTTAGTCCCGTATAAACTTGGAGAGCATGCGCGAGGCCCCCCGAGGTGGACATGTTGTGTGAAGAGGGATAATAATCCTTCTCCAAATTCTTCCAACCGTGATATAAAGTTATCTTATCTAATATGAAATGATAAGTTGGATGTTCTAGAAGTATATGTCGACCAAAGGACGTAAAAACAAACGCGGAGACAGAGGTTCGCTTGAAGAGGGAGACCTCAACGACGCCAAAAGACCCAGCATGGCCTCGAGCGGGACAAGGAAACACTCGAAGGAACCGAAAATCCACCTCCCGAGCCAAGTTTGGCCGAAATAAAGGAGATGCTAGCCGAAATACAAACGTCAGTAGTGAGTATTTTAAAGGAAAACCAAATATTCAAAGAAGAACTTATGCAGCTGAAGTCAGCGTTTCAAGCTCAACAACGTGATTTAAACAAGATGAAAGCCTCATTGGAAGCCACAACGAAGGAAAACCGTGCGCTTAGAGAAGAACTTGCGTCTACGAAGAAGAAATTGAACAACGAAAGTGAAGAGACGGAGCGCTTAAGCGAAGAGCTGGATAATTTGGAACAGTATACCCGAAAAAACTCACTAGGAATTCACGGCATCCCAGAAGATGCCTACACATCTACGGAAGATGTGGTTATAAAACTTGGAGAAACCTTAAATGTACCAATTGAGCCGGAGGACATCGAAATTTCCCACAAACTCAATACCCGGAATAAGCCTATCATTGTAATATTTGTGAGCCATAAAGTTAAGTCCAAACTTTATAAAAGCCGAATAATGTTAAAACTTTTCAATGCTTCGGATGTTTTCCCTTCCAGAAGCTACGCCGCCGTTGTCGATCGCGAGCCCCGTATATTTATAAACGAGAATCTCACTGCTTACCGATGGAGTATCATCAAGAAAGCGAACAGCATGAGAAAGGATGAATTGATTCAAAGCGTTTGGACACTAGATGGAAAAGTTTATGTTAAAACGTCGCTGGACGGATCACCGGTAAGGATCTATTGTTTGGAAGATTTAGATAACTTATAAAGTTTTTAAGATCTGTGCAAACATGCTAGTTTAGGAGAGGGATTTGTTATTGAAAAGGGACAGAGGGACACTCTTAACTTAATTTAAATTAAGGTTTTTTTTTCTATATTATTATTATTTTCGATGTTGTTTGTTTCTGAGCTTTATCATTTTTATTCAAAAAAGTAGGTGTTAAGTGTAGTTGTTTTTCAAGCTTTGTTTTCTGTACAGGTAGTTACCATGAATAATTCAAGAAATCAAAAATGTATAATAGTATCACTAAATGTGCGTGGCATTAGGGATCAGGTAAAGAGGAGGAGCATATTTTCGTATCTAAAAGATCAAAAGGCTTCTTTTTACTTTCTCCAGGAAACCTTTTCAGAAGCAAGTGATGAAACCATATGGAAAAAAGAGTGGGGAGGGAACATTATTTTCTCGCATGGTAGTCGGCAAAGCAGAGGTGTCTGTATTTTAATCGATCCATCACTGAATCAGAAATTGGAGCATTCCTTTACTGATAACTCTGGTCGAATAGTGCTAATAACATTGAATTTCAATTGTTTAAAATTGTCACTCTGTAATTTATATGCCCCTAATAACCAAAGTGAACAACTGCTATTTATCCAAGAACTCAATAATTGTTTGATTGATCAATCAGAGGTGACGACTCTAATTATAGGCGGTGATAACAGATTGGAACTGTACCTTAACAAAGAAAGACAAAAACGGTGGATTAGCATGGAAACCAACGAATTTTAGAAACTGTATTTTAATTACCACGGACATGCTTGACCTTGTTGACATACAAACGACACCCTAACGTGAATAAATTCTCCTATTCTTCGAAGGCCTTAAAGTTGAAATCAAGAATCGACTTCTTTCTTTTGGCCAAGGAGTTGAAAAAAGTTGCATCAACTATTGTTTTCAAATTCTCTTGGGAGGACTGCATATTCCAAAAACAATAGTTTATGCAAAATTTGGGGGGCAAACAAAGTGTATCATGGGCAATTGATAAATAGAGAATTCATCAAGGTTCTAATCACAATTTGGTTTCTGAAGACAGCCGCCCGATTTGAATTACAGTGAAGGCGAGTAATCATTGCATGATTCGTCATCAAGCTTGAAAGTTGGGATGTCAGACGACGTTTCGCACGAGTGATCATGAAGTTAAACTGTTGATTAAATAAATTTTCCGTAAGATCTGTATACCGTCGAGTTTCATGCGGTTTGCAAACGCAGAACACTTGAAATTGAAGTTAAAGTTCCACGAAAATCTTGAAAATGACTTTGCCTTTTAAAATGTTAAATCTGACCAAATTTCTGGAAACATAAAGCTTATTTATCGGCAGTTCACTTTCGTGATCGCTCTTACAAAACGTTACCTGAAACCCCTTCAAACTTGAACGTTTTTTTTTTTTTCAGGACATACCTGTTTACGCTTATTTAGATGCAACAGATTCAATTCCTCGCCTTCTGTTTAATTCAATCGGCCAGCTATGATCAGAAACCAAATTCTGATTCAAACATTGATCGGCGCTTATATTCTTGACAGCATTCGGTATTGAGATAAAACTTGACGCTTTTATGTCGGGCAAGCAGACATCCAGTTTATTACAATTTGCATGACAACGTAAACTTCGCTCCTTAAATCAACACGCAAACGTTAAAGTTCGAAACTCGCTCATGTTTGTAGCAGTCGTAAAGTAAACCTTATTTGTTAAATTAAAACTTCCCAGGCCTATATATCGTATTTGTCCGGCAATGGCGACTCCCGCACGCTCTCAAGATATAAGATCTACTGATGATGCTTCTCAAGATAGCGCTGAACTGACGAGCTTGGTGCTTCCGTTTAGCCAGACGCTGCACATCAAGCAGGCACCGTTTAGCGGATACAAATCACAGCTTTATATGTGCAAGCATGCATGATGCGAACCGTGGACAACAGCTCGTGAATCGGAATATTGTCAAAGTCGAACGAACTTATTTATGTGCACCCCGAACAATACTATTTCAGCTATTTTGCTTCATTCGGAAACTCCTAGTTCGTCAGTTCTAAAGCAAGCATGTTACCAACACGTACCTTTAGATAAGTCCTTTTAAAAGACTTGGTATTTAAAAATTATGTTTCCTTCTTCGCTGCAAGACAGCAGACGTAGTTTCATTTCTCGGAAACGGCTGCAAAGTCATTATTCTAATCAGGTGACTTGCGCATTACAGTGTTGAATTTCTAATGCGCGGAGGGGAAGGGGGGAGGGGAGGGATGCTAAAAATATATTTTATACCTGGAGGGTCCGCCAAACCCTTACCCAGTTCATATATCATTTTTGACAGAATAGGTAACCTTTTTATTATCTTTTAGGCTTAAAAATACCTAAAGGGAGATATTCCATCTCTTCTCTTAAATCAATTCGTAAATGACCCCTTAACAAACTGATATAAATCAACCTTAATTTTATATACATGCACCTGTAGCCTACTGAAAGGCACCTCTTTCGGGTGGAGCCTCTCTGGATAGTACACTACAGGGAGTATCCCATCCCCCCCCGCCATTCTAGTTTCAAAGGTCAAGCAGCAAAGTAAAAGAAACCCAATAGTTGTCTCCTTAGCAGCAGTTGTTTGCGATCGTCACGCAACGCTAATCACGTAACGCTCTCTCTTCCGTGATGACCCTTGATGTTTTGGTTTCCTGTTTTTGTGTGTGTGTGTCGCCAGGCAACAAATGAACGTTTGTGTACACCGTCACTTTGCGTTACGCGCACATTGGAAGCACAGTTGGCCCAAGCTCACGATATGAAACTGATTCACAAAACGTACGTCTTGCCTTCCAGCGGTGTTGTGTTACAAAGATGCGATTTACAAGGGTTTGTATGGGATCTCAACGACTTTGTTTCAAAACGTATAAAATTTAATCGGTTCTGTGAAGCAGCAAAGTAAAAGAAACCCAATAGTTGTCTCCTTAGCAGCAGTTGTTTGCGATCGTCACGCAACGCTAATCACGTAACGCTCTCTCTTCCGTGATGACCCTTAATGTTTTGGCTTCCTGTTTTTGTGTGTGTGTGTCTCCAGGCAACAAATGAACGTTTGTGTACACCGTCACTTTGCGTTACGCGCACATTGGAAGCACAGTTGGCCCAAGCTCACGATATGAAACTGATTCACAAAACGTACGTCTTGCCTTCCAGCGGTGTTGTCAGTGTTACAAAGATGCGATTTACAAGGGTTTGTATGGGATCTCAACGACTTTGTTTCAAAACGTATAAAATTTAATCGGTTCTGTGAATAAAATCGACTTACCTTTATGCCATCCTTTGTTGTTTGCCCGCCGTACTATTTGTGAATTTGACCTTTTCCATTAAATTTTATTTGATCTTCCTTTAAAATTATATGTGAACTTTAAATTTTGATTTAATCTTGTTATTTTCTTTTTGAAGTAAGTTAGCTTAACATAACATATTTAAACTTCGATAAAATTACATTTAATCTTCGCTCAAATTTCAGTTAAACTTCGGTTAAAGAATTTCATTTGAACTTTCAAATTTCATTTTGCCTTCTTTCAATTCCATTCAAATCTTCAGTAAATTTTATTTGTCGAGGTTCGAGAGTATCGTGTTATGGCTGACTGAGTGGAAACAGTCTGTGCTAGAGCGTTCCGAGGAGATTGTGATTCAGCAAGAACAAGATAATTGTGAGAACTTTCTCAGTAAACTCCCACACATAAAGAATGTGCACTCCATAATATGTAAGAAGCTTAACCCGCTTGGTAGCTAAGAAATCTGAT
>OY855915.1:21388221-21403221 GCA_963693305.1 Meandrina meandrites
ATGTTCAATGTTGGCGGAATCAATGCCTACATACCAAGTTGGCGCCTATGCTACTGGAAATCCTACCTTTTTCGCTGTTACACTTCCTATACGCTCTTTCGTCGGATTCGTTTTTAGGGAAGGGTTCTTCGTTAAAGTACATGGATGGCGAATAGATAAGCTTACGAAACGCTTCCACGGCTTTTGTTTCGTTGTCGAGTCCAGTGATCGTCTTGGCTACACCCACAACTTGAGGATAAATTGACTTTAACAAGGACCAACCAAGCTTATGGACAGATTCTTTGGACGTGAAAAATAAGTAAATATCAGGAAAATATGCATAATTTTGTTCACTAAAGACTCAAAGGAAAGGGTGGCATCCTTATCGGGCAAAATGTCCCATACCGCGGGAGCTTATCCCGGTTTCCGTCGCACGAGGCGACTAGGACTTTCTACTCCCCCCTGGATGGGATACTAGTCCATCGCAGGGTTATCCCCAGTATTCAATACACCTGTACCCACTCATACACCATGGTCGGGAGAGGCACTGGGAAATTAAAGTGTCTCACTCAATGCAAGAACCTGGCAGGGACCTCGGCCAGGGCTCGAACACGGACCGCTCGATCCGGGATCCAGCGGCTGCGATAGTTTCCCGCGCTTGCCAAAAGGTGTACAACGTTTTCCGCTATTTTAAGACTTGCTTTCGATTTTAGATCGCGGGAAACCTAAACTGCAGGGAACTTTTTTAAAACGGAGCTCTGTCACGGGGATTTCGGAGATTTTTGGTCTAAACTATTCTGAAATTAGTGGTAGGCAACTTAACCCATTAAAAACATTATCTTTGAACATCTAAAGGACGATATGAACTTAATATGTGGATAAAAATCAAACTACGGCTATAAATATCGTTTTCATTGAAACGTCTGGAAACAACTTGAAAAGTTTAGCCTCAATATTTCAAGTTGCAATCCATTTCTATCCTAGCCATCTGCAGCTAAAGACGATTGTTAACAATTTCGGTGCTTGAATACAGAAATTCTTAATAATAATGGACCATTATTTTTTGGTTTTCTTGGATAGAAATAGAAATTTTGGCTCTTCAAAAATCTGTTAAACAAGCCTCTTTAAGACTAAGCAAAACAAATAGAAAATAAAAAGAGTCTACCCTTACCAGCTGTATGATTAGTTGTTGTAAAAAATTGCATCGTTCTCTCATACCCAGCCTTCCCGTCAATGATTTCACCGCTTGGCAGCCTCCTACTCGCGGGCTCAGACATATTAGGAGCCCCGTTATAGTACACATACCGCAATGGGCGACTGAAAAGACCGCTGGAAACATTGCTGGGCACACAGTGCTTCATGTGATCCACCGCCAAGTATCGCAGTAAATTGACCAAAGGAACGCCCACATAATCTATTAAACTATCCGCCATCGACGGCTCTAAGGGTAGATCATATTTTTTAAACCACAACGCCGACGCGTTGTGAAATCTCATGTAAAAAGCTCCAGTTAGGAATGGATATGCAAACGATTCCATCATAATGTCTTCTTCGTGTAAACTTTCTGCAATTTTTGGGTAAATTTGGTTCAAGCAATCAAGACCAACTCGACACTCTTCCACAGAGCCAACCATTCCAGCTTTAACTCCAAGCTCGATATTTTCTTGATATCGCTTTATTCCTCTGCCAAAATTTTTCAAAGCTTCAATGATGGCTTCCATGTCCTCCACCGTCTCTGGAGATATTCTTTTTAGAAATGCACGAAAATGAAACGGTAGTCTGGCGATAATTTTCGTGTAACAGAATCTGTTAGGACCGAGCATCCATTGACCTGAGAGAGATGAAAAGATGTCAACAAGGCAATTATTTTCGCCTAACTTCAAAACAGTGTTGCAACAATCAAACTGTCAGCTCTTACGCGGTTGTTCTACGTAAAAATAAGTAGCAGTAAAATGTCAGAATCCATAGCAGGAAGAGTAGCAGTCGCCTTGGTCACAGCATGCAGTATCATTTGCCGTAGCAGAAACAGTAAATGGTGGTGGTGGTGGATGTGGTGAAAATGGTAGTGGTGGTGATGGTGGATGTGGTAATAGTGGTGATGGTGGTGGTGGATGTGATGATAGTGGTAGTGGTAGTGGTGGTGGCAGTGGTGGTGGATGTGGTGATGTGGTAGTAGTAGTGGAAGCGGTGGTGGTGGTGGTTGGAAGTGGTAGTGGTGATGGTAGCAGTGCTCTAGAACTATTGTAGAAGTTGTAGCAGAGGCAGCAGTGGTCGTATCACAAGAGTTGAAACAGCAGTATCAGTACCTATAGCAGTATTATTACTAGTGGTACCTATCGGTAGAAGTGCCAACGAGTACAACAAGAGAGAAGGGTTGTGAGGATAATAAATTTATTGTAAATGTTTGACTAAAAGTACACTTTATGATGTGGGTGTGATCAATGTACATTGCATGTATTCGTTGCGGAATGTTTGTGGAATAAACTGATGCGATTTGGTGAAGGCCTAATGAAGGAGTTCTAAAATGATACTAAAGTAGTGAGAAACCTTGTGAAATCCATGTAATTTGAGGGTTGCAAGCCATTGCAGTTCTATGCCGCTATTTTGGAAAGGTGTCAGCTGTTTTCAAGTCCAATAGACCTTAAATCAAAGTGGCTGTGAGCCACTGAAACTCGGAAAATATATAACCTTTGTTTACTTCATATATAGTAACACAAATAAAGGCTGCATTTTACCCAACCCCCTACCCGCTTCACAAGACTAATTGATTACTAAATTTAATATTAAAGACTCTCTGTCGACTGCGAGTGTTTGTTATTGTTTTGATTCTGGCAATGAAGAAAATCGTTCGAAAATCAAAAAGATTTAGGGCATTCGCGGCCTAAAATAAAATATACCGGTAGAAACAGGTATAAAATGTTTACTTTCGAGGTCATCCAGCTAAGAAATACTTTATTTTGAAATTATGACCTCGCGTCGTGGGGCGCGAGCTACAATTACAATTCGAAGCTCCTGTCGCCATACGCGTCATTGGTCGTCATTTGAAACAACTCCATAAAATAAATTTCCTTTTTATTTGCTTTTAGAAGTACATATACAGAGTATATATATACAGTACTTAGTGCTCTTAAAATACAAGATGTAGAACTAGAGCAATGAACATTTCGTGGCGATTTCCATACCACGGTTTGGAATTCCTGCGGAGATTGTTTCGATAAGCGGTCACGTACAGATTCTAAATGCTTTCAGTTCGATCTTTTTTCAGTCCGAAAGAACGCACTTTTCATCGAAATAAAAATTTCAAATAATCTCAATAAAGCTTACTTGGTAGTGGAAGAATCTACTGGCAATGCGAAGGGAAATAATTCTGCAGCGATTCAGTGTCACTCAGCTCAATACTGCAACAAACGTGAGCAGTTTTCACTTTGCCTGTATCCGAGGTCATCTTCTTTGTTTCTCCATTGATTCTGGGCAGATTTTCTTGAATAAATCTTTTCGGAAGAGCCTCTCGTTACAGTCTAGGCCTTACGCAGGCGATTCTTGGCAACCGCCATGCATGGCTAAAAGCAGATCGCGTACCGGCCGTTGTTTAGCTTCTCACACATGTGAGTTTGCGGATCACGTATCGACGCCATGAATCATGCATCGTGCACGTGCTGAACAAATAAGTAGCGCGCTGATTGGCCACAACTATGACAAATTGTGCACGTGCTGAACAGTTTCTGCTCAACAGATTGGCTAAAAACATCAGACATTGTGTCGTCACGATCTACCTTACATTACATTACATTACCTTACATTACATTACTTACATTTCTACATTTTGGAGCGTGTGTGAGATTTTTTCCGCACATACAAATCTTCTCACGGCTCTATAATCTGCCGCCTCGTCAGGCCTTCTGGTCTTCCAGAAGGCCTGACTCGTTGGCAATTAGCAGCAGCATGCAGCAGTAGGCAGATGTAGTAAAATCTTGCTCATCTTTAGCAACAGTAAGCTAGTCATGATAATTACCTGAATAATAATCGAAGTCATACACATTGCCAAAACTATGCTCCAAAAAGTGCTTCAACTCTGCGAGTGCCTTTGTTTCTCTCGTCTTCATTAGCTCAGTAGTAATATGCAACATGTTAAGCTCTTTTAATAACGACTGTGAAGTGTCTGCGATATTCTTGATACTGGTTGGTGTAGGATAAAAAGCTTGAAAGTTTTTTTTGACTTCATCCGCGGAGACTCGAGGCTTGTACGGCACTTCATAGGGATGCAACTGGTAGTAAACGACCTTCAGTTTGTTTACAAAGTTCAGCAGACCTGTATAAAAATATGGCAGCAGTCTAGCATTAGTCTATATATGCTGTCATTCACCCCACAATAGTCTGGCTCTATCCACGAGAAAGATGTCCGAGACTGGAACCGAAGAATTCCATAGTGATGACGTATCTCTGTTGAGGCACGTGTAGTTTTCCGGATAATCGTAACAGCCAATAATCAAAGAAATGAGCACAAGGATCCGTACGTCATCAGTGTGGAATTATACGGCTCTCACGGGTATCTCTCGCGCGGGAAGAATTTAGTGCGCGACTTTCCAGGCAATGTTTAAGAAAATTTCAATTTTAAAAAGCAGCTATTGCAAAAAGAAATAGCGTTTCTTTCTAGATCGCGGAAGGATATGAATGACAAGGAACTTCCTAATTTACCCTTCTCTTGCCCTTTTTCGTCAGCCTTTCGCGCCAGCTAACTCGACACACGCGAAGATATCGTGGCTTTGTTTGCCCTTGCAAGCGCTCTCATTTGTTGGAATTTTCTTCTTTCTCAGAATATAGCTAGAATGTTTACTTAAACACGGAAAGAGCCCACTTTATACTTTTCTCCACTACATGGATCGAACTTAAAAGCATTGCAGTCGTCAGATACTTCTATTTGTAATGAATCTCAATAATTTGTGGGTTGCTGACGATTATCTTTCCGATATTTGAAGAACATGCATTGAAAAGCATGCATTTTTACGGGAGCTTTTGCCTGGCGCAGGCTAGCTTTTCGCCCATGTTAACCATGCTTAACCATGCTTTTCGCTCTTTAGTTTATTTAACCATTTTTTTTTTTACCAGGAGTGAACTTAAAACAGGAGGTCTCCTTTTTTAAACTTCGCAAAATTTACTCTCTACCATGTCTACATTCTGTGACATCATGGCCCTTCAACCAGCCATTGCGTTCTGTTAGTTTCAAACTGCAGAAAGTTTACGGAACTTTCTCTTCCATGAAGAAAATATCACAAATTGCAGCATGACGCGGTCATGCACTACCGCTCTTAGTAAACTCACTTTAACAATCGAGAGCGCCTCGGTGAACACTTATGGTTACAAGCATCTTTCAAATGCTCTCAGTCTGCTCGTTCGTTTACTAACCTTACTACTGTCATTGGCATTTTACCTAAGCACTCAAAATACGAAAAAGGCAAATTTTGGTGTGAAAACCTTTTATTTCCTAAGGATGATCAATATCTTGTGTGTACTGATGTATCATACACTGCTAAACAGAGGTCACGCGAGGACAAAATAGAACAGTATACTAAGATCGGCTGTCTTAAGGTATCTCTATAAAGATCCTTAAAGTTATTGGTATTATAGCCATCCTCACTATTATCAACTAAATCGACTATGTACCGCGAGAGCAGTTTAGCCTCTGTAACAAATTCTTATAACAAATTTCAAAAGAAATAGACGGAACTCGGTAATGCGAATTCGTGTTTCCAACTTGGTACTTTTGCCGACACCCAGACTGCGGCAAGCATCAACCACTTTAACGTACGCTTGATGGCTTCCCATTAAAACTTTTTTGGGATTTGTGTTTTTTTAATCGTGAAAATGCAAAAAACGTTGACGTGATTTTAGTTGTAGCAGAAACCCATAAGGGTTGAAACGTGTAACTCCCTATGATTCGCATTGTACAAAGCGT
Organism: Meandrina meandrites; assembly: GCA_963693305.1. NCBI lineage: Eukaryota > Metazoa > Cnidaria > Anthozoa > Scleractinia > Meandrinidae > Meandrina > Meandrina meandrites. Next base: position 21,394,154 of record OY855915.1, read on the forward strand.
CTGAACATTCGTTTTCATTAAGTACCATATTTGGAAAATCACGAGAAACAAATCAACCAATCAAAACTGTTAAATTCACAGCGCGCGCAAGCTCGCGCTAAATGGCGTAATCTTGTTTGAACAACTTTGGTCGAATAAAGTTAAATTTGGTTAAATTCTTGTGTTTCATCGTCATTTAGTAGTCTGGAAAACTTCACTTGGATACTCTTAATGAATTTCTTTAGTTTCTGTGAGTAATTTACGGCGTTTTGGTCGGAATTCAAGTGACTTACCGCAAAACCGAAAATTTTATTGCGTGTGTCGTTACGTGAGTAAATCATTCGCGTACAACCTCTTTGTGTTTCCAAATATGGTACTTGGCAAACTGAATATTCGAACGCTGTGAACGCGCGTTATACGTTTCAACTCCTTATGAGTTTCTGGTTGTAGTCTCCTATATATAAATGATTTTATAAAATAATTTATGTTGGGTATCGTATTGTCAAGTTATAAAACTCTTTAGGTACTTTAAAACATGGCTCTTAGAGAGCGCTATTTATGGAAAACTTCAATTTATTGATGATGTAAAACAAGTATTCCGGAAGCAATAATGTTTTAAATAAAGTTTTAAAATTATATTGGTACTATTTATTCTAACCGCAAATTGACAATGATTCAGCATTCCAAAGGCAGCTTTAGAGAACCTATATCAGTTGTAAAGTTATGGCAACATTAAGATTGCTACATTTCTTTTCAAGTGCACTGAAGCTTCTAGAATCAATGAGCTCGTTAATTAGAAAGGAAGCGATCTGTTGCTTTGATAATAACTTAACGGTAGCAGTAAATGGCACACATGCTTTCACGAACGACATTATTTTGTAGGAATCTTGAAAATATTGAAAGACAGAAGTTTTATTTAAGTCAGTTTTCGTGGAACTTGAATATGAATGTATGTACGAGAAATGATCAACGCACTTAAACTCAAATTATCGTCTAATTATCTATTACGATTTTGCCTAGCTTTTATAAATAAACCAACTGAACGGCAGAGTCAAACTACAGTTAAATTAGCTGTACAAAGTCTCTGATAAAACCCGCCTCGTATGTGACCATTTCTATGAGAGCCAGCGAGCAGTATTTGCATACCCTACCATTTATTGCTGATCATTTTTCAATATTTTGCCAAAAGTGGAGTTTTAGATTTTTGTCGAGTTTGAACTTGACCGCTCTGAGAAGTGCAAAGCTGTAAAACTGTGATATTTTTAATAGTGCAACGCAGTTAAGATATTTAGAAGGAAATAAGTCGGATTTCCCGTGTACGTGATACACTTATCTCGCCTTCTATCTTGTTTGTTGATTGTGAAATCAGTATTCACGCCCTATTGTCGAGAGTTAGGCAATAAGATAAAGTGGATGTCGGCACGGTCGGGCTTGATATCGGCCCTGATTTGCTCGGTTTAACAGTATTTTTTGTAGCATATTCATAAAAAAGTTTCAGCCCGGCTTTGCTTCAGTTTTAATCAGAGCTTACTTAATTCTGTCACTGCTCACCTAGTCATGGAAGTAGAGGAATTCCTTGTCGTACGTAACACAGGTAGTAGATATATAAGAGCAAGCCAGATAAAATTAAAAAAAATCATGTCAAATTTTGGATGGCATTTTAATTATACACCTTCTGGTACATGAAGAAAACTAAGTTATTTTACCAAGAGAATACTTTCTAGGAGTTCATTTTTGGTGGGAGAGTGAGTATATGCGTTTGAAAGTGTCAGTTTCGCGTTTGTTGTAAACGTGAATTTTTTTTTCCTTTTTGCGATGGACTTTGATATATATATATATAACATTACGACAAACAGGAAACATACGGCTTATTAATGTTGCTATTTATATCATGATGCTTCTATTATGTCGAATAGTCTCACCAAAATTATCTCAATAAAGTCTCGGCATCTTTGGACTCGACGAAATCTCGTCAAATCATTTTGATTTCACACGAGGGCTCCAGATTCCAAGTGGTCTCGACACATGGGCGTCATTATAAAACGCCTTGCATGTTACCACTACTATGAAGATCTATAAAGCTATCTCAGGAAATTCGATTCATGTACCAACATTATTCCTGTCGTATAAAACACCATAAAATGTCCCCACTATTCCATTTGGCGACAGCATTTTTTCTTTTCAAATTTGAGCTTTTATATATTTTGCCTTCTTCAATTTTTATAAAACTTTTTGAAAAGACACTCTCACTTTAACTTTTTTTGTCCGCTCTCTTCAACAGGAAACTCGACTTTTTAAATATTTGCATCTTCCTAATTTTTAATAATGTAATATTTCAAAACAAAATCAGTCGATCAACTTTATTTCTCTGGGGTAATTAACACGAAACTGTACAAACCTATGGCTCCCCTACAACATCATTAAAACTTAATTAAGAAAAAGGATATAAAATAGTAGATTCTAAATACAATAATAAGCAATATTATGTACAAGGATGTTGAAAATAGAATACGAATTTCCGGCTTTAAGGAAATAACGTGCTTGGAGGTTTCACGTCGAATTTTGTGAAAGATCACGCAAAAAAATTTAAATGTGCGATAATTCCAGTTTGTGTCCACACCGGGCATAAGATTTTATCTTACAAAACCTGCAAAACGTTTAAATATTTTGGTCAGCTAGAGTATGATCATGTTTCCCCCTCTTTTTTCTGTGGATCATGTTGATCATACGGAAGAAATTTAATAACGAGCAAATTCAAGTCTACGTTTCCGCAACTTCTTTCAACTGTAAGAGCCTTTCAAGCACGGAGTGGCCAACAACTTCGATATCAATGACTTGTTGGGCGGACTTTTTTCAACTGATATAATCGCAGTTTTCTGTTTTAAGAAAGTCACGAAAACTCGAGATTAGAGAATTCCGAAAATTGTATGGAGCTGACTCATATCTCATAGGAAGAAAGATATTAAACGAATGCTTGAAAGTAGACATTTTTATCGTCAGAAAGACGACGTCTACCAGATTACACATCGATTGCGGTTTCGTCAGAATATATATGTCGACGACTTTTGAATATTTCTTCTCATATGGTTATAAAAAAAAAATTAGCCTTGTTGAACTTTTAGTGCATGTGTATAATAAACGCGACTTGCGGCGGGAAATTTGCTATTGCCGAAAAGATAAAAGGCTGGTTGGCTGACGGCTTATGAGATTATCAAATCACAAACTCATTCAGTTGTTATGTGGATAACATACCCTGTTTTTATGGGCAGTGTTTCAATTATCACCATCTTTATTTCGATTTTTTGCTCATATTTAAAAGATCTTCAATACGATCTTCGGTTAGGGCAATGATTTCTGGCATTTTAATGGGTTTTTTAAAGATGTTAAGATAAAAAAGTCTCACGACTTTGAACAATAAATTAATTTTTGCTCTCATTAGTGTAATGAGAATTCGAAAACTTTGTTTAAGAGGGCTTTGAATTTAACACATTAAGAATTTTACTATTTTATCGGCCTGGCCCCGTCAAATAAATGAAAAAATTGTTCTAATTCTCGAATTCTTTCCATGATGTGAATGCAATATTTTAATTTCTGTCCTTTTCAACATCTTATCATTTAAAGTCGTCGTGAATTTTCAAAATTCCATTGAGAGTTAAACTGCAAAAGATAAAGCAAACCGTTTTTGAATTCAAGCAAAGGGCAATTAAGCTCAACTTTTTTAAATAAGGAGCTCAACGAAACGATATGTTGATCATGATATGATGAATGTCACAAACTAATCAGGCTTTGTTGACTTTTACCCTTAATTTTCGTGACATTTTGATGAGCAACTATTAGCTCGAGGATATATACACGAAATATCTGCATGATTTATTACAGTTTATCGCCGAAGGCCGCAACAAAGGAAACCGTACACTTCCTTTCTAAAAACACCTGAAATCATAAAAATGATTTAATTTCTGAGCAAAGTATAGATTTGGACCATTTAACTTCCTTCCACGAAAATAGTTCATGATCGAAGAGCACTGTAATCCTTGCGATCAAGAGCAATGTTGTAAACTAAGGTATTCTGTACTTCATGTGAACAATTATTTTGGACACCTTTATTTCATGATATAAAACACCTCTTCTAAAACCTCAAAGATCTTAACATTCGTATTAATGCAAGACCGTGCTCTATTAATTTCTGGATAACAAACCTAAATCTCTTTAGTTTGACCTCTGACCACGTAATTAACCAAAAACTACTTCACGCCTCTGTTAAAGTTATGTTAGAAAAGGGCCCTTTTATTTGAATTGTAAAATACCTAATCAATTGCTTATAAACGAGTCGTTTCGGTTGAAAAGGCACAGTCAATCCACTTTGTGGGTGGGCCTTAATTGTTTCACATCTACGTTCTAAGGAGTTTTACGGCTCGAAATTAAAAAGAAAAGGCAATTTTCGCGTACCTGATTTCTTGAACTCTGTGGAATAGCTGCAACTCTTAGTGAAATTCCTAGTCTTCGATGTTACGATCGAACGTTCATTGCATTCCAAATCACTGTTGTTGTCCGGGCTCAGAGAGGAGTACGTTTCATCGGATCTGTTCATTCGCAGCAATGCTATGCCGATTATTAAACAAACAATTCCCATAACGGCCACGGTAGAAGCAAATACCAGAAGTTTTCGCGATATCTGCCTTTCTTTCCGAAACGCTTGGTCCTCTGAATTCTCCATGTCCTCCGGATTGCCACCCCGAAGGAACTGTAATTCGTGGTTCACTGATCCCATACCTAAGGACTGCGCTTTCCTGGAGAGCTTAATTCTGCTCTATACTGCGGAGAAAACGAGGCAAAGATTTACAATCTGATCGAGCCACAACGGCCTAGAAACTGTAAGTGCTGTAGCTTCCTTCACGAATCGGTCTTTGTCAACCGTGACCAATGCCTGCTTCCCGGCAAGTTATTGAAGTTGCTGTCAATTTTGCGCCCTGCAAAACAAACGAAACGAAAGTTGAAAAGGGCTTACAGTATTCTTCAAGCAAATCCGTACCAACAAGACAATTAACTTAATTACATAATGGGCAACCCACAAAAACACACACGCTGAGTTAGAATTGAAGGTCACCTTTTATCCAAGATAAATCGACGAAAAATCTTGCTGTGCTAAGTGGAAATCGACAGCGTTACAGGCTTTGTCGAAATCTCTGCGCGCACAAGCCTTTTACGTACGTGCCAAATGTACACGCTCGTCCCCACAGCGAACATCCGCTCAATAACACATTATCGAGCTATACGCCGTAATGGCTCTTGCGTTTATTTTAGTCCGGTGGAGCTAATATAATTCCACAAATCTGGCAACGAAAACGTCCATTGTCGTAGTAAGGGAGACACGAGTGAAAGTGCGACAAAATATTGGCTAGGGTGCGCATGTAAATTTTCAGTTTTCGACATTCAAATCCGGGCTGAAGATTGATTTCACGACGATAAAAACGCCCCGGCAGAAATGTCAATGTTAATGTACTCCGTTTGTAAGTGTTAAGACCAGTTCTAGAGGAGTTTACGGTAAAATAGCAAGCATTCTCAGCAACAATGACAAACATTCACTGAAAATAACTTACACTCGAACTTTACGCTGAATTATCCTTTGTCATTAGGCTGCGTTTATGCGAATTTGAAGTCCTTAAGCTTCATTCCGTTTTAATTGCCTGAAAACAAAAGCCTGACACATGTAAATTTTGACTTCTGAGGCCCTTGATACAATTGCCTTTATTGAAAAAAACACGCGCAAAAAGATAACATCTTCGAATGGGAAATAATTATTAAAAATATGGATCTTTGCGTCACCAAAATCTATTCGAGTTTTCATGCAATTTCATGAGCTTACAACGACTGATTTTCAACGGTGAATGTTGCATCAAAAAAATTGCAATCGGAGGTGAGTGTAAGAAATTGGAAATCCGGATTGTATGCGAAAGGAATGAAAAACAAACAATTAATAAATGAGTTGAAAGAAACTTGACATTGCAATCTCAGCGTGTGCGTAGGTCTGCTCGCACGTAATATTTAATTTAGCGCGCTTTTTTCAGTAATTGAAACTTTTACGTCAAACCATTCTGTTTATACCGCACAAAAATAAACTTTCATCGGCAATCGATATTGTCTTCGTGAAGTTATACACAAAGCAAAATAATTAACTATACGCAGTGCACACTACATTGCCGGTAGATTAAATTGGGCCTGAATCTTTAGTTGTATAATTGACGCTTAAGACGACCCAAAAAGTAAAAGTATTGTGAATCCTAAACTTACATACAGATATTAAACTATCATAACGAAAAAAATATATGTTGACTTAATGATTAGTTCTTGAACGTTTTGGCTTAATTATCTTAATATATTTGTCGTGATCAAAGTCAACAGCTTGCTGGGAACAAATGATTTGCGACGAAGGCACACGACACAAAAACATCATTTATCTACAAACTATTTTTCTGTCAATTAAGAGAAAGACTTACATTAAAGTTTTGGGAATTCGTCTGTTTCTACCTTCATACTTATTACCATTGGTGTGATTTTATCGCTTCTCCAGTTGAGACAAAAAAAGGAAGACGGTTTAGTAGCTTTTAGTGAGTAAGCTTTGTGTTACACGAGACGACTTCTAACGACGAATTTTTTTTATAATGGTGATTTTTGATCCATTTTACACAGAACAACGTTTAACAGCGCATTGTTGAGGCAAAGATATATCACATGAAAGAATTGAAATTAGTACAACGACGTCGCAGGTCTTTCAAGCTGCATTAAAAAAATCTGATCCTTAAAAGCTCCATGCTACACGATGCAATGTTAACGTTAAAAGAATTGTTGTTAAAAATCGCCTCGTGTAACATCACCTTCATTGGAAGTTATCAGTTCAAGTGTAGCTAGATTCAGCCTGTTTCTTGCCCGAACGCAACAAGCGGCTCGGCGCGCGGCGGAGAGGCGACTGTATTCGTCGGCTAGTTTCTCTTTGACATTAATTTCCTTTGCTAGACAAACGTGAAGCGAAACATGTTTTGGGTTTCGGTTATTGTTTTCCGTTTTCTATATTACGGAAGGAAATTAAAAGTGGTATTTATTCTTACACGGTTTTTGTTTCTTCTCCACTTTGTTCTCTGTTACTATTATTGCAGCTTTAATCTCCGCCGCCATTTAAGAGTTTGATGACCGGGGTATAACTTTGTCTGCTCAAAATGAGAGATGTCTGAAATTCCATTGTGATAACGTAGCTTTATTGAGATCCGTGATTGCCTGTTGCTTGGATTTTTGCGCGCATGCAAGCACAACCTACAAAGCGGTCAACAACGTCCTTGATCCCAGGCTCTCTCCATTTCCTCTCTAGTCTCTCGTCGTGATGAAAAGGCGAGAGGAGCTGGGGATCAAGGTTAAGCGGTCAAACGCAAAATTCCAACGGCACTTCCCGCATTTGCCGCCTCGAACAGAATTACAAGCCGGTTAACTAAGTGGTCAACAGTGACTGTCTTAACTTTTGGCTTGAAAATAAGGGATTTCGACAAAAATTAAGGAAGGAAAGTTTTCCTTTCTGGACTCAAACGGACTCAAAAATGGACTCAAACGCGAACCGTCCCCACGCCAAGCAGCGCGCATCCACAGCGGCGCCACTTGTCATGCTCACTGAAGGTTCAATGTATATCAGAAGTCCATAACTAGAAGTCTACATCTCTGGTAATGGTCCTTGAGATATGTCTTTCACGTGTAGGCTATTTTTAAAACAGCTTTTCCGCGAACCAGTGGCTAATCGTGTTGGGGGACTTGCCGTTCACGACTTTTGATTGGCTCGCTCGTAAGCCGGGCTAGAAGAGCCCCCCTTCTGATAAGAGCAAGCATACTTTCCTAATTAATTCTTTCGTTTTGACTGCCCTTTGAAGCGTCGCTATCAACAAACACCTTCTTTGGGCTGATGGTGAAAAACGTTTTCGCATGTTCCTTCTATATTTCTTTTCATCGTCTGCCAAAATGAATGGCTCTCACAAAAGACGTGACTGAAAGCCGTAATTGGCAACAATCCCATGCAGTGATCACGTGCAATGATGGTGTACACGTGCACACCATCATTTATTCGCAAAAAAACTTCATTTTCTCGTGCGCAAGGTTTGTGCTATAAAAAATAGCCTACACGCGAAAGACATAGCATGCGCCCTGATATTACACGTAGACTTCTATAGTTATGTACTGAATTCTGCATATTTAACAATTATTCCATAAGAGGGCTTTGGATATGAGATGGTAGATAGCCAACGAAGCGCATATATGATAATAAAATACAAATCCGTTAGACAGAGTTTTTGCAAAATAGGAAAATGTAATATTTTGCCTATTTTACAATCAGCTCAAAATCTGTCTTACAGAGTTTTATTTCATTTTGCATGAATGTTTGAGATTGAATTTCAGTAAGAATCGCGCAAAATAAGGATTTCGCGGCAAAAGTCGAAAAATCGATTCACTTCCTCATTTTTTGTCCACAAATAGCCTTTAGGTAGGTTTGAAATGTGATGTAGTTTATTTCCGCTCGAAGCACTTAACAGGAAAATCTGAGAAAATCGAGAAAAACGAATTTCACCCATATGAGCTGCAAATAAGGGCGAAAGCAAAGCTAAAAATTGGGAATTTAAGTTTTAACTGCGTTCGCGTGTAAAAAAGAACCGTGATTTTTGGATACTTTTTCTTTAATGACAAGGGATTCAGCTTATAAAAACAGGAAATGACTTGAGCGCCATTCCAGAAAAAAATTGCAAATTTTTTAAAAGTGCGTTTGTTTTCTAATTGGAAAATTCCTAATTTAGGGATAAAATTCATTTTCTTCATGTGCCATAACTCCAAATTTCTTCACACTTCACCCGTGGAGCCCTTTTATCTCGATGTAAATTATATATCAAAATCAGCTTGGGTTCTTTCTCTAGAGGTTTTCGACGCGCCGTAAATAATGGACTGTTGTGTGTTCATTCAGCGGGTTTGTTGAAACAAATCTCTTAAAATTCTTTAATTAACATATCTTCATTCTGTAGGTATAGTTCATTCCTTGTATAAAATTGTAACAGCAAAATAGT